>CM076724.1:22255308-22536955 GCA_038501795.1 Pseudopleuronectes americanus
TTGTGTGTTTGCTGAGTTTGTGTTTGTGGGAGTTAGAGATAGAGAGACAGTCAATGTAACTAAAGTAAAACGTGAAGAGGAACATGAAGTTGTAATTTTCAATTAAACTAAATCTCAAGTGGGTGACGGGGATTGAACCCCCGACCTTCTGGTGGGTGGACGACCCGTCGGTTTATTCTTCATCAGAAGTTGAACCTAAATCTATAATCTTAATATATCTTCACGTCCTTTAAACACTTCAACTCAGCAGCAGAGCTCATAAAGAAAGACGTTATAAGACCTGAGGGTTGTTAGGTTTGATTAAATGTTTGGACTGTAAACAAACGTGTGTGGCTGTGTGTGTGTGTGTGTGTGTGTGTGTGTGTGTCCACCTGTGTTCAACCCTCCGTGTCGTTCCAGGTTGCAGAGAACTCGGTGCAGCGTGACGGGGATTTCTTGCTCCGTGACTCTCTGTCCATCCCAGGAAGTTACGTCCTGACCTGCCAGTGGAGAAACGCCGCCCAGCACTTTAAAATCAACAAGAAGGTGAGACTGGGTTTCTCAGGAACAACACCAGTTTAGATCCCTGTCTGATTAAATGAATACAAGTTAAACATGCTGGTTTGTTCGTGCTCCTCAGGTGGTGATGCTGAACGAGGCCTACTCCCGGGTGGAGTACCGTCTGGACAGAGAAGGCTTCGACAGCGTCCCGGCACTCATCAGATTCTACGTGGGGAACAGGAAACCTGTCTCCCAGGTGAGTTCAGTTTGATTCACACACTGAGGTTTATGAAAACATCAGGGTTTAATATCTCTAATGGACCTGATTTAACTTTTTTTACTGATTTAAATTAAACATATTTGAGAAAAGCAAACACAGACCATGTTAGGGTAATGAATTATTATAAATGGAAGGTAAATAAGGTTTGTTCTAACTTCTCTTCCCTGTGTAAATGAAGGTGGTCGGAGCCATCATCTTCCAGCCCATCAACAGAGGCCTCCCCCTGCGCTGCCTGGAGGAGAAGTACGGCCTCTCCAGCACTCACCGGGACTCGCTCATGTCCCAGGAGAGACGCAGTCAGAAGCGCCTCAGCCTCAACATCACCAACGGACACACACACCAGGACAACACGCACGGCGCGCACGACAACACGCACCAGGACAATGGCGTGGGCCGCAGCCGGCAGCTCAGGTTGGTGCACGACAGGAAGCTGGTTAATCTGTGGTGATGGACACGGTCACCACAGATCAAAGCTACAGCTTGTTTCCTAGAGCATTTATTTCCATACATTAATAAAACATAATAAAGAGTGTCAGATTTCTTTCTTATTAAACTATTTTTAAACATTTCATAAATATTCACAGGATTCTGGGTTTTGCAAACTAAACTTCCCATCCTCCTCTTCCTCCTCTCCTCCTCCTACCTCCTCCTCTCTCCTCCTCCTCCTCCTCCTCCTCCTCTCCTCCTCCTCCTCCTCCTCCTCCTCCTCCTCTCCTCATTCTTTGTTATGTTCCTGATAAGTTTAATTCCTCTATGTAAACGTGTTCATCCATTGGTCTCCACGCAGGTTGAAGGATCGCTGCGGCAGCCAACCGGCGAGTCTCAATCAGGTCCAGGAGAGGCGACGCCCCCTCAAGGCGCACCAATCAGAAAGCTTCTTACCTCTCGGTCAGTACAAAATGATGATATGATCAAATCTAGTAGGAAACAGAAAGAGGATGTGATGACCTCTGTGTCCTTCACTTCTTCTCACTCTCACCTTCTCTCTGGTTGTTTCCCTCTCCTCTTCCAGGATGTAGACCTCAGCCGGACCCCCTCCCCCCCGGCTCCAGCCCCAAGTCCCCGGTGTTCCGGACGGGCAGCGAGCCGGTGCTCAGCCCCCTCGTTCCCCCGGAGATCAGCCGAGCCTCTGGCAGGTCAGTGCACCGAGCTGGAGATTAAAATAAACACTTAGAAGCACTTAAACATATTGTTCACTTGTTGTTCGGGATCTAGTTCCAGATATTGTGTAGTTATATTAGCGGCTTTCTTAAATACAGTATAACTGCTGAATATATTATAGCACAGTTATTGTTAAAAAATAATCAGAGGCTGTTTTTCTTATGAAAAAGGAATTGTACTTATTCTCAAGATATATCCAGGTACATCGTATTATGTATTATAATAAAGTGTGTTTCACAGAATAATTGAGACAAAAAGAAAAGGAGAAACAGCTGAAATATAATAAAATTCAGATTAAAAATAGAAACAGAAAACCAAGACTTCACCTCAGGAATCAATTATAAAACTATTTATTTTGTTCATTTCAGTAATATAAAACAAACCAAATACACAAAGAAAAAGGCCCTTTCATCCCTTTTTAAAATGTCCTTTCTTTCCATAAATCACATGAGGAATCAACGACACATTAATCACACACTCTGAATTCACTCTGATTATCAGGCAAAAAATAAAGTTGCTCTCCTTCTACCGACTTTGAACTGAATGAATCTCTGATCCTAGATCTGTGGATCTGTAGGTTTAGTCTTATTTACTCAAACCTGTTGTTTGTCTTCAGAGAGGAAATTAAATGAAACCTCGTGCTTTCCTGATTCAGATTCATATTTAAGAGGTAAATAAAGACAGATGGATGTGTTTACTCTTCACCTCACTACACTGAGTCTTTATCAGATTGTTGCCACGTCGACTGATGTCATCACGACGTCCTGTGGTTGTGTGTTTGCAGGTCAGGCGATCCGAGGCTCCGACAGCCAGCTGTGTCCCAGGCCTCCTCCCAAGCCCAGCAAAGTGCCGCTGGCTCGAGTCCCTCGCTCGCCCTGCCTCCAGCCGCTGGGGCCCTCGTCCGCCTCCTGCAACCACACGGACTCGACCTCCTCCATCTTCACGGCTCTGACTCCAGACTCCACGTGGGGGGAGGCGCCGTCGCCCGGATGGAGGAGCGGAGGTGAATTTCATATTTAAAGAATTTAGTTTGTCAAGTTTTAAAAAGTCTTCATTCAAAAAACAAGGCAAAACATGAACATTTATTTTAAGAAAATACTTTTCATTCACTTTTTTCATTCCTTCCTTTATTAGCTACATAATCAGAGGGGAAAGTACAAATAGGCAATTCACTATATAAAACACAAGGAAATCATCCATTGTAATCCTGTATATTACAGTTTACATAAAATTATATATTTGTAAACATAATAATCAGGATTACACGTATATGATGTGATAAAACAAAAAGCATTCAATCTGAGTAACTTGAGAAGATGCAATAAGAGAATAATCTTCTCTGCTATTGGAAAAATGTACAAAACTTAACAAAATACAGTTTCTGTGACACTAAAGCTGCTTTTGTCTGAAAAAAATGCTGTTTATCTTGTTTAATAATGTTCCTATAAGTGTATTAATATTTATACTATCAGTGTAACATGTCTCAGACGATACGATAAACTCTTTATTACGTCACATTAATGCAAATTAATCACAAGTATTCAGATCTAAATGTTGTGATTTCTTCTCCTCTGTCACCTCAGCTCCTCCTGCTCCTCCTGTGAAGCCTCTGAAGTTTTCCCAGGGCTCCTCCTCTTCTCTCCTGTCTCCTCCTGAACGGCTTCACTACCCGGACACAGACCCGGTGACGGGCCGGACCGAGCGGCTGCAGCCGAGTCCTGCCGACCTGAGGTCCTGCAGCTCGCTGGGGTGGGAGGAGCCGATCTCTCCGGACTCCATCACAGACGACGGCCCCGCCCATCAGCCGCCACTCTGCAGCTACGTGGACCGGCTGAGGAGGGACGGAGACGGCGAGGAGGAGGAGGAGCAGGATGAAGAGGGAGGACGGAGAGGCCTGGACAGAAGCTCCTACCATCACGCCATCGCAGCCTTAGAGAACACCAGCGAGGAAGAGGAGGAGGATGCAGGCAGAGGGGATGATGGGGAGGAGAAGAGGAGGAGGAGCAGCTTCCAGAGGCCGGTGGTGGGAGACCGAGTCCATGTTCAGACCGGCGGAGTTCGGATCCCGACTCCTGCCGCCGGAGAACAAACCTCTGGAGATGGTTGTGCTGAAGAGAGCGAAGGAGCTGCTGCTCCGGCACAACCACCACAGCATCGCCAGACACCTGCTGATGGCCGACTGCCAGGTACACACACACACACACACACACACACAACACACACACACATAGAGGAACACAAATGTGAGGTAGTGTGTGTGTGTGTGTGTGTGTGTGTTGAGTTCAACCCTCTTCCTGTTCCGCAGGTTGTCAGGATACTCGGAGTGAGTCCGGAGCTCAAAGGTCAGATGGGCGTGTCCTCGGGTCTGGAGCTGGTGACGCTGCCGCACGGTCGACAGCTGAGGCTCGACCTCATGGAAAGGTACACAACAAACACACATTATACACACACACACCCACACAAAACACACATTATACACAACCATGGTTCAGTTGTACCGTCATGGAAATAAATCCCCCCCCGCAGCCTCTGAGAGATCAAATTAGAAAACAGAAACACAAACAGACCTGGACGTTATCTTGTGATAATAATCCTCCTCCTCCTCTCTCTCTCTTTGTCCTTCCTGTCTCGCCCAGACACCACACCATGGCGATAGGCGTCGCCGTGGATATTCTGGGATGTACGGGCAGCGTGGATGAGCGGGCGTCCACGTTAAACCGCATCATCCTGGTGGCGCTGGAGCTGAAGGACACGGTGGGCGACCTGTTCGCCTTCACGGCCCTGATGAAGGCTCTGGACATGCCGCAGGTAACACTCACACACACACACACACACGCACACACACGCAGACACACACACAAACACACAAAGACATACACACATCCTGGACAGCGCCAAACCATAACACAACATATAAGAACCCCCTTCCCATCCCTTAACTCCCCCCACCATCTTCATTCTTAATGACAACCAGCTCTCACATGAATTTCAAACACTTATACTAATACTTATTTATTTATTTATTAAACCCGTTGTCCCGGCAACATGCCCAAATATAACTACACTGAAACTAACTCCTGATGAAAACTCCCTCATAGACTGAAGACTAAAGCGTAAATATACGCATGAAAATTTAAGATACTTCATTGATTTTGCCTAAAAAATAAAGCATCTATAGGTTTTGTTTCTCATCTCGTTTGATGGAAACTGATCCAATGACCCTGTTTCTAAAGAGTTGTGTAAAACTTGCTGATGTCTCCGTGCAGATCAGTCGACTGGAGGAGACGTGGACGACTCTGAGACGCAACTACACCCAGACGGCCATCAGCTACGAGAAGACACTGAGACCTTTCTACAAGAACCTGTACGAGGGCACAGGTATTCAACACACACACACACACACACACACACACACACACACACACACACACACACACACAGCACACACACACACAAACAGTCATAAGTAACATCTGGACATCACATCCATCATCGTGACTGACATTCCTGTTCTCCTCCTCCTCCTCCTCCTCCTCCTCCTCCCTCTCTCATCTTCCTCCTCCTCCTCCTCCTCCTCCTCCAGCCTCCCCTCCCCCCGGGGTCTGCGTCCCCCTCCTGCTGCCCCTCCTCACCCTTGATGGAGCGCCCGTCAATCACACCCGAGGGGGGCGGAGCTGTGGGAGACCAGTGACCAGGGCTGCGACATCATGCTGCGCCACCTGGAGGCCGCACGCGACGTCGCGCACAACACACACAGCTACACAGCCAACGCACAGAAGCTCTTACAAGGTAGAAACAGTCACAATAAGTTTTGTAGAGATGTTAAATGTTAAATGTTGTATTATAAGTTGTGTTTGTGTGCGTTCAGGGTTTCAGGCTGACGAAGACCTGCTGGAGGTTTTTAAAACCGACTTCCAGCTGCGGCTGCTGTGGGGAAGCCGCGGGGCCTCGGTCAACCAATCGGATCGCTTCAGCAAATTCACTCTCATCCTCACCGCGTTGTCACGGAAACTGGAGCCCCCAACCAAAACTCAAACCCTGATCTGATATATATAAATATACACTCTCAGTCCGGAGCCGAGCGGGTCAACGGCAGGTGGAGCCAAGAACCAGATGAAGGGAAGACAAAGAAAAGCAAAGGACACCCAGCAGCCACTGAACTCAACACTGAGGAACTCGTATGAACTGGGAACACGAGAACCAGTCAAACTCATTTTAACAACTTTGAAAATAACAATTTGCTCTTATTTCTCCTACACATAAAAACCCTTTTTGTTCATTGGCGCTTTTCGAATCCACCTTAAATACAGAACCTGTCTTAAAGCTCAAAGTCTCCTGGATCCATCTCGACAAATCATATCACTGCAACAGCTTTAGAAAGAAGACTTGTGCCTGAAGCCTTTTCCTCACTAATGGTACAACAGGCCTTATAAACGTATATAATACGTATTTCTTTTTAAAAAGCTGAGCGGACATGTCTGTGATGCTGATGGTGGAGCTTTTTGTTTTCATACTCACTCGTAGTTTAAAAGTTAAGATTAGAAAGCAGGGTATAGAATCTAATAAAAAAATTAACTTATTTTCAGGCTTGTGCACAAAAATGTATTTGTGTATTTAACGAACTTTTTCTCCACATCTGGAAACTGCTTTTAACTCTGATCCGTTTGTTGCTGGTTTAACAAGCGAGAACAAAAAGGTGTAATGATGAGTTCATGGAACCAGAGGAAGACAAAGAAATATGATAAATCTCCTTTGGTTAATTTACACACAGAAGCAGAAAGTCAGAAACTTGCAAAGAATCAAAAAAATCCAAACTCCTCGTTCATGTGAAAATTGAGCTTCACTTGTTTTTATTCTCTAAAATGTTTCATATTACAGTTACACACAATTTAAAAAACATAACTTTGTGCATATTGCCCAGGAGCAGATTTGTAAACATGAGACTCAAGCTGTAAATATCTGAAGCGTGAGCGTGTTAATAATCGAATGTACATATTTTTCTGTAGAAGACTGTAAAAAGAGAAGATGTTGATGAATTCTAATGTTTATATTAAATATGAACGATGAGGGTTAAGATTGAATAAATAAGACGAATGAACTGTGGAGGTGAAATCTTTGTTTTTACACTGAAGCTTGAAAACTTTTATCCATCGACAAAAAGTCACAGAAACAAATGAACTTTTCATTGCTGCTTATTTTATTAGAACAATATCCTGGAAGAAGAAGAAGAAGAAACAAAAAAAAGCATTTTGTTCACAAAGTGTCCGACAACATTCAAAGTAAAAACATGTGCACAACAATATGGAGAGAAGTACTGCCATTGGTTATTTAAAACATATACAACATGGTAAGAACACACAGATTTACATGGATTAGACGTGTTGATATCCGGCTGGAACACCCAGTACCTGCTGCTTTTCTTTCAATGTGACCGTTTGAGATGATGATAGGAAAGAGGTTGAAGTTTATTTTCATGCTCGACGATAAACGAGTTTGAAAACGAGGAGGAAAGTGAAGAACAACACGAGGGCTTTTATTTTGGTGGAGGAGAAACAGCAGCACGCTCACAGTAGCTTGGCAGAAGTTCCAGTAGAGAACTGTTTGTACCAGAAGGAACTTCTATCATATTTAACATGTCAAAGCTGATTTGTTATTACTTATTTCTGCATAATATTCAGGATTAGAGAACAGCGGCTATTACAATACGCAGCTCAGTGTTTAGAGGCATAATAACGGTTCAGAAAATTACCTTTTTTTGGTCATTTTTCAAAGCTGCTGAGTCAGCGACAGCTTCGATTTAAAGAGACAGTTCACTTCAAGACGTCTTCGGAGTGAAATGTCTCTTTAACAGTTTGTATCGTTGACTGAGTTTAACAGACGGCAACACAAACACTCATCTGACGTGAAGAAGATGTGTTTATTCTCGTGTCACCGTCACAGGAGAGTCCTCTTTGCCTTAGTGCACATTTACAATTACAAGCAGAGTATTGGTTTTTGAACTGAAATATTTATCGATAAATTAAAAACCTTCACTTGCTCCAGCTTCTTAAAATGCAAAGATTCATAGTTAAGTGAAAAATCTTTTAGTTTTGGTTTTTTTGTTTATTCGACAAAACTAGAAACTGGAAGACGTCGCCTTGAGCTTGTTGAGATTCTGATATTAATCATTATTTCATTGACCAAACAATTAGAAAAATATTAAATCAATGGTAATGGTAATAATAGTAATTGCTTTAGTTACGGCAGGACAAGACATCTGAAGTTTTATAGATGAGAAACATTTTCTAATGGATTTATTAATGATGTAAATAATTAGCTGGAGCCGTTTATGAAATCAGATTTTTTACATGAAACAAAAAGCATTATTGGATCTTTGTACTGAATCCCGGATCAATTTAAAACCAAATCAGCAGAAAGTTGTCTACACATCAACATGTTTCAATATACATTAAGTTAAGTTCTTCAAATTTGTAGTTTGAGCTGCATCAGGAGCTAAAGTGAAGATATGACTTGTTCTCTCACTGGTGAAATACTGAAATCTCTGAAACAACCCTTTAATGTCCAATAGAGGAAGTGTCGTGAAACCGGGGGGGGTGGGGGTGGGGGGGGAGTTCAAGTAACAACACCTAGAGCATCGCTCTGTACATTTCACAGCTTCATCCAAGAAACACAGGCTAGTGGCTTATTGTCTTAAATATCATTTTGTTTGAACAGAGAAGCTGAGTGGTTACAAAACAAATCGACAGAATGAGAATCTATAGAAAAATCATGCAAAAAGGAAGTTTTCTGACAAGTTAGAAAAACCAGTATAAAACCATTTAAAAAGTGAGAGTTACTCTAAGCTTCATTCATAAAGATCACACATTCATCTTCTCACTCATTTCATAATCAGACTCATTTGCTGTAGTACTTCAGGGCAAAGTGCATCGGGTCCATTCAAACCTTTTCGTCTCATGAAGAGTGTCAATCAACCTAAAAACAGTCACCATGGAAACACATTCAACATGACGCAAAAGATGTTTATATGTACAAATCATTCAATGGTAAAAACTAACGTCACACATGTAACACACACGTGATCACACAGCTTTAAAGTGTACGGGGAAGCCAAATGGTGTTTCTGGTGGGACTAGCGTTCCCTGTGTGTGCGTCCACGTGTGTTGGATTCATGTGTGCGTGTCGTCACATTCACAAATACAACCGATGAAATGAGAAAAAACTTTTCATGTAGATGAAGCTGAGGCCCCCTCATTGATAAGAGGGGCGAGCCCAGGTGCCTGATGGGAGATGTAGTCCAGCGGCAGACACATCCAGATGTTTGTGTTTGTGTGGAAAAATCCCTCCACAGAAAAAACAAAAACAACACAAGGTGTTTTAAGGCAGAATCTGACCTGCGACGTCCCCAGAGCTTCCACTGGTTTGTTCGGTGATGGTAAAAGAAAAAATCCGGTTTTGGTGAGAGACTGCCGCCTGCTGGTCGGATGGTGGAATTACAACCACAGGAGAGAGGAGGAAAGGTGGGAAAAGAAGGAGAAAGAAGAGGAGGAGCAGGAGCAGGAGCAGGAGGAGGAGGAGGAAGAGAGAGGTCCTGTTTGCACCTGATAGTCCTGCTATCTGTCTAATGAGTATCTGATATTACCCAGCTGCTGTTTGGGAAACATTCAACAAACATCAAAGGAATCAAACTCATGCTGCAGGTGCATGAACACATCATGAAGATAAGGCATTCAACGTTCAACAACGTTACACACACACACACAGACAGACACACACGATGCTCCTCATGTTTGATAATGACACGTTAACAACATGCGACTGGATGAGTGAGGACAGGCATGAGGAGCAGAGTGGCTCAGGCAGACATCACCAACAGAGCACAGATAGAGAGGATGATGATGACGGGAGTGAGTCGGAGCAGCGCAGCACGGATTCTGTTAGTTTGATGATGTGAGCGAACCTGAGCCCGAGAGTTAATAAGACCCTGATGTGTGCCGGGAGTCGGATTTTGGAAAGTATTGCAAATCCAAAAAGGGGGTCAGAAATGATCCAAACGATTTACGAGAAGTGAGAAATCCTCACGAGCTGGACAGAGGTCATCACAAGGTCAATCTACTTCATAACCACATGAATGACGTTCCCATGGGGACAGAGTATCACTAGATGGAGCTTGTGATCACTTCCTGGTCCGACAGCTCCTCTCCTGATAGGATCCAACTGTAAGATCATAAATACTGTAAATCATTGCCAGCTTATGGCTTCTGGATCTTCTACGCTCGGAACAACGAATGCCGATCATGCAGACATGCAAACCTCCCTCCCAGCCCACATCCCCTCTTTCTCTCTCTCTCTCTTTTCCCCCTCCTAGTTCTCTCTCTTCCTCGTGTACCCGCACCACCATTAATCAGCAATCACCGTGAGCCCTCCACCAGCCAATCAAATCGCCCGGCCACCCTGCAGCCCTCAGGAACCTGCGGTCACATAGAGGAGAGGGCCAGTTACTAAAAGACACACACACAGACACACACACACGTACACACATGTACACACACAGAGAAGATTCAACAGACTAAAAGTGGTCACAGAGACGACCTCAGTGTTTTCCATCAGGAGAAAGGATTCAGAAATTGGACAAAGGAAGAAAAACAATTCCAAACATTTGAAGAATCCTGCAGATTGTGTCTGTTCATGTCATTAGAGCATCTTCCTCCTCCTCCTCCTCCTCTCGGTCTTTATTTGTCTGAGAGGACCTGAAGAAGAACAGACCCCTGACGCACCTTACGGCCGTTTCACTGAAATCCGTCATATTCTCTCTCTGATTCGGACCAAATAACTGGAACTAAAGAGATGAATTTAAAAGGTTTTGAAGATTAATATCATCAAGGACGTCGATAGAAAAGTGTCAGAGCTGTTTCTTTAATCAGTGACTCAAACAGTGATCAAGAATAACCAGAATTACATAATAGTTAATATTTAATTAAAACAATCCTGTAAAAAGTCTAAGAACTAGAATCATTTCTTCAGGCTTTGAAGGGCTGGGTATGATTTCACTGGAGAATAGAAGAAGTGGGTGGATCAACTCCCATGAAAAGACCAAAGCCAACAATGTAGTATGAGTATCATATTCTAACCAAACATTAAATTCACCGCAGCATTTCACGGTTTCTTCATCAGCACTTTAGATTGATTTAATCCTACAGAAACCATCCTGCTGCTGTAAGGACTCACAAGAGCAGTTTCCAACCTGGGAGTTTATTTTGTTTGGATCGCTCAGAATCCCAAAATAATCTTAAGAGGTCACCGGATGATTTATGGGAGATAGAAAACATTTCTATCTTCTCCCCCGTTTCTCCATTTTCCTTGTGAATTGTTGAGTCAGAGAGGAAAAGAAACGTCTCTTTAGATCAAGTGTTTACTCAGAGTCTAGAGCCTGTGATGTGGGTCACAAGACGACTTCAGGTCCGATGCAAATTACAGTCGTTTAAGTGGTGGATACATGAATGATGGATTCTCCTCATGGAAAAGAAATGAGAAAAACATTGTTGGTTTTAATGTTTTCAACTCTTCTCTGGATTTATCAATTAATCTCAAAAGACTTGTGTCAAAGACCAGTTAAGAAGTTTTCTTTCTACAGTTTGTCTGTAAGAAAACTGCACTGAAGACAAGAAAAACACTGAGGCTGAAACCAGACAAACCGTGTGATGGCACTGATAACAAACAAAACACAAATGCATGTACACACACGCACACGCTCACACACACACACACACACACAAAAGAACAGCATAATGTTTTTCATTTCAAATTATGTCGACACTTAAATGAGCTTAAAATCAGTGAGTTTCAGAAAGAACAATTAAAAAGATTGGATAAAAATAAAAAATAGTCTCTAATATATTACATTAAACAATCTGAAACACTTTGATCGACAGGAAGCGGTGAAGCCTCGACACGGGGCTCACTACAGCAGTGGAGACATCGGTAACACACACACAGAGAAATGCCGAGAACACAAGACAAACACCGTCAAATAGCTTCTTTCATTTGTCTCACGAGAGGAGGATGACAGACGTATAGAGAGACAGAGGGAGGAAGAGGTGGGATGGAAACCAGGACAAAAGAAAGAGATGAACGTCCATGCAGGGGTTTAGATGCTGTCTGTGTTTTCCTTTGTAGTGTTATGTGGAGGAGGAGAAAGCGGAGATGGAGAGAATGAGAGAGGGATGGAGCGGAGGGGCGGAGGACAGTGTGGAGTCAGATGTAGGTGACAGCACCTTTGCTGTTTTTCTCCATGGTGATTTCTACGTAGGAGGTGGGGACGTAGCCCTCCTCGCCGCTCTGCTTCCTGACCCGCGTCCAGCCGTCGCCCTTGTCCTCCTCGATGATGTACAGCACCTACGAGCAATGAGATCCAATTAATACAAATCATTTGTTAAGTTAGTCAGTTAGTGGGTTAATAAGGTTATTGTTGATGATCGATCAAAACAGATTAGTATTTTTCTGGAAATGAGTCTTCGCTTCCTTAGGAGAGTTTGATAAGGAGATAAATACCAAAGTCATATCTGTATTCTAACCACATTAATATAAACAATAGCCTGGCCAGGTCCAAATCTATAAAAGAACAATTATTCTGACAGTTTGACTTGTCCTCACTTAAATAAATTATATTACATAGATTTGTATTAGGTGTATTTGAGGGACAATTTAGTTAGATAGGATCTTGTTTCCTGTCTTCAGCAATTACAACAGGAGAAGACATTTCTAAATACAACACACAGGGCCTTTAATTAAATTATTATATATATATAAAATGGGTCCAAAAATTTGTTGACGTTACCTCATCTTCTGCCATCACCAGCGTCCCCTCGTTCTGACCTGTGAACCAATCAGAACACAGTGAGATGGTCTCACACGTCTCGGTACAGTACACACATCACACACTCGATGCTAGAGGATCATATTTCACCAACACTCTAGCCCCTTGGTTCTTACCTCCAAACGAGTACAGCGCTTTGCAGTGTCCGATGACCGGCAGCGGGTCGTCGTCATCGAACTCATCGTCGAACTCGTGAGGGTCCGGGTTGGGGTTCCCGGGCTGTGCTGGACTGGGGCGGCGGGGGTGAGGCGTGTGATGCTCCTGACTGGTGTCGTCTGTGTAGCTGCCCTCAGGGCTGATGGGAAACAGGAAGAAGGAGTGAGTGTTGTGTGAAATATGGATTTATGTAGCTGGGTAGCAGGGCTTGTTTTGAAACACTTCTACCTTTCTCTGCCTTGAGGGGCTTGATGGTGATTGTCGGCGCTGTGTCTCCTGTCTCCTCTGGTGCTGTGCTTTCCCTCCACCTCAGATAACCAAGTCTGTCAGCAGGGAAAAGCACATGACCACATTCAAGTACATATTTTAATTGACTAAACCATCATTCACAACGCACGAGTGTCTTTTTACATTTTTGACCAGGAGGTGGTGCTATTATCCTCACAAGCTGTCAGAACCTGCATACTAACAGAATTCAAATAATGCTCTTTAATAAAAAACATTTAATCCAGCGTCTCTCTTCTCTACCTCGTTTTTGTGGAGTTCCGAGCGCAGCTTCTCCATGTTACAAATGGTCTCTGATATTTTGGGTTGCAGGCTGATGGGGTCTCCCATCTGTGGGTTCTTCTCGTACACGTCCTTCATCTTGTTCAGGGCATCTCTGACAGAAACACACAAACGTAAAAGTTATTAAAAACCACAGTTTATCTCTAATAATCAGCAGGGAACTTTGAAAATAAGAAAGGAGACAGAGTTAAGTGGATTTGTTACAGAAGCAGCTCTTCTGGTTCTGGAAGCCGGGGATCATGGGTAATATCTGCCTCCAGTTGTGTTTCAGTTCAGTTCATGTGCAGCTGCAGAGGGCGCTGGTGCTCGGTCAAAGCTACATAAAGTTCCTTTAAGGGTTTGGTCCTCGTGTGGAGCGTCTTACCTCTGGTCCTGCTCTTTCTGGAGCTCTCTGTTGAGCTCGTCGATCCTCTGCTGCAGCCTCTTCCTCCTCTGCTCGGGGGGGAGGTGACTGAAGTCCTCCAGAGACGGAGCCTGGTGAGGAGAAGCAGCATTTTAACATCACTTCAAACCAAGTCAGGATAAAGATGATGATGTTAGGAGATTAGCCCCGGGTACGGAATAAAGATTACTGCACATGTTCCTCTGGAGTGTGGACGGGTCTGTTAAACTATAATCACACCACCGACTGGTTTCCACGATGCTTGTTGAGCCCAGACGCTGCAGTTTGGTCTGGTTACTGAAACCACTTCCCATAGGAGGAGATTTGAAAATAAACATGTCTGCTTAACATGTAGCAACTGAAATAGTTAATCACAGTCAAATAATCTTCTTGATATTAATGCCACTTGCTCAGTTTCCATAAACGTCACTGTTGAATCCAACATCACGAGACACGTTCTGGTTTAAATTTATGACCTTGAAACTAATCTTTTCTGGAGTTTTCTTTCATATCACATGATCTCCCTCTGCAGATTAAATTTGCCCAGTTGAACAGTACCAAGCAAATGTTTAAGGCACTTTGATGGAGGGAAAACTAAACATCTGCCATGATACCAACAGTGTGATCAGTTGAACATCTGCAAGTCTACAATGACCCAAAACATATTCATCAACATCAGTAAGATGTATCCCACCCCCCACAGAATGTTTTAATATACAAGACATTACTTTTAAACACATCCTCACTATTTTTTAGTGCCTAAAACTTTTACTTAGAACTGCAACTGCAATTATTCTGAGTATGTTATGGAAGTCGAATTTTACTTGTGACCTTGGAAGCAGCAGTTGTTGAAAGGAATAAATGTATTTTCAATAACTGAATATGGCTGAATACTGTTTTCCTAGTTTTTTTTAGTACTTGGTATTCCAACACAATTTATTAAAAGCAGTGTTTCATTCTAAAAATACTAGTTGGTATATAACTGGCAGAACAATGTGGCTTTAACTGGTGGCTCTTGAACTGGGGAACTCTATTTGCACTAAAGAGGCTGTAACACAGTTGTAGTTTGGTGAATATTATTTATCCCAGTGAAGGGAAACTATTCTAACTGGGGGAGGGAAACATTAGCTTACTACTGGGTGTATATACTGGACACTATGGGAAGTCCTATACGGTGACGGACACACTACTGGGTCTTCATATAACTAATCTCTACACACTCAGTCACTCACTTACCATCTTCACCGACCACTGACGCATTAACCATCGCAGTAAAAAGAGACACACAACATTGAATGCTGGTTAGTTGTCAGTATTTTAAAATAGCTGCCTGTCGGTGGAACGATACACAAACAGGAGAAAACGATTGTAAACCAGGAGGCTCCAATAGTTCATGTATTAAATAAGAAGTTCAATACTTAATGATTATTTAAAGACAGTTACACTTGTTATACCAGTAGTACTTGTACACTTATGTACATTAACTACTGGATATTTACTCTGTCGTCCTGCTGTACGATTCATTTCTGGGTTTGTTTCCTGCTTTCATTCCAAACAAAGGACATATTCTTGTGAAGAAACATTTACATGTTTATTTCCTGATTATGACTTCTTTTTTTAATTTCCATACTACTATAGAGTAATGTTTTTACAGATGGTCCCATTTCTTCTATCATGCAAGAAGGCACTTGTTCAAATGTTATCCTGCTGCTGGCCTCATTCTGTAAGTGTGATAAACAATCCCCAGAAATATTAGAAGATATGTAAAAAAGACACAGAGGCCAGGTTTTATAAGTTTTAAGTTTGTGTTAAACTGTCTGGAAGCAGGAAGCTCTGTTTCAACACAAACTGACACCGTTAGTGCAAACACAACAACACACATCACTGCAAACGCACACAAAAGAACATCAGAGCAACACAACTGATGTTGGTAAAGAACAAAACCGTTCAAGTCCCTAAAACACACCATCAATCACCAAGGATCCTCCATGTTGTGATTGCAGAAAAAAATCTATTGAGATTCTAATAAATAGATAAATAAATAAGGGAGAAAGAATCACAAAACAAAGGAAATAGAAAGAGAGAAAGGGACAAATCAACAATACAAAAACAGAAAAAAGATGAATGAGTGAGAGAAGCCTTACAACAGAGTGTCTGCAAGTTTTCACATTATGAAAATATGAATCAAATCCACAGCAGAACAGTTTTAAATGATTTAAATTTGAGTTTATCACATATTAATCCAGGACCTGCAGACACTGTGTAGAGAGTAGATAAAGAAAATCAAAATCATATCAACCTGTCTTGATCAGACACACTTTAACACTACTTCCTGTCTCACCCCTCTCCGCAGGGCCCTCAAATTCTGGGGTATTCTGGGTACTGTAGTCTTTATCTCAGACAGATAGTGGCTCACAAGGTCAGAACCGAACCGGGATGCAGGGAATGGGTGGGAGGTGGACCGGGGACGGGAACGGGAGGAAGAGGAGGAGGAGGAGCGGGAGGAAGATGATGGAGGAGGAGGAGGAGGACAGGAGGAAGGGGACTGGTGGGGACAACAAAATCCAATATTAACACTAATCAATTCAGCTCATTTTGTTTCAACAGATTAACAAATAGCTACAAACTTCCTCTTATCTTCATGAATCAATTAGGATTCATCACCTGACGGATCTGATAACAGTCAGAGGCTTGTTTGGTCACCGTCAATCAAATCTTGGCAAACATTTTAATACTCAAGGATGTTTTTACTTTTATTTTGTTGTGTTGCCTTTTAAGTTGAAGCTATTTACCATATGGAAAAGTGAAGTTTAAGATCAGGGCCTGAAATCTCGTGTCTGGAACACACCTCAGAGAACGTGGTGAGGCAGCGGATGACGTGAACATAAACCAACAGCCGATGGGTAATGATTAACCCGGGCTGGCTGTATGAAGAGGGTCAAGGTCCACAGAGAATATACCACAGACGGAGTGTGAGACAGTTTTTTGACCAACAATGGAAAGAAGACAAAAAACTTTAAACTGGAGACAAGCTGAGAGGCTGTGTGGACAAAGTGAATCGTGATTCGTTCTAGAAACTTTGCATAGTTTGTTGACAATGGGACTGATAAAGATTTACGATGGGTTGGGCTTTGTAAGTCTGTGAGGAGGAGCACACTGGCACTTATTCAACTTAAATAATAATCTGAAAGGAGAAATGATTACAAGATGTCTTTGAAAACCTGTATCTATATGTAAGAGTAAAACTCCCTCTTGTTTAACTATTGATGATGAATATTTTCAGTTCTTCTATATTAGATAACCATGTAACCTTGATTTGAAGCAACAAAGAGCATCATTATCTCCTCGTACCTTTGGTTTCTTCCCAAACAGCCACAGCTTGTTCTTGGTTCTGCTCATGGGATGTTTCGGGTCTGATCTCGGCGCCGGGCCCCCGTCTTTGTCTCGTTCTCCTTTGGGCGTGTTGCTGATGGTCCCGTCGGAACCTGACCTGCTCAGATGCTGGCTGAAGTCCTCGAAGGGGAAGTCGCCTGGAGGGTTGAAGCCGGACTTGAATGACTCCACCACAATGGCCGAATCCTGGGACACGAGATTCAAAAAAGAGAGGAGACATATCAGACAAGTGAAATGAACTTCTCCTCACCCTCCTCCCCATCCCTCCCTTATGTTCAGTGCCAGTTCATTGCCTCAGAACGGTTTTCTCTCTCTCCCTCCCTGACTCTGCTACACACCTTTCGTTCATTGACAGCTTTGGCGGCAGAAACCATTCCTTCTAGACATTTGGAGACGATGGGAATGACTCTCCGCTCCGCCTCAGCAAAGCTCCGGTACGTCTCGCCCAGCTTCACCGTCCGACGTTCATCCATGTCCTGCAGATTCTGTAACACAGAGGAGAGGAAATGGACTGAACACCAGCAACAGGCCGAATGCTGCACTGTTTACACTGACACTTATCTCTGTGTTGTTTAACGACGTGTCCGAGTGGGAAGCTCTTTTCCTGGGACACCGCAGATATCAAACTCAATATGTCGGTAATGGTTTACACGAGACACGCTGCTAAGATAAACATTTAATGGGGCACTCGACAGGCTGCTGCACTTTCTCTAAACAAGATACTGGGTCAAGTAGGGAATGATTAACTACATGTCATCCAGTTTGGTAGTGTGGAGTTAATTTCAAACATTATAAAAGAGATGAAACTCAAAAACAAACGGAAATCAGAAAGGTACACAGCATAAGTAAATACAGAACATGCTTATTGGTGAAAACTTCTGAATACAGAAAGTTTCAATAAAGCCAATATATCAAAAGCTACCTCATCACAGCTTGATCACAATATGTAATTGAATTGAAATAACTGTCATTGTATAACTCTGCATATGACATGTTTGGTTTACCTTGAAGATGTGTGGAATGGCGTTGTTGAAATGTTTCCACTGCTCTCCATTGAAGCTCTGTAGCTGAGCGGCGTATTCGTTCTTACTCTCATCGGCCATGTGAGTCCGCAGGTATAACTGGGCTTTGGCCTAAAATAAAGTTAAAGATACAAACATTAGATTCACATGAGCTGATGTCAAAATTAGAAGTCTATATTTTGGCTCGTGTTTTCAGTGTGACCGCATAACAATAAACTCTAGAGGCCTCAGAGACAGAAAAGCTGCAAGAGAAACTGCAAAATTCCAAATATTTTCAAATGGAAGCTTTTTTTTGAATGAATATGACTTTTGGGGAAAACAGCTCCATTACTCCTCTTGTTATTTCCATGGTTACAGTTGTTTATAAATTGGGTCACTTAAAATAACGATATATGGACAGTAGCTCATTTAAAAAAAATAAAAATAAAGTCTTACTGGGCTGGATTTTCTGACTTCACCTCAATTTCAAACTGTTTATTTTCCTTCGACCTTTAGGTCTAATTATACAGTGATCATGTGGGGGGGAAAGAACAGCGATGGTATAATTTCATAGGCACCAATTACACGCTTCTAACTTTAAGTAAACCAAAATACTGGGCTTAAGGGGAGTGAGGTGAAGTCACTGTAGTTATTTTGCTGCTGAACTATCAAACTTTCAACGTGGATTTATATCGGTGAATGAGGGAAAAGTGAAAGGGTTTAAATGTGGCTCGATCTTTGCTGTGAGTCAGCGAAGAATAAATCAACATGCTAATATTTTGATAGCAAATAAAGAAACAGAAGGCGAGGACAAATTAATAACAGCAGCCCGGTGAAGAGGAGATTTACAGCAGCGGTGTTGCAGGTGGAAGCTTCCTACCTTCTCCACTTCTGATTTGGTGGCGTTGATGTCATTATCTAACCGGTCGAAGGTCAGCTGGCACTTCTCTGCTTCTTTACACTCCCTCTCAAACTTCTTTTTACTCTACAGAACACAAAGAACACACAAGGATGACACAATGTTGAATCACAGAGAATCAACTATTCATCACAATGCACTGTCTCCATTAGTTATACATTCAAAAGACAAAATAAGACTTGAAATATGTAAGAATGGGAGGAAAGAGAGAGAGGTAGGATAGAGATGAATCAGAGAGTGGTGGTTTACTTCCTGCCAGGCCATCTGGGTCACATCAGTAGTGAAGGAAACACGGTGAATAGCTGAGGCATTACAGTCCAGTCACCAGGTAGTCATCGTTAAAGACCACACACGGAAACACTCTCAATCAGATGCTCTGCAGTAAAGCAGATCAGCTCGTGGGCTCCAGGCCAGGACACATGACTGGAGGTGTATTGTGTTTACATTCAACAAGCAGAAATCAGCCTTTTTTCCTTTTTATGTAATTGTGGTGGTCAATTATAAGTCCGGCAATGAGCAAACTGTCAGAAAATAACTGTGCACGTGCAGCTGAATGACCTCAGATGTGACCGAATGGAACCTCAGTCTGGAGCCTTTGAAGGAGCCAAAAAGAAGGTTGTCATGGACCAAATGTGGCACATGGGCCCTGCTTTGATCTGGAGTGTGTGTGTGTGTGTGTGTGTCCTAGTCCCTGTCCTCAAGTCCCTGTGGGGTGGGAAGTTTGCCAAGAAGGGGAGAAGGACACTGCTGTCTTTTCACAGTCAGAAACCAACATTTAAATATCAAACTTTACATATATTTAAACAGGAAAGGACAGAGGGGCCTGGAATTCTGATTCCTGATAAGAAAATATAAATCCATACACGAGTGCCAGAAATGTCTTGCTTGTGTCTTCGCCAAATCACAGTTGTGTTGAATTGGGGTGAAATGCACAGAACACATCCATTTGACCTGCAGTTACCTTTTTTGTGAGCATTTCTTGGATTCCTCGTGCAAACAAGTAGGAGACGAGTGCAGCTGGATGTCCCCAACTGAATATTTACACTAAACACTTTCCTCCTTCCCCTCCGCCCCTCCTCACTTACGTTGTCCATCTGTTTCCAGTTATGATCCAAATACTGCTGGGCCTTCCTGCCCTCCTGAAGATGCTGCTCAATTGCAGACAAACACACACAAACACACACAAACAGACAGACAGAAACACAAGAAAATCCACATCAATATACAAAACAATATTCAAATGCACATATAAAAAGTTTGTGCAACATACACGATAAAGATCCACAGGAGCATAAAAGTGCTGAGGCAGCAGCCACGGATTTACTAGAGTCCAGTGACTAAAGCATATAAAAGAACAAACTGAGGTTGAATCAACTGTGAACCAGCTGCTTGTAAAACTTGAGTCAAAGATTTGAGAAAGTGAAAAGATTCAGATCAAGAATGAATCGTTAAGAAACCACAGAAACATTTTTTGTCAATCTACTACAAGTTCTCAAGGTCGACTCCCTGTCAGGTTCTAGTGATTTAACGAAGTCATAACAGCTACTGGCCTTATTTTTAAAAACAGTTAAGTAACATTATACTGATCAAACTCCATCCTGCTCATAAAGAACATGTGATGTGGTTAAAAGCTCCAGGAAAAGTTGGGAGAGACTGTTGGAAGAAATACTCCTGTCCAGTCTACACACATAATCTTTCCAAAAACGCATTATGCAATTGTTGAATTAAAACAGATTTAATGAAATCAAAATGTAAGTATAAATATATTGATATGGTGTGTCCTTCAACACCAAATCAGTTAATCCATGACTAAAGTGAACGTTTGTACCAAATCTGAAGAAAATTCCCCATCGCATTAACAGGAAAAGATTAAAATCCTTGTCATTATGATTTCAATGCAGCCGTATAAAGAACAAGATAATAACTTGGAAGAATAGCTTGTGACTTTGTGCAACAACATTAAAAAACAGGCAACTGCTGTCACAGGGTGAAAATTTATGGGATTTTTGATATTTTACAGCACAAAACAAGATGAAGGTTCAGTTTCCAAATCATGTGGATCTCAGATTTTCAGTTTATAGCATCTGCAGATGGTCGGTGAGGTAAACGACAGATGGTTGACATTACATCTGACATATTCTTCCTCTTGACTGGAGCCAAACAGAAAACAAATCCATATACAGAGGATGCAGGCGGAAGACAGCAACATTTGTTTTATGACAGGAAGCAACCGGTTTCCTGGGAACTGAACCCGAACCTTATGTGACTTTTAATTCAATAATTTCCATAAAACAGTGAAGTATGGACTTGAGAGGGAACTCACATGCTTCCTCTCAGCTTTGAGGTCTTGACTGTAGGTCATCAGCTCTCCGTACACCTTGTGAGCAATCTCCTCCGCCACCACCTCCCTCTGACCGGCATAGTCGTTGAGTTCATTCAGTATGGAGTAGAACGACACACATGATGTGAACCTGCACAACAGACACACACACACGGAACATGTGTTAAACACTGAACATGCTTCGCTTCCTTTCTGGTCTGCAGCCGCCAGCATCCGCTAACATGCAGTGTTGGACCAAGACAAAGGGTTAAATGACACACTGCTATCTGCTGTGTAATGTTAACAATGGAGAACTGTATCTTAAAAGTAAATTGTTGTTTTGCATATACTGCAGATGAGGATACATCAGAGCTGCAGCTTCACCTTTGAGCACTTCTATTTTATCGGAATCTCTTTTTTTTTGTATTATTATTCCAATGGCAAATTCATTTCTTTGAGGATAATAACGAGAGATTGGACCGGTCACATTAAGCTCAATTGTCCTCTTATTTGTTTCTCAGTCTGTTGTATATAATGAAACCTTGGGAAGGACACTGAGGTTTTGTGGTGTATGTAAAAAAAAAGATTTCTGACAACACTTTCTTATGGCACATGTGTCAAAAGAACAATAAAACTCTTTTAAATTGTACATGTTTGCAGATAGTTTGTGAAACCACATCACAAATGCATTGAAAAACATTATGTCCAGTTAAAAAAATGTCTCTAGCTAGAAGTCCTGCAGAAGTAAATAAATAAAAGACATCGAACAAATCTATTGGCTCTTCTCACCTCGGCTCCTCCTCCTTGGAGCGTTTCGGGCAATATTTCTTCACCAAGCTCCTGAAAAGAGAGAGAGAAGCCGACCTGGAGGTTAAAATACTGTCTGATATTTTACGCATGGTAGAGAGACAGGTAAACAAACAGAAGAGGGAGGCAGGCAAAGAGGAACACACACACTAGCACACACACACCCCCCCACACACACACACACAGCGAGAGACAGAGGATCTCAGTATATTATTAAAGAAGAATCAAACACATCAAAGAGTTTGCCTGTCCATTCCCTCAGGCTCTAAAAATATCAACTGCAGCAAAACAGCCAGTTAATGATTTAACTAGAGCGCAGTGTTTGTGTGTGTGTGTGTTCGTGTGTTTGTGTGTGTTGTTGTATGGGTGTATTCTGAAGGGATTTCCTCTTTGAAATCACACTCGTAACAACTGGGACAACTGGTTGTTAATGATGCTGGATTTGTGCTTGTTGAGTTCTACTACAACAGTGGATTAATGACAAATCCAAGTCACTAGACATCCCGTTGTGTGTGTGTGTGTGTGTGTGTGTGTGTGTGTGTGTGTGTGTGTGTGTGTGTGTGTGTGTGTGTGTGTGTGTGTGTGTGTGTGTGTGTGTGTGTGTGTGTGTGTGTGTGTGTGTGTGTGTGTGTGTGTGTGTGTGTGTGTGTGTGTGTGTGTGTGTGTGTGTGTGTGTGTGTGTGTGTGTGTGTGTGTGTGTGTGTGTGTGTGTGTGTGTGTGTGTGTGTGTGTGTGTGTGTGTGTGTGTTTACCGTAGTTGCTTGGCATAGCTTTGCTCAATGTCCAGCCTTTCCTTGACAAACTTTGAATAGCGCTCCAGAAAATCAATCCCCCACTGAGTGTGTTTGTCCAGATTATCAAACTGGTCCTGAGGATGGAGAGGGGGGAGGGGGGAGGGGGGGGGGATTAGTATTTTTGATTCATACAAATACCTTTAAATTGGCAGAACAAATCCAAGTCACAAACACACATTTTTCAGCCTCAAACTGCATTTAAAAGGATTGAGGAGCTGGTGAAAGTGAATTGATAACAGGTTAACTTGGTTTGATGACAGGATGGAAAACTGGTCACATGACTCAGCAGTCAGTCTTCCTGGATATGACTCGTCACACTAATAAAACACACATGTCCTCCAGCCAGTGGCAACATGAGCTTCCACAATACAAATCACAACCTCTACAAACTACAAAAGGAGACAGTGGAAACTCATGGAAAAACTAAAAGATGATTATTTCTGTCGGCTTGTTTGTTCTCTCATCCCTCGATCTTTCCTCCATCGGATTCAAGTTTACTGGTTTTCTCATGAGGAGTCCAAAGGATTCCAGTCTAAAGCCCAGTTCAGACTGGATATATTGCTCCAGAGGAGGCACAATAACGTCAACATGACCTCCACTAGTGAGGGATTTGAATCCCATTCAGAGTGCACATGTGGGTTATTTTTCAATCCTGGTAATTATTACAGCTGCAGCTTTGTGTTTTTTTAAGGTTATTGTGTTTTTTACGACGTGATGAGCCTCTGCTCTTCTGTTATTTGATAAAGGCCTATTTAGGAACCAATAAGACGACCTGCTCATCAAATATATTGTCAGCTTCAGGTTGGAACGGAGATTATCCTCTGAGACCTATCATTTAGCTGATTGTGCACTTTCTGTTTACAATGCATACCAGGGATGTGCAGCTAACCATCACTGGATAACATTAAAAAGCTCGGAACCATCCTTTTACCCCTTTTGACTTCTAAGCAGATTCTTATTCACAACCTGCCACATTGATAACCACGTTAACTGTAATTTGTGTCTGTGTGTGATACGATTTGACTGACTGACTCTATTTCACCTCCTCCCCTCCACACATCCCCCCCTCAACTCTCTTGCGTTCCCTCGGGAAGGCTTTGTCTCGCGATCGTCTTTGTCCCGCTGAATGCTCATGTCAGTTACAGACCATAGTCTGTTCCCCTATGCTTAAAATGGTTAAAATGCCATCCGGAAACCGTGAATTAAATCACAGAGGAGCACAAAGAACATTTTATTCCCACTCCCCATGTGTAATGTTAATGCAATTTGAATGGGGTATAAATTACACTTTCTTTTAATACCTAGAAATGCTTTTGTTTCTATTATCAACATCATTCATTCGGCTCTGGATTTAACATCATGACATAAGAATCATGAAAAACTGTTATTACATTATATCGACCACATCTCCACCATGCTGGTGTCAGATTGTTTGTGTCTTCAGGACAGATAGACTGGCAACAATGGCTCTGCTCAACTGGAAAAACACAATCATTTATAGCTCCCTGAACACAACACACACACAAACACAAAGGGTTTGTAGCAGTTGATTTGTGGTGAGATTTGTATTTGTACTGACAACAAACATTTCCACCCTCTTCCCACCATGTTCTGTCTGTTATTCAACCAGTATGTGATGTAGTTTAGGGTAAAAGGTCAGAATTGTGGTTTTATAATTTAATTAATTCATTACTTTAATCTTCAATAGACAAATTTTAACTAAGATGCCCTCTAGTTTTTCATGTTTTACTAGTGAAACACATGTTTTTCCACAGGAAGTTACCAGATGACTGGATAAAATGAAAAATGTCAGGCAGCGACTTGCCCTTTGGCGAGATATCCTCTGAGTTATGTTATTATTGTGTGGTCGTGCATTTGCCAGCAAGGTTCTATGTTTTTTTTCCATTGTGGTTCTTTCAAGTACAACCACCATCGGACAATTTGTTGCTGAGGAGCAACATTTCTCAGGTGTCAAGTTTCCTGCAGTTTTTATAAGAAGACGACTCAAAGTTAACATTCTCAAACTCTTTCTAGATGATAACTATATGCTTTATAACATATTAATGTGCGTGAACATTTCTAGTGAATGGGAAATAACAGGCAAAAACTCAAATGGCAGAGTCAAGCGCCAAGGCCCAACAGTTCCCTTAAATCAAGCTGCACCAAATATCACAGACTCATAGATATCAGTCCTGAAATCAGTTAGCTACCCTAACTACCCTTCTGCTTCTCAGTGTTTGTGTGTCAACACAAACCTGTAACTGGGCAAATAAGGGTCGTCCTGGGAAATAGGAGACAGTGCTCGACAGCGGACCTCCCTGTTTGTTCTGTTATCATTTTCCTCAAACACAGAGACGGCAGGGAGACTTTCGAATAGCAACCCTGAGCAGCATTGTGCTTTTAAAGCCACTGTGCTTATTGTGTGTGGGGAGGGTGAGTGTGCAGAGCCTGTAGGTGTGTGTGTGTGTGGGGGGGGGTGGGTTATTTTTTAGCAACGCAATCACTTTCTGATCCTGAACCTGAGGTCTAGGTTGTGATCACGTGTGTGAGCCAACATTGTTCTTATTGAGGTGTCTTTAAACAAGCGGTTGAGCCACTACTTGCAAAATATGTATAGAAAGATTTCTATATTTATATTGTTGAAAACCTCTTCCAAATCTAATTAGATTAGAAAGTGCCAAAACAAACATTAATTAGCATGTTTTCATTTATGCAACCATCCCACAAGGAGTCACCAACCCTTCATCATATTTCTACTCTGATCTAGAAAATGTCACTGATTCAAAAACAGAAAACACAGCAAACAAAATGACAATCAGCTACAGATGCAGAGATACAGAAAAGGCAAATTTAAATAAACTGTTTGACAGCATGAGAACATGGTCCAGCAGAATTCAGTCTCTTTTAGGACGAATGCAAATTTTCAAAAGCGAGAAACATACTGAAAAAATCTCAGTGATGCCGACATTTAGAAAGTTTCCGGCTTATTTTGTGGATCAAACACAGAGATTAACCCACAAAGACGCGGCCAAGATGCACAGCAGTGGCCGAGATAAGCAGCTGTTCTGCAGGAAGTCACGCACAAACATATTTGAAAAAGAGGCTTGTTTTTGTCCCGTTTTTATCTGCATCCTGCCGCAGGTCGACCTCTGGTAAACGCCTGCTGTCTGGTCCGTCTGTTACCAGCCTGGGGTGCACACGCCTGCCTGTCCACCTCCTTATAGCCAGCGAGTCTGTCTGTGGTTGCGTCAGCCTGTGTGACAGGGTCCATGAATAAGTAATAGAATATGAGCTCATCCTGTAGTTTGTGGCTCGCTGAGCAGAGACTGGCTCACTGGGGATATGACAACATCTCTGCAGGGCTGAATCTGGGAGCTGGTCTGAGCTCAGAAATCCATTCTGCTGCAGCACCTGCCCCCGAAACCGACACTTTCCATTCACAGAGTCCAGTAGCTTATTTTCTCTGGCACTTAGGTCTCCCAGTTTGCTATGAAAAACTAAGGACAGCCTTTAATAATGCAGAGTTTCCTATAAATGTAGCCTGTCGCTAGTCTGCAGGGTGCTTTTGATGTGGAATGAGTAAGAGTGAGGAGTCATGTGGTGACACACAAGCCAAAGGCATGCTCATGCACCTGCAGCTCAACAATCCTGGTCCAACTCAACCAATACCATTCGATCTACATGCAAGTGAATCAGATGGCCTGATTAGGAAAATTATACAAATTTGGTTCAAGCTTTAATGAATAATTTACTCCCAGTCCTCACATTCACCATCTCCAATTAACTTACAATATGTAATTGCAGATATATAAGCAATCTCTGTATATTTTGGCTAACACGTCAAAGATATTTCTGAATTAAAAATTTTTTTCAACTGTAAAATCGTCCCACACAGTAAATATCTTCACTTTCGTTCTTTAAATAAATCTAAATCAAAATTGTTCCAAGTTAAATGGAATCTTCTTTAATATCGATCTCCAAAATATCAATATCATGCATGAAAATCCAGTATCAGTTGGACTCCACACTCTTTTTTTGGGGCAATTATAACAACAACGCTGTACAATTAATTTGTTGGCACATGCCCCTGTGACTGGCAGACAAAAAGAAAAGTTTCCTGTGCAGATTAAATCCTAAAAATGGGTCACAGGTCTGTTTCTGCTGCGTTCCCCACTGACAAAGCCACTGCTCTGCGTTAATGAGCTTCCATCGCAGGGTGAGAGAATAAATTAGTCATTCTGCTCCCAAACGCTGAGGACTGAAGACGCCCCGTGTGGAGACTCCACTGTGGAGTCACCCTGAAAACCAATCAGAGGGCAAGACGGGCCCTCCCCAGCCAATCACAGAGCCAGACAGGCGGGGTGCATTCCATGAGACAAGGCAAGGTTAATTAGCGTAGAGAATGTTGTTGGGACAATAGACTAATTACACACGATGGCATTCCAGAGCAGGCACACACACACACACACACACACACACACACACACACACACACACAGTAATGCACACATGGCACAGACTGGGTGGGAAATGTCAACTTGTCTGAAACACTGGCATCACAGAGGACCCCCAGGCTCAGTCTGCACTGCATGTGTGTGTGCCTGTGTGTGTGTGTGTGTGTGTGTGTGTGTGTGTGTGTGTGTGTGTGTGTGTGTGTGTGTGTGTGTGTGTGTTGTTACTGCATCTGTGTTCATCTTCCTCGAAAACAACATGAAAAGAAAAGTCTCTTCCACGAATTTGAGGGGGTAAAGGTCTGTGTCTCTCTCTCTGTGTGTGTGTGTGTGTGTGTGTGTGTGTGTGTGTGTGTGTGTGTGTGTGTGTGTGTGTGTGTGTGTGTGTGTGTGTGTGTGTGTGTGTGTGTGTGTGTTGAACAGGGAGTTTGAGGGAGGAGAAGATTGGCATTTGGAGAGGGGAGGTAAGAAAAACAAGAGGGGCGTAGAGACGAAGATTGCATCTGTGTGCGATGAACATTCATTTGGTCCAAAGCTCCCCTCTGATGTGATTTACTGTATTCCTCCAGGTGAGCTGGGGTGATTTTAATATTATCAGGCTTCAGCAGAGGAGCTGGATATCAACACTAATCTCCTGATTTGATTAAATTCTTGTTGATTTAGTAACAACGGTTAAATAACCAATGTTCTAAAGTCTACAGCATGAATCAGATTGTTTTCCTGGATATCCACACCTGAGCACAGAGGGGGTCAAAACTCTCAGATCTAATGCACCTGCACTGTTTGTGTTGACATGACCTGATGCCTGTTGACAGCTGGTAGCTAGTGTTAGCTCCCTCACAGGGACCCACTGTGACACATTACCTTCAGTGGTTCCCATTAATTACTGTGAAAGTGGCAAACTGCCACAATTTCCTGATAATAAGATTGCTAACTGTTGCAATTCAGCCTTGTTCATTATGTCTCTGTCTCCCCTTACATAGTTTAAGTGTAGATTACAGACACACAAACATTTTGCTTCTTTCTTGCTGAGACCATCTGGATTGTAATAGACTTGAGATTTGATACTAAAAAGGTTGTTGTGTTGGAAATGTCTCAGATTGCCATCTATGGGCAAAACAGACAGGAGCACTGGCACGCTGTCCACTTCACCCCCTCCTGACGTATCTGTACAGGCTGGAGGAAGAGCCAGCTTCTTCTGCTGGTTTACCAAACCTCTGCGTCAGGGTTTGAACTCAAGTTCCCTGTATTTTCATCCCAGACTCTCTGCAGAGCTTTCATTAAGAAGTGCTTCTGTCCCATTAACACATTTCTGGGCATTAGACAAATGGCTGATCTACACAAGATCCTGCAGCTCTTCATATTCCTTCTTTTGTTCCAGTGTAAAACCAACAGAGCAGCAGAAAAACAACTCAATATCACTCAATCTAATTTAATGTTTGGAGTTTAATGTCACATGAAGCTTTAAACAGTCCCGTAAGTGCTGATTTCCTTTTTATAGGCTCTCAACCTGAAATGAGCCACGTTTGAAGCAGTGTTGATAATTAAATTACTTCAGTGTTAAGATCAGTTCCAACGAGCTGTTTACACAATTTTATCTACGCCCTGAAAACAAACACACACAAGCAAACGCACATACACCCACACACACCCCCACTTTTATCGTCTTTCTTTCCCCTGCAGTGATATAAACTGCAGCAGTAATGTAGCTCTATACACACACACACACACACACACACACACACACACACACACACACACACACACACACACACACACACACACACACACACACACACACACACACACACACACACACACACACACACACACACACACACACACACACACACACACACACACACCACACACACACACACACACACACACACACACACACACACACACACACACACACACACACACACACACACACACACACACACACACACACACACACACACACACACACACACACACACACACACACACACACACACACACACACACACACACACACACAGAGACCTGGTTATCCACACTAACTGCAGAGGAAACAGGATTAATAACAGGTCTCATTGTATATTTCAGTGGTTTATAATAAATCAGAGAGTGATCACATCATGGATCTCAGTCCGTTCTGAGTCAGTGAGCAGCGTATGACCCTTTATGAAGGATGTAAAAGGTGGAACTGGAAAGGTCGATGAGGATTTTTAGAATTGTTACCACGGAGAAAGCATACATTTTCTCCCCCAGGACTAATTACAACAAAATGTACCTACTGTTTCACAGTGAACTCACTCACCCTGAACCCTGTGGTTTTAAATCCTGTCTGGAGCAATCTCTGTAATAGAAAAATCGCATATCTGATGGGACAGGAACAATATTAACACAAACATATTGAACCAGCAATGCCAGTACTTTTTAACACTGCATCAGCTCATACACCAGTCCCCAGGGTTTCAACTACACAAGCAAATACCACATAAGAAACAGCTAAACTCCAATAATGTCCGTGAGTTATAAAGTGGGCTGCCTCACTTATGACATGTGTAAATACAATTAAAACTGTTGCGTGCATTAAATTAGTTATTGTGGTTCTGCATCCTGTGAGGTGTTTCAACTATTGTCATGTCTGTGTGAGTTTGTTTGCTTCAAACAGTTCAGTTGAGGTGAAGACATGGGTGTTTTCTTCCTGTTATGCAACTGCTGGATATTTTGTTTCCCAGTCCAACAGTTGAGTTTAATTATGTCAAATAGAGCTTAGATGCATCTGTTACAGTGGTTAAAGAGAGGATTTAAATGGGGTTAAGTTTCATATCCCAGTCACAGACATCTTATATCTGAGTAAAGTCAAAACTAAGACGCTGTACAACTCCTTCAAACATCATCGTATTACAATAATCTGTCTTGACAAACTGGAATGTTTGCTTTCATATTTTTCATTGGGTGGGCCAGTCGAACACAGAGCACTGGCCCCAGGGACAGTCTGACAGGAACCTGTGCTCGGGGGGGGAAACATCAAAACTCTTTCCTGGAAAAAGCATTTCAACTGCTAATAAATACCTGAAACACAGAGACGGATTGGCAAGTGGAAAGTTGTAACAGATGGAAACACGTGTCGACAACAAACTCAGAGTCTGTCCTCTGGTCTGTATTTTAAAAAGTAATAGTCTATGTCAAGGGTGAAATGTTTTGTCAATTAATTTGGTGAATTTATAGGCAACTATTTCAGTGATCATCTTCATAATCTGTATTCATTCAGCTTGAATATGAAGTTTCATTCTGATGAATAACAATCGTTTGTTGGTCAGACAGAACAAGCAACACAAAAATATTACTTTAAGCTTTAGAAAATTGTGATTCATTTTATAAACTTGCACATTAGAACACACATACTACTTTCCTGATATTTTTTGTACTAATAAAGTGATAAAACAAGTGTGTTGGTTGACACTTCATTCAGGTTTTAGGAGCAGACCAAGTTAGAGCCAAGGGCCAAACCTCAGTTTGAAGAAGTTGCTGCCGTCTCCTTATCGACAGTGTGACCATAAATCAGTGACAGTCACACTTTAACCAGTCACATGCTCCTCAATGCATAACATGTTGTTTCTGCTGACTGGAAAGAATGAGGCCTGGTTGGCGAAGCAAAACAGGAGAGCAGGGAAGCACATATGCAAAAAGACAGAGTGCATGTGTGTCACGAGGTGATAATAAACATGGATGCCTTCCACTTAATCACCTGACCTGCTTTACCACAATAAATGCTTTGTTTCTGAAGCCAGCCATGCATACACATCCTGTCTCTCTCTTCCTGTCTCTTTAATACAATACATAGTTCTATACATTTCAGGCTGATGTACTACATTAGGGTAAAAGACAACAACTCCTTTGAAACTCTTCGCCCACCAGCAGTAGTTTCCACAACAACCAGTACATGCAGGTTTTGCACGACAGGATCCTCAAGCTCATTCCGATGGAAATTAATGGAGCAGAGCAGCCATTCCCTGCAATGTGTCAGAACCACACCAGAGACTTTATGGCCTTTATTGAGGGTAATTATTTATGAATATATTGTTAAGTGTTAGAATCCCAGACAGCTTAAATAACTGGTGAAGTCATCCAAGTCCATAGTCTTATACTGTCAAAACCAAAGGTTTGATTCCAGGCCAAAGAGTGTTCACGTATTGTTTAAGGCGAACACAGACGTGTTGGTTTCTTTTCCACTGGTTTTTGGATTATTGCAGAAAACAATCTCTATGAAACCAAAAGTAGATTCTTAAATTAACAGGAAGATATTCTTAACTTATTTAGGTTACTTTACTGAGTTTTGAAAATTATAATTTAGGCTACAAACCACACATTAATTATTACACAAATTCACTACCACTGTAGTTTCCAACTTTCAGTTTGATCCAGCACACTTAGCTAATCTGCTAAAGCATTTCTTCTTAAACAATTAACTTCAGTATGAAACATCATCAGCAACAACATAATAAAAATGGTTCAGCATGATGACTTTTATGACAAACAACTTTGTTTGTCTCGTTTAGTGACTTGTTAACAACTACGTTGGTTGAGGCTCGTAAAGACCCATCCCTTGGAGGGGAATTGGCTATTTTCGCTGTTTCTTAATGCTTTTTCCAGTTTAACATTGCCTACATGACCAGAAAATTTGGATTTTATTGTGACATAGTACATTAACATTGTGGTCTGAAAAACACATCGAGTGATTTGATCACAACCTCATGATCAGCAACTCCCAAGAGTTAAAAAGATCAGGGGGTTTGGTGTTTACTGGTGATTCATCTAACAAAAAACATTCAAGAGGGAACCGGTCGTGCATAAAATGCTAATTTACTTCCAGGTTTTAGAATTCCTTCCGGCATTGCTCTATTCTGACTGTAGCTAATACTCGTTTGTGAGAAAACCCCGACCAGGACACTCCTGTGTGTGGCTAGCTAGTCAGGTTTCATAGCAACCCGATCCCCTGTATTGTCTGGCTTTCCTGCATCTTTACATACACACCCTGACCGACTGGTTAGACAGGAGAGACACAGGAATAGAGACAGATGATTGGACATTAAAACAGATTTTAATCTTACCCAGATATGCACATGCCCCAACAAGCACAGGATACAACCCATTTTCCACACCTAATCACATTAACGACACGTGACTGTTCTTAACATGACACATCTTTTTATGTCAGCTGCCTTTAAGCTGCTGATCTCTCCTCTGCCAGAGGACGGCACACTCGTCCTGATCTGTTTTGCCAACATGCGGTTGGTCAACTTTAACTGCTTCGTTCATTCATACTCATAATTAGCAAAGATAGACAACTCTTCAATAACCTCTGTCCCTGGATTTGCTGAATACTCCCACATACTTTCTCTCAGCTCTATTTGTAAATGTCGGACAGACTCTTCCTTGTCTCAACCCTGATCTTGACCAGCGTCATTCTGTGTGGTCGACCTCCTGACACTGAAGGTCACCCGGCGGATTTCCTGGATCCCTATCTGATCCTAAAAGGGTTCAACAGAGGAAACCCTGTTCGTTAAGTCAGAACTGCAACCATCATTCTGGGTTTCTCTGAGGCTCGATGCGTTTCAGGATCAAATCAGGTCACAAATAAAATCAGCAGAAAACTGTATTGAGAATATTTAGCAACTAACAATTTTCCCTAACAACCAATAAGCGGATATTTCCTTGATTAATTAATTAGTTGTTTTAATTAAAGGGTAAAATTCTTAGTTACCCTGTTGACAAAGTCCATGCGTTTATTTTGTGTCACAAGAGAAATATTCAGTTTGCAATTGCACTTAAAACCCTTAAAGTATCATCTGAAACCATTACACCGTTTGTTGTTTTTGAGATGACAACTATTTATATAAGGTACTATTGTAATAAATAATATTTTGTAGCTTGATTGAACTTGCAGGCAGCTGACAATAATGCTGCCTTTATGTTTTCTACACAGCTCTATGCACATACACAGAAAGCTAAAAAAGACAAAGGGTTCAATAACAGATTAATTAGCATTAGTACAAAGAGAATATATAAAATTTTACAACCTGGAATTGGATTAAACTGATCCACACCCTTGTTGTATTTATTGCAGTGATGGATCAATGACTAAGCTGGTTGGCTACAGAAAGACACACACAAACTATTAACCAGAGAGTGTTTCCTGTGCGAGTGAATCCAATATGAAAGAGCAGGATGTGATGATGACTTTATGTGTTCAACAATCCATCGAGCTGTGTCATCAGACCATATGTGCACGCGGTCACACAAACAGCTCATTCATCTGAGAGAGGAGAGCCGCAGGATCCCTGATTTAGCTAACCGCTGACTCAAGTCCCACAATCAGGGTCTGGCATGAGTCGCCCGTCTGTGTGAGTCAGTGTGTGTGGACCATGACACCTTCTCCATGCCGTGTTCACACTGGTTAGTGTGGCTGATTTCGGGCTATGACACTCGGTTTTGGTTCCGGCAATATTTTAAGACGTCAAATACACAACATCTGTTTTAGTCCATTTCACAACAACCGACCAAAAATCTGTCACTTGTGGGGAAAAAAATTATTTTATTTGCCTCCATTCTGACAGTTTAACTTGATGAGCAAAGCAGCAGCAGGTGTTTGTTCAAACACAGACAGTAAATTTCCTTAAGCACGTACAAATCAATAAGCAAATATTCATTCAAATGAACTGAGTGTACAAAAATGTAGGGAAAAGATATTATTAGCTCTGTGCACGAAGCCCAAGCTGAGTCTCTTTCTGCTGGGAAAAGGAACAGAGTGACTCCAATGAGAAGAGTGAAACAAATGGACAACCATATAGTCCATTTAATATGAAGGAGAATCTATCAAACTAGATAAAAGATATATCATTTAATCTATTCATAGACATTTAATCTGTGACTCAGGTTCCTGAAGACAGAAGTTAGGTCATCAAAAGTTTTTTCTTTACTATATTCTTAGGATAAAAAAGGCATACTTGCACATGGGTGGACCTGCATTTGTTTTGGAAGAACAAAGAATAATTGATCATCAAGTTGCTGATATTTTCTGCCGCTAAATTATTCATCATATAATCACTGCAGCTTCAGTTTGGAGAGAACAGCCTCTTCCCTCATTTTCAGTGTAAATGCTAAACTACAGCTTTTATTATTATTATTATATTATTATTATTATCTCTCCACATTAAGGTTTCACTTCCTACTCTTGTTATAGCTGCAGGTATCGTTTCTAGTTATTACTACCATCTCAGTCACCATCAGCATCAGTGACTGCTTCTACTGATCTGCATCAGTTAATCCCTGCTGATTATAGACCCATTGTGTGTCTTGCAGTGCTGTAGCTGCATCCTCGTGAGTAATTTGTTAACTCTGAACAAAGGCGAGTCCAGACTAGATCAACACAAAGTGGTGTTTGTTAAAGACAGCTCTGGGAGACAAAAGTTGGTCACAAGGTGGATTTAAAATGGTTTGCAAATGACTGTATAAATCGAAATCCTGTTTGAGGCCATTGTTTCATCGAACTGTGCAAGAGTCCTGCCACTTTGAAATGTATATTTGTGTTAGTTGTTAAAAAATGCTTTAAAACACGCACAACACACTCATCACCATATCACCCCTCTTCTCTAGAAGGAGATTCATATATTCACGTCTGATTAACACCAGCACCCAGACTACCTGACATATTATGGCGTGGGGTAGCCGTGGTAACCGGGGGGGTACACAGTGTACTTCACAAGGAGGTTACCTAGGTTACCAGCAACCCTCCATGCAGAGCAGCTACCGTGAGTGCATGTGTGCAAATGAGCAGCACAGAGCAGTTTTTATTGGGCTCTGAAACTTCATTGGGCAAATCAACACCCTGGGAAAACTCTCCTATCACCAGAGTTAACATCGTCTCCTTGTGTGCAAACAGGCTTTATGTTGAACAGGGAGGGAGACGGAGGGAGGAGAGACAGGAGACAAGCAAGGGGAGAGGGGGTGGGGCCGTCCTAGTTGCACTTGTGCTGTGTATAAACACTTTCTACTCATGATGTGTGTATATTTAAAGGATGTGTATTGTCCTAAATTCCTGTCACATGCACATGCACATATTGACCACGGCAGAAGAAAAATGCACAACGAATAGACTCCCCTGACTGATAGATCTGCCTTTCTACTGCCTGTGCACAAAGCAAACTGCTACCTCAGCACAAGGGGGGGTACAGGGACCTTCAGAATCCCTGGGGATGGTTCCAGGAAATCCACAGTCAAAACACAAAATGCTGTTGAAGGTTTTTTTTTCTTCATCTTGAGGTCATGATCCCATGTTGGGTTGGTTGACATGTAGCCGGCATCACAAGAGACTTGTAGTTTCCTCTCAGCAGACCATGAACGAGTTGGAGGTATTTTGTCCAAACTACCAATTTCTCAGTAAATACTTGGACTTCCCAGAAACTGCTCGAAAGGATCAGACATGAATCAAGAAAGAACCTGTTAGATCTTGGCATAAGTCAGAACAAAAAAGCAGATCTAGGCATTTTAAGCAGTTTCCCAGGGCATAATTCATAGATCTCCATGGAAAATATACAGGTAACTGATAACTACAAGTGTGTGCTATTTAGATTAGAATAGAATACAATGGCTTTATTGTCATTGCACAGCTGTACCATGAAAATTAGCATGTCTTCCTGAGTATAACACACAATAATCATAAAAACAAACCACAGACTCTTTAAACATATTGGGCACATATATCTATAAATGAAAAACAGGGATGGATAGAACAATAAATACACACATACAGTATGTGAGGAACAGTGTATGATAGTTGTGTAGTTCTATGAACAGTATATTGCACTGAGAACAAGATATTGTACAGTATCTTTCCACTAGCCCAGGGGTGCGGCCTGATTTAATTTAAAAAGGAGAAAACTCAAAGAGCAGCTTCATGTTGTTAATATCTGATGCTCATGTGACATTAAACCAATTTAAAACTCCATTTTATCGTGGCCTGTGGGAAACCCTTTGTATAAATGTGCCTCTGCTTAAGAGTCAAGTCTGATCTGAAGAAGGAAATTGGACGGTTGGTTGAGGAGATGAAGATATTTGGCGTAAGGATGGAGAGGGAGGGAGAGGGGCCATCATCAACTCTACAGTGGGGTGAGAGGAGCTAATGGTTCTTCTTCACATGGCAAACACACAACCCACTGCTATTTTCTAACATGGAAACACACATTCACAATAGGGGAACAAAAGAAGTGCTTGATTCATTCTAGCTTGATTTATCCCTCATGCTCCAACGCTGGTAGTCAAGGGAAGTAATGGTAACTAAAGAGACAGAGCGCCAGATCCCTCAACGTGGAACTGACATGACAATCAGAGGTTTGCTATAAACGCCCTCATGTTGTCCATGTGACTGCTCGCCAGTCAGCTAGTGTTTTGTCTTAAAGCCTGAATGTCACTTAAGCAGTGATCTACCTGAAGTACCGAGAACTTTCAGTCCAAGGAGCATTTTTTTCAAAGAACTCAAAGTTTCCTGGAAACCGTTATTGGCCTGCGTGTTTTCCACGGTTTGAAGACGAGGGGGGATTGGCCCAAGTCTGCTGACGTATAAACAACCAACGGTTACAATAATGTGTTTCACTCAAGTCCATCAGTCGGCAGTAATGCAAAAGACTATAAAACAACGATGGCGCTATATAAATCAAGCAACAACACAACACTACAACATTAAACAAACATGGAGGAGATTGAATTGTTCTGATGTTTATCAGAAAAGAAACACAAGGCATACTCAAAACAACTTGAATGCAAACCATTGACCCCCTGAAATAAACTCAGTAGTCTGTGGAAAAATATTTCCCAAAATTAATTTAGAGCCTGGTCCCTGTGGTAGAAAAAGACCAAGTCTCTGCAAACGTCCCTACTTCCTGGGGAAACTTCGTGCAGAGGAAACGCAGCTAGAGAAAGTTGATCCTGTATCAGACCATAGCACAGATAGCATCAGTGCAGCAGAGGTGAGCGGGTTTAGCAGCTGATGTGTTTAGTACACAGCAACCAAAGGACATCAGCTCTAGGACATTTCAACTCTACGTCTAAAAGGCTGTTGTAGCAATAGGTTTACCACAGAATCCACAGGATGAAAACAATAACTTCACTGCTGTTTTAGTCAACAAGAATCAGCAGAGTGAGAGAAAGGAGTAATAATGAATATGTATCGTACTGTAGGTGTTGTTCCTTAATGACCTGGGAATGTATTACTTCTTTAACATGGACAATCCAGGTTGAAATCTGCTTTTAGGAATAGAAGTTGTACATTAGACCGTGCAAAGAAGAGGTAGCCTTCCATCAATGTGATGATGATTTAACTTAACTAAATATAACAAACATTAAAGGGTTTCCTGGTAACCAAACAATAAACATGACTGCAGAATCTCAGCCCGTCTTCTATCGTGACCAGGTTTCCCACTTCTATGTACTAACACTATACCCCAAAATCTTTCAAAGTACAGAGTGTCACAGTTAATCAACATTGCTAAGAAAACAGGTAAAGTCATCAGTAACATGATTCAGAACTTTGTGTGAGTGTTGCCCAAGCAGGCCCGACACTGACGGCAGCCAGCCATCCAGCAGAGGTTTGGTGTAATGACTGGGTCGGAGGTCTAAGGAAAAAATTCACCAGAAAAATTCCCAGCATATATTCTTCCAATTTTCCACGTGTCCCAAAGCCTGCATTTCTGTCTGACTAATAAACAGTTGACAGAGTCACTCCTGGAAGACGCCACAACACTGAGCGCAGCTGCAGCTCTGACCGAAGGCTGCATCCAGACCAGTGATGACTCTCTAGAGAGGTCTGGAACCGTTTCTGTCTCAAGTGATTCAGTTTTTACTTCCTGGAAAAAAGTTGTAATGCAAGCTGATCTTGGAACAACGGATGAAATAATTATGATTTATCTTCATATGACAAGGTACCAATAATTCAATCTACCAGAATCAAATATCAAAGAATAGCTTAGACTTAATTCACTGTGTTTTCATTGAACCCGCACTTCTACCTGATGCTTTGTACGGTGCTGTGACACCAACTGTGACCAAGTCATAGACCAAAGAAATGATCCTACATAGAGACACAGCTTTACACCGGAGAACAGCAGCATCACACCAATAACAAGCACCGGGACAAAGGTGACAGAGCCAGTTCAGATAATGCATGTAAACAGGTCTGATCCAGGGTCTGATGGCATCTGAATCCAAGAAGGACTTGACAGCCAAGCAGCTGGCTGGGTGGATGCAGCTGTGGTCCCATCCAGAGGGAGGTGATGGGAGGATGAGAGGAAGGAAGAGAGGGAGGAGATGAGGAGCAAAGGGGACAGATGCTGAAAAAAAGAGGGGGAAGGCAACAACTGTGCTTGTGTGTTTCTGTAAGAATCACTACCACAGAATGAGATGCATACTGTATATGAAGCAAGAGACTTAAATGTCCATCAGATCTGTGTGAAATAATTTCAAATTGATATATAACTAAAATACATCCCATAACATGCCCTTGTTGCTTGTGTTGATTTTAATTCTAGCCAAGCCGATATTGATTTTTTTGGGGCAATGCCATTACGATATTAGGGAGTAAAAATCAACAGACGCTGATATATCGTGTTACAAAGAAATTGGCAATGATTCCTCAGATGTCCTCATCTAACCCTAATGACAAAGAAATGTGATTGAGGCTTTATATTTTACAGTTTAGAAAGAGAAAACCCCAAAACAACTAATAACATAAAGCTGGAATAAAGAAAGCAGACGTCTGTAATGTTTGGATCTGTTTAAATGAAGTAATTTTGTGATGTATCCTGTTACTTCACAGCCCATGTCCCCACTGGGATCATTAAAGTTTCATCTAATCCATGGTATCTGTAAACTCACTCTCCCTTATCTCCCGTCATTAAACCTCCTCCCTTCCTCTCGAGGGGCTCTCTCCTCCTCTGTCCTCCTCTCACACCTCCTTCCTTAGTCTCATCATCCTCCCAGTCTCCAGGAGATGCGTGTTAGCACGATTTCGTTAATTAACCACGACATCCGACCTCACACCCGAGACATAAACAAAGTAAAGTGGCTTCATTCTCGCACAATCAGGCCTGAGTTATCTTACTCACAATTACAAAAACACACACACACACACACACACACAAACACACAATACGTTGACAAGCTTGGCTTGACTGGGTATAACAGCTTGTCGTGTGCAGGCCAGTGCCCTCAGCTTCAACATGACTTCATTCACACCCGCTGTGACCTGCTAAGCACCAGAGAACTGCCCTTCTGAAAGAGCCTCTCATAAGAGCTTCCACATCCACAGATACACAAAGAACTGAGGTTCAGCGTTTCCTCGGTTTATGTCGCATTGGAAAACATCCCAGAACAGTTATCTTCATTACTAATTAACCTGACAGTTTGTTTCTTGTTTCATTTGTTAATCACTTTGTATATTACTAATAGTATTTGACAAAAACGGACAGATAATCAGTTTATGATCACATTGGATAAACAAAAGCAAGAGTCATTAATATACTTCCAGTTACCAATTAACAAATTGTAGATTGACTAATCGTAGTAGGCCCCCATCATGTAGAGCTGTAGATGTGTTCTGCATCCGGTCTCTAAAAACTGAACCATCTCTTTATCAGAGGGATTCATTTAGAAACAACAGTTACCATCCTCTTGTCTGTTTCTCAGCAGCTAGTAACCCAATCAACTGAGTGAAGAACAGGAACAGACGACATCAGTTGTCTCAGGACATCAGAGCAAACCTGGTAACAACTTCGGATCAGACAATGGAAGGTAACAATCGAAAAAGGTCAAAGAGTTCATTGCTTACATAACAAGCATTTTTAAATCCACCACAAAAATCCAGTACGGTTCAAGCTTTTACTTTTGCTTTAAAGCTGCCACGTCCAATACAAGCCTGACTGATACTTTAGTACGATCCAGTGATCTAATCCCCGGTTCTATCAGGTGTCATAGTGAAAATGTACAGTAACAGTCCAGAGTAGCTGTTACACAATAAAGTCAAAAATTGAATTGAACAATTGACAGTGCTTCTGCTGTGTCTTTCAATGTCAAGACACAATTAAAGAACTCTGCTTTTAATTTGAAAAGACCGATTCAAATGGTATTATCACGTGGCATCATCCATCGGTGAGAGGGCGAGACAAAGAGAAGAGAGAAAGGTAGACTGAACTAGCTACCACAGATGTTTATTACATATTGATACCAACCAGGTGCCCAGACTGACCATCGGGCCAACTTGGAGAAATCTCTGTGGACCACCACCTCACTTTATAGCCGTAGCACACTGAAATACTGAAAGCTACCGTCTATAAATATCATAAACCCGAGCAGGGAAAGCAAGCACCGTTGTCTGGAGTCTGATTGCCACCTGATGCCAAGCATACAAACAACCCTCCTGCTTCAGGGATCAAATGATTCACACAAATAACCATGAAACCCCATCCTGCACCGGCATTCCCACAGGACACCTGAGGGATCACAGCAATAATGCTTCTCCAAATCCACACACCAACTGAAGACAGACAAAATCCTGAGACCCCTCGATTTGGAAGATGGTTAAAAACCTGCTGTGAATCTTCGTTTCCACAATTGCTCCACAGTCTCCTCACCGTTTAACGGCCGGCAGCTCTTTAAAGCTAAGATCAAAAGTCTAGCCAGGCGTCTTAAGCCTGTGCTCTCTCCTCCACCTCTTCATCCTCTATCCCCTTATCTTTGCCTTTGAGTCCGATCAGCAGAGACGACCGCCTGTCATTCTCTCTTGTCCTTCAGCCAGACTTGGCTGCCGTGCTCCGCTGGCCTCCAACTCACCTCGGCCAGACAGACGAGAGCACAGCATGGCAGCATCCTGGCACTAAGCGCACACACAGAGAGCAGACAGAGCTTTGATTCAGAACAACACTTCCTACTGTATGTGTGTGTGTATCGAAAGGCAGGAAGCCAGCACGGTAATAGGATGTTCCTTGCTTGCTTTGTGATGTCTCAAAGACCTGAGGTAGAGCCAGAACGCAGGGCAAAAGCAGAGGCAGCAACCTGTACTGAATATACAAATGCTATTTAAAGCTCTAAATGCTTTTTATCTGTGTAACACTATTTGTAAAGATGCCAAATGTGGGCTCAAAGACTTTCAGTGTGCAGTCTATTAATTAATTAGTCCATTGGTTCGCTGCCTGGGAGCTTGGAGGATGAATTGACAGGAAAATAAATGTTGCTGCAAAACAAATTGTGTAAATAAGTAAATAATTAAATAACTTTTTGTTGAGTAGAAAGATTTCACATCAGAATTAATTTCACTGAGCGATATTGACAAAGGTTGATTTGTCTAGGGTTTTGTTTGGTAAATTTGACCAATATTTACATCTTAGACCAATTAGAATGTGCGTTGTTCTTCATATTCATAACTTCACATTTTGTTTATCTTTCTATTTATTTTATATCTGTCTTTTGCCATTGCAAACACTGTTTGTCTTTAATGGGAAATGAAAGAGGAGCAACACATCTTCGCCTAATGTTGATTCGTCCTTAATGTGAACAGTCGGGCGTGTCGCCTCTGAATTATTCGCAATTTCATGCCATTTATTCGCATCAATGTTGATCTGCTCTTTCAAAAAAAAGAATAATACATCAAATTATTAGTCTGATATTGAACTCTAATGGGATTAAAGTAGATGCACACCTCTATGATGAACCAGTCAGAACCTACAGTACATTCTCAGTTATTAATCAGGTTTTGGAGATTAACATGGAATTAGAATATAATACATCCTGACTGACAGCATATAGGCTGTCATGTGCAGAGCACAACAGCCAGTCAACAGTTTTACATCTTATCCACTGGACAATAATCTGTAATCTGACATCATACAGCCAATCATGTGTAATCTGACATCAGACCGGTCGCACATTAATCTCATCAGCGGACTCGGGGGATTATGACGGTCCGTCAGACAGCGTCTCCACTCAGCAGATCATCGCCCGCTCTGCTTCACTGCAGGAGAGGAGAAGAGCTAATACTGTTCAACTTCACAACTTGGAGAACAATCCATTTTCCATGATTGGAGTCTTTCCTTTAACTTATTTTATCGGATCTCTGGCTTGGGACTCAATAGTTTCACTTCAAGTTTTACAAAATCCAGATCCTGCTTTTTATGTTATTACTGAGCTTTACGATATTTATAATTTCTCTCCAGGTTTATTTTCTAAGAACATATGGAAGATATGTAAAAGCAAGCAGCAGCCACTTTGACAATAGAAGGTAAATAAGCAGGTATTCCTAATAACATTAATTAAGGTTATGCTGCATTTAGATTGAGCCATAGTTAACATGATTAGTAAGTATGTGTTTACCTACTGGTTTGTGTCTAAATGGTTGCTGGGGAAAAAAGGGTGTTTTAACAACAGAGAGGAATAAAATGTACAGTCAATTAATCAATTAGTTGATTGACAAACAATGACTGGCAAGAATCTCTCTAATGGGAGGACTGGTTGGTTTTCTTTGTGCTGAATCATTTTAACTTGAATAACTCTGGGACACAGACTGTTATTAGTCTGTTAACAGAAACCATTTGAAAACTTTAACTTGGCTTTGTGATAAAAGAAACCGACTGAAACTCTGCAAAAGCATGGAGACAAATCTAAGTTTCTCTGGCAGTATTGTACACATATAGACTGACCAGTCTCTCCATCCATCTATATGGGATCACAAACTCACACTTGTGACTGTGTCCACATATCGTATTCCCCGGAAGCAAAGAAAAGGAGAATGGAAAACCTTGAATGAAGGATGGAACAGCAACACAGACAATCCTGACGAGAGGAGAAAAGCTTATTTTACCCTTCACATAATAACCAATGAGATCCAGCAGGAGTCTCATCACTGGGAGGTGAAGCACACACACACACACAAACACACAGGGGGGGATGCTCTCTGGTTTCAACAGCTCCTGATGGCCAACACCCCAAAAACACACACACACAGGGGCTGAACCTCCTGTGAATCATAACTCATATTCAAACACATCTTCCCCAACTTAACCCAATGCTGCAAAAACAACAAAAAACAATTACACACACATTATAATAACAATTCTGAGAGAGGGAGGCTGATGCAGACATCCAGTCCCTGTTGGGATCCGAGCTGCAGCATTTAGAGACTGAACCCTACAACATGTGCGTGTTGTTGATCTCATCGTTGAGTTTGATTGTGTAGAAAGAGGCTGATATAAAACACACGTGTCCTCTTTGATCGCACGGAGGTCAAGACAAAAGATTTGGAGGGGGGGGGGCAACAAAGAGCCAACGCCGGAGCGGGATGGAGGTCTCCCTGCCCCGGCGGTCCTCCACCCTGCCGCCGGCAAAGCTTCCCTTTCAAACAGGGTGTGACACGGAACAAAAACACACACATCAAGATGCAAACTTCCCAACTTCCCAGTCACCCAAAGGTGGGGGAAAAAACCAGCAGTACCAGTAGTAGCGTGGACGTGGTGGAAGTTGAACAAGCGGGGGAAGCGGGTGGAAGAGCCCGCCGCTGCCTGCACACTTCCCTGCCTATTGTTCCGCTGTCACCGCGCTGAGGTGCACCACCACCACCACCACCACAGATTAGCTTTAGCCTCGTTAGCCTCGCCGGTTAGCATCGAGCGCTAGCGGCTAGCAGGTAACACGGCACCTTCCTTCCTGCTCCAGGAGTCTCCGTGTGGTGCGTGTCAAAGCTGAAAAGAGTCGAAAACACGAAGAAAAGACGCAACACGTACCCAGAGCTCCGTTCCCCAACTCATGTCGGATTCTCCCTGCTGGGTTCTCCCCGTGTTGGACGCAGTTTTATCCCGCTTGGAGCCTCCTAAACTGCCGTCGGGACTGCGGTCCTCCTGCCTGACTGTCCGCCGATGAACACTCCTCCTTCTCCAGGACCAGCAGGGCCGCACACACCGGGGGGGCCCCCTAACCGCACAGCCCCCTCACCATACCCCAACACCCCACAAAATGATAATACACAGATAAATAGAGTGATGAACAAATATTATGATCAAAAAGATTTTAAACGCAATAATAAAAATAAAAAAACACGTTGTCTTGTCTTTCTTTTAACTTTTCTGAGGGTGTATTTTACGGCAGAGTTTAACGCAGTGCTTATTAAGAAAACACATGCAAATAATTGAAAAAAACCAATTGACGACACTGCAAATAGGGAAAATGACATCAGAAATGTTTTGTGAAGTTATTGAAGTCTGCTACACGTCAGCTGTGATGGAACTTCACAAATTATAGCCAGGTTCATCACTTTTTCTGGTCCCCCGGAAACATTCCTGTGGACGTTTTTCCTTATTTGCAGCGCGTTTCTGTATTTGCATGGGTTGTGACTTTTCGTGTCGTCAAACTGATGAGGTTGTTTTTTTAATTTGTAAAATGTTTTTTTCTATTTGCATGTGTTTTCTTAATTTGTAGTGCGTTGAGCTCTCTCGTTATATAAACTACACTATCACTATCAAGGCTAACTAATGTTTTTTTTGTCTATAGAGGCCGCAGGTATCTTGGTATAACAGCTTCATAATAGGGTGCTTTATTTCCTATTATTGTCTAGCCTAATTACCACAGTCTGTATTTTTGCAGATTATTTTTTTCGTCATTTAAGATATAAGGTATCACAAGGTTTGTACTTTTCAACTCATCAACAAGCTTCTTGCTCCTGTACAGGCCTGTTTTTCAAAGAATTCCCTCTAATGTAAATAAAGTAAATCATTTAAAAACACCCAATATGTATCTGATATTAAAGCAGACAGACAGACAGACAGACAGATGAATGAGTAAGTTTGACCTGTTTCAATATCTATAAGGCAACAATACATCTCATATTCTGTTCAACTGAATCAGTTTCTGTGGAGTGACCACTTTTGGGCACCCCTGTTGTTACAACTCCACGCCTTTAGATGGCGCTAGAGCGTTTTTACCCTCCAGCCGTCCAGCCTTCTCACTCAAGAGGAAGTAGCTGCTCTGGCTGAATGGTGGTGTTGTGATTATTGTGGTTTTCAGACACTGGCGTTTTGCAGTTTTCCTGTATATAATTTTTTATTCAGTCAGAAACAGACATGCTCCGCTGCCTGACGAGGTAAGAACCGCTTCTTGTTCTTCACGTTCATGTTTTCTCACAGTTGTCAGAGCGTCTCTTGACCTTTGACACACTTTCCTTATTGTAAACACAGTTAGCGAATAACTTCAGGTCAAGTGCACGCGACTCCTACTCTGTGTACTAGTTAGTTATATTAGTGAACTAGTGTTGAGTAAAAGGTGAAGGATTATAACAAACAGGAGGAGTGAATATGAAAACTTCTCCTCAGCTGAAGATGCAGCTAAACACCACCATTCAAAACTGAGGGAAGCATTTAGCCTCTAAAGATTTTTACTGCAGAAGAAGAAGCAGAATAGTTATATTACAATAAAGTGACAAATTATAGTGATAAGGTCTGAAGGTCAGGGACAACCCCCCGAGTGAAGGTTGTAGTTTTAAATTCGTCCTTATTCTTGCTTGATAAACATCACAATATTTATACCTCCACACTGTGCACGATGCATGAGTAATATATTGATATATATCAATACCTTTCTTATGTTGCTATTAATACAAATTATATCCTATTTATTATTGATGTTGTTTTATTTCCCAGCCAAAACTGAAGGCAGCATTTAGCCTCTGAAGGTTTCTACTGGAGAATCGTGTGTTCTCATATAAACAGTGTACATTAAAGTAAAAAGTAAATTAATTGCAGCTCAGGATCTTGTAACTGTGAGGTGACAGGTGAGCAGTGTGTCGCCTCCATCATTAGTCAGTGCATTTTGAATTCTGAAATAGATAAATAGCTCTTATGTGTTCTGTTCTCATAACTACCGCTCCAGATTAACAACTGAACACCCAACTTTTGTGTTTGTGTTTGTGTAGTGGCGGGAGAGTGTGTCCTGCTTTGGTGCCTCCTTTCACCCTGTCGCCATCTTGGATTTTAAAGAACATAACAGAAGACAGACATCGCAGGTGACTAGATCTGAAGAACTACTGACCTATAAACTAAATCATACTCATACGTCACTCCTCATTGATGAATCTGGTGTTACAGGTTGACTGAGCAGCGCTGGAGGTGCTCAGTTCGTTGTATTAGCTCTTTAGCGAAGAGGAGGAGATCTCTACCCAGTGCCTTCCCAGTGCTGGAGCTCCCCCTGCAGCCCATCCAGCGGCATGTATATGAAGCTAACCTCCGGAACAGCAACGCCTGCCATAAGAAGTACGTTCCAACAGATGATTTCTCCCCACTGCGTTATTCATCGTGTAAATTCACAATATTTATCTCATCTGTTTCTTTGTCAGGTTCATTGAGTTGAGGGAGCAGGTGATGAAAGGCGGGGGGGAGAATGCAGTTGCTAGGCACACAAAAAGAAACAAGAAGCTACTGGTCAGGGATCGTCTGCGCCTCCTGCTGGATGATGAAGAATTTCTAGAGCTGTCACCATTCGCGGGTCTGGGTCTGCCTTACGGGGACATCCCATCAGCCGGCTGTCTGACTGGTCAGGAACCGCTCCACCTCATGATGAACTAAGTGAAACCTCCATAGCTTGTGAGCTTTGACATTACATGTGTGTCCAGGTATCGGCAGGATCTGTGGCCTCTGGTGTGTGTTCATTGCCAACGATGCCACAGTGAAAGGCGGCACAGCCTATCCAATCACAGTGAAGAAGCAGCTAAGAGCGCAAGAAGTGGCGATGCAGAACCGCCTGCCTTGTGTTTACCTGGTCGACTCGGGAGGAGCTTTCCTACCACTGCAGGTGAAACACACACACACACACACACACACACACACACACACACACACACACACACACACACACACACACACAGACACGCACATTCACACCCCTCAGTTTAAATGAGTGTGACGAGTAAATAAGACTAGTAAGTGACTGCTGTTTGAGTTCCTAAATCCCTGTTTGTGTAAACATCCAGTCAGAGATCTTTCCGGATAAGAACCAGGGAGGAAGAGTTTTCTATAATGAAGCCATCATGTCGGCCATGAAGATCCCACAGGTGACAAATCTGCATTCGCCTCAAATCTTACAATTTAAACATCCCTCTGTCAAAATACAATGTCTCCATGAAACCAAACTAATGAACGGAACCTACAGGTGTCAGTGGTGTGTGGGTCATGCACAGCGGGTGGAGCTTACATCCCCACTATGGCTGAGGAGGCAGTGATGGTGCACCGGATAGGGACGATATTCCTGGGAGGACCGCCGCTTGTCAAGGCCGCCACAGGAGAGGAAGTGACACCAGAGGACCTGGGTGGAGCCAAGCTTCACGCTGAGTAGGTCCATAAATCAAACCAACCCTCACAAGTCCACCGGATTTCGATTTTGATTTTTGATTATTGCCTTTGAATAATGAGATGAGTCAATTTGAGTACAGATGCATCATCGGGTTGATTTCTCTTCTGGTTTCAGAGTGAGTGGCTGTGTGGATCATTTTGCCTGGGATGAAAAGGAGGCGTACGATTACACCAGGAGCATCGTTTCCACACTCAATTTCCAGCTGCCTGAGGAGGAGGAAGAGGATGAGGGGAAGATGAAGAAGAGGAAAGCAGAGGAGGACCCACTATACAGTGCAGAGGATCTTCTGGGTCTCGCTCCACTGAGTTATAACCATAGTCTGGATGTTAAAATGGTACAAAACACACAAAACAGTCACAAATACAGTGTCTCACTGAGTCATGGTTCTGTGTAGATAACAGCCGGTGGTTTCTGTGCAGGTCATCAGTCGGCTGACGGACGGGAGTCGCTTCCACGAGTTCAAAGCTCGTTTTGGAACCTCTCTGATCACCGGCTTTGCAAAGATTCATGGGTAAAAGACTCACACGTGTGCACACACATTGATTATTTTGTGTTTGTATGACAACATTAGAGTGTCGCATCTTTTCTACTCCTCCATAAAAACTATCCGCATATCAGGAAATACCAGCAGTGACCAGCCAAAAAATAAAATGGACCAAACTTTACTAACTTTACTCTTCAAATTAACAGAGCAGCCATACAAGCATGATTCCAGCTGTCAGTATATACCACAGAGTAGGATATATGGTGTATATGAAGAGTTGAAATATCGATGTATGGTCCAGATCCAGTATGTATTGTGTTTTTTTTTCTGTTCAGCAACCTGGTGGGGATCGTAGCCAACAACGGAGAGCTGTCGTACCAGGCTGCCCTGAAAGGAAGTCACTTTGTTCAGCTTTGTGACCAGAGAGACGTCCCGCTCCTCTTCCTCCAGAACACGGCGCCCACAGCAGCTCTCACACTCTCCACCACCCAGGTACTCACTGCCTGTGAAACTCATCTTGATACAGGAAGTAAAGCCAGCGCTCTCTGGAGGGGAACGGGAAGTATTTGTTTTATATCTTTATTTTATTTCCTGTGTTTTTTTCCTCCAGGCGGAGATGAACAGTAACCGTCTGAAGGCGCAGGGTTCGATGATGTCAGCGGTAGCGTGCTCCTCCGTCCCCAAAATCACCGTGGTGATTGGTGGTTGCCACGGCGCCGACAGCTACGCCATGGTGAGAGTCTGAGGAAACACTTTAACTCTGCAGCAGCTTTCAAAACAGCTGCTACAAAGTGCTGCATGAGGACAGATACAAAACGATAACAAGAACGATAAGAAAATATCATGTAAAATCATAAAAGAGTGAAAACAAGGAACCTATAACAATTTGAATCTGGTTTCCTTCTCCAGTGTGGACGGGCCTTTGACCCTAATTTCCTGTTCCTGTGGCCCAACGCCAGAGTGTCGATGGCGGCTCCGGGTCAATCTGGTTCTCTGCTTCCCCTGCGACAGTGAGCAGGAGGAAGAGCAGAGGAAGAAGCAGGAGGACGACTTGAATCAACGATTAGAAGAAGAGAGTTCAGCTTTCTTTTCCTCTGGGCGGCTCTGGGACGACGGAGTCATTCTGCCTCAGGACACCAGGAAGGTGAGATCTTTCCTTCCATCAAAACACGACAGTCATTGATATGACTTCAATCATTTCTTTTTTAATGTTGCTCCTCTGTTGATGTGTTTGCAGGTTCTCAGAGACTGTCTGGACATCATCAGACAGCAGCAGTATCAGCTTTCTACAGAGAAAGTGCAGCAGCCACTGCTACGCATGTAGAGGCGTCCGTCCACCCTCAGGGTCTCTGGACACTACAGACATCTGCCCATCACCTTGATTCATTTATTGTTCTTCATGTTTCCAGTGTGGAAAGAGGATTCACACCGAGCTCTGTGCTGTTTTCAGTATCAGTGGAACTTCAGGTGAAACATGAAGAATAGGTGCTGAATACCCACATGTGTGTTAGACAGAAAATATCCACACGCTAATTCTCTCTAGTCATATTTTAATTGACTAATGGATCAAAGGCACTTAAAGGTTTGAGGTTTTGAACAACAATGGATGTAAACGTTGTGTCTGATTTTGCAGACAACACTTTACTAAAGTCAGTTTTTCAGCTCCAGAGACTAATGACTACCTCTCCGGACTCTGACTTCTTCTTTCCACAGAGTCACAGAACTGTGAAGACAGTTTTTCTAATGTTGATGCAAAGTCAGAAATGAAAATCAGAATGATAATCATGTGGCCTCTTTAGGGAAAATAGTTCTCACCGTTTTGATGGTTTCATTAAATGTTGATTTAATATCCAACTTCAGCTCATTTGTCTGTTTTAGGAGAGATTGTGTTTGTTTTTGATTTAATCGATTATCACCTGACAAATAAATCTGTTTTCTTCATTGCAAGAAATTGTGTTTTGTAATTATAAGTGTAAAATAATCACAGTTTTTTATTTGTATAGAAGATGAAACGTGTAAATATATTTTAAAATCTCTAAGCTGGTGTTTGTGTTTGATTGTCGCTCTTACTTCAGAATGAAAACCCCACAAATATGACAGGTGACATTTTGATTTATGAATTTAAACATTTCACTGCAGTAAGTTTGAATGTTTGTGGTTTTATTTTGTAAAAGAAAAGCAAAGTAATATACTTTTACATTCAAGGTACCAAAAAAACTAAAACATATATTATTCCCACAAAACAATGAAAGCTGAATTAATTCACTTTCTTGGCCACCAGGGGGCAGAGTGACATTTGTTTACTCAGTTGTACCGTTCATGACCTTTGGCTTAGATTTTTAAAAACTGTTTATCAACAAGTAAATAAGAACCTCTTTGTAAAAAACATTTTCTTTCAGGATTTCTAGTTTGCCCTCATTATAAGTGCATTGTTTATTGATCACTTTAAATTGAATCTGTTATTATGGATCAGGTTTTAACTCTTGTTAAAGATTCTTCATATTCAGCATCTTTCCTGTAGATATAAAGGTTTATTGTTCTAATGCAGAGGGAAAAAAACACATTATTACACAGCTACACTTTTTCAAGCAATATCATTACCAATGATAAATGATTATTATAATTGAATTGAATTTATATAAAAGAAAAAAAATGAATATAAAATATCTGTTGCAGGAACTTCTTGTATATATTTAATTATAGCTCTTGCTTTATAAAGATAGTTTCATAAATCTGCACATTTTAATTATGAAACATGACAATATGAATATGGTCTTTAACTGTATTTTACATTACAATCAGCAGACACTGTTAATTCAGCCGCAGGCTTTTGTGGAAATAACATTAACGACATGTTGTTTATAAATGTGCCAGAAAAATAACAGAAATTGATAATGATAACTCTCTTCAACTTTCTGTTATCTCAGTAACTGAGTCAATTGATAAAAACCCTGATCCCTTCATTTTTAGATTATTTTTACTCTGGCATCTGCTTTGGTAGAAAGATAATACATCAATGGAAGATTTCCGAGTGAATTTCCTTAAGTGTCTTCTTCAGATGAGGATGAGGATGAAGATGAGAGTGGAGGTCCAGGTCTGTAGCTCCCGTGCAGAGTCACAGGGATCATGATGTCCACCTCCGCCCTCGCCAGCTCAGTCAGACTCATGGCGTCCAGCACCAACAGCAAACCGGGTCTCTCTGCGCCGGGCTTCACCACGATGCTCAGCAGCACACCTGCACACACACGCGTGTTCAAACACACGGGATTGTGTAGAACTTTCTCAATTTTAAAAGTAAATGTGTGTGTGTGTGTGTGTGTGTCCTACCATCGTCCTCCTGTGTGGCTCCAGGTGTCTGTACAAACAGTGGCTCTGACGGGTAACAGTCTTCCTCCTGCCACAGCCACGTCTCTTTGGTCTGAACGTTCAGTTTGATGATCTGCAGCGGATCGACAATAACACCAGCAGCTTTAATCAGCACAACACACACATACACACACAGACACACAGACACACACACACACACACACTACACACAGGGCCTGATATGTGCCTTCTCCATCTCTTACCCTGTCAGGGATGAAGTGGTTGAGCCCCAGTCCGTAGGCGAAGGAGTATTTCTTCCCCCGACACAGAGAGTAGTTAATCTGTGGAAACTCAAAGCCTGAGAGACGCTGACACAGTTAGAAGAAGGGCAGACATCCAGGTAAGAACGTGTGTTTGTGTGTCTGTTTGTGTGTGTGTGTGTGTGTGTGTGTGTGTGTGTGTGTGTGTGTGTGTGTGTCTCTCACCTAGTCTTGGTACAGAAAACAGAACTTCAGGTTCGAGCCAGATGGTTCCATCACTGTTAAGAACGGCAGTAGCTGTGGTGTAGGACAGAGACACCAGATTCTTCCCCTGCTCCTCCTGAACACACACACACACACACACACACACAAACACACACAGATATGAATACACACTTGTATATGTGGAGTGTGACAAAGGTGTGGTGAAGCTGTGACAGAAATGCAGAGTCACACAAAACTCTGCGGTCACAGATGGGATCCATTTATAAAAATGCTGATTTTCTATTTAACGATTTTATGATCCTCTGATATGACGAGGTGTGTGTGTGTGTGTGTGTGTGTGTGTGTGTGTGTGTGTGTGTGTGTGTGTGTGTGTGTGTACTCACTGTGTGTAAATCCAGAGGCAGCACATATCGTCTGATCTCGGGCTGAGGAGCTTTCATCGCTGCTTTCTTCACCTCCTCCCACTCCTGCCTCAGGTTGGCCAGGTACAGGTAGTCATACACAAAGTCATAACTGCACAGAGAGCGGGAGGAGGGTTACAATGACTACATACAAAGCACACACACACACACACAGACACACACAGGGTCGGACTCACCCTTTCCACGTGCAGAGGTCCACCACGATGAAGCCCTCGTCCTCGTAGGCGTTGATGTGGTGGAAGATGTTGAAAGCCGATGTTCTGAACTTGTGGCTGCTTATGTGACCTGCTGGGTCTCTGGTGGCCAGGTGGAACCAGGTCTACAGACACATGGACGTGAGTGAACATACATGTGAGGTCACGTGTAACATGCACTTCTCTTCAGACACCAGAGGAGGGTCAGCACTTTTTAAATGAACGTCCAGACTGAGACACAGATTCAAAGAAGATGACAACATTTGTAAACTGAGTAAAAAAGTTTTTACTGAGTCTAAACATTAAAACCATGGTACCAGCAACTTCCATCTTTAATTGACCTCCAGCTGTGGACGGATTGTAAGACAATGATAAGTGGTACTTAAGTGTCTTTGTCTCTTTTGCTGTCATTCTTGTCTATTTGTGGTCATTTTGTGTCTCTTTCTGGTAATTTTATGTCTCTTTGCGGTCACTTTTTGTTTCTCTATTGTCACTTTGTGTCTCTTTGCTGTCATTCTTGTCTCTTTGTGGTCATTTTGTGTTTCTCTATTGTCTTTTTGTGTCTCTTTGTGGTCACTTTGTATTCCTTTATGCCCCTCGTGCCCGCCCCTGCCTACACCCATGCTCTCGTTGGACTCGAAGCAGTCCATGTACGAGGCTCCTCTGATGCTCCAAGCCGACAGGAACTTGAGCAGGTTGATTTTCACCGGCTGCTCCACAAACACAAAGTAGTTGTCCGTCAGACCGAAGCTGCAGATCCACGACCACACGGACAGAAGAAGAAGAAGAACACGTGACTTATTAATGTGAAGTGAGAGAGAGGCTGTTTATCTGTGTGGTGATGATGATGGATGACAGGTACCTGTGAAAGTAGGAGGGCTTCAACCTCTCGCTGCTGGGCAGCTGAACCACCACCTCTGACCTCTCTATGGGATCTGACTCGTCTGGAAACACAGAGTCAGTGAGAAGGAAACTTTAATAAAGTTAATTAGAGTCGAATGTTTCTTCTCCACTGAACAAAATTGGTCCATTTAGTATCAGGAGCTTTTGAAGGTATCACACAATATTAATATATCTCTAATGGGATTCTCCCTTTTCTTATTTAATTCAATTTTCTTTCTTCATTCTAACCCCTTGACCTCTTTTCTTTCATTCTTTCTTTGTGTCCATTTTCTGTTGCTCTCTCTTTTTATGTCTCTTTCTTTTCCCTATTCATCAATGATGCATCCATTTTGTTACTTAAGGATGATTCACTAATAAAAGACAAAAGGAAATCATTTCCATCTCCTCCTGTGATCTTCAGTCTCGTTCTCTTACCGCTCTGAGCAGGCGGGATCTTCACGATGTTATAAGCCAGACTCATGTTCTTGCCAAAGCAGTTCCCCATGTTGTAGATGGATCCGTCCGAGTCGGTGTGGGGGTGCGCCGTGACCCCGTTCACCGACAGGTACTTACACAGGTCCACCTGATGGAGGCACAACACAGGGAATGAATGAGAAGAGAATCCGACAGGTGGAGGGTCCCTGACATGATTCAACAAAAAATGTTACAACACGTCATTTTTTCAAATTCAATACATAATCAAAAAACTGTACATAACTATAAATAATTTGTCCATTCCATCTATTTCTATATATTATTAATGAAAACGAATAAAACCAGGTTTTAAAGTTAATTATTAGCTTTTAAGTCTTAACTGTTAACTTCATATTTACATGTGAAATAAATGTTCAAATGAAATTAAATGATCACTTTAATTTTTTTCAACAGTGGTTTCTTTTATCGTTATTTTAATAGTAATTTAAGATCTAAGAACATCCTTTTGTACAATATTTTCTTTTTTTGAGCTGACATTGGTTTTACATTTTTCATGTAACAAACATTGAGCTACATTTTATTCTGAAAAATAAATAAACAAGAAGAAGAAGAAGAACAAGAACAAACAAAGGGGGAAAATGACAAAAGTAGAAAAGAAAAAGGTGCAGAAATAGAAAAACATTATGATACTGGGGAAATTGCAATAGTAGCCCGTCAGCTGTCACCTTCTTCAGCGTCTCCAGCGAATCAGGGTCGACCTTGGTGATGAAGTTTGACTCTGTGACGGCGTAGAAGTCTTCACCGATTGGATAAACGTTCACCATACAGTTATCAGTCACTTCGATGCCTCTGAAGTAAGTGAAGAATCTGAACAGAAGATTGTCTATGAGCAAATCAGTGTAAAATAACACTGAGAGCAAACTGGATGTTATTATACAGTGTGAACTTTACAGCATATAGGCAGAATACAAAACTGATGAAAGAATCTGCACAACATCATCACCAGTCATCACCAGTCACTTCTTAGTTGAACGTCCTCCTGGTTGTGTTACCTGGAGAAGATGTTCTTACAGGGGTCGGGATACGCTGCTGTTCCGAACTCTGTGATGACCACTCTGTTTTCAGCCATGGCACGAACGTACGCGTCTGTCCTGAGGAACCTGAGCACAAACAGAGAACTGCTGCATCAGGCATCTCTTCTGTGCAGACATGTTATTTCACAGATTGTGAAACGTCTTGGCTCCAGGAGGATCTGCGTCTGATTATCGTTTTTGTCTCTTCTAGCAATATTCCAGGTTTCAGGAATCTAAAGTCAGCAATTTTCCTTGGCTGCACTCATTTTTAATAACTCTCTGCAACCACAGTAAATCAGAAAATCTGCAACTGGGCTGGGATCTGCATCTGGATAATAAAAAGTCACAATGGGACACATGTGACAGATGTTTTGTTTATCAAGTGACAAGAAGAAAAAAAGGTTTATCTTCATTATCCCCTAACAAATCCTGGACCCACGTCTATATCCAGCTACAAACTTTAACAAGAAAGACACATGTTTAAAGGTCTTTTAATGTGCTCTTATTCTGAAAGGTACTGTATTCTTACTTCCTGTAGTAGGTCACCTGTCCGCCCTTCAGGTCAAACTTGTGCATCATCGCCTGTCCGTCAAACAGGTGGTTGAAAGGTTCCCCCCCGATCTCGAAAAGACCCGGACCCATCCGGAGGAGACTGCCCCCCAGCCATGATGGTATCACACCTGCACACACACACACACACACAAACACACATTGTGTTCAATTAGGTAAAGAATGTGAACAAACAAAGAAATGATTATTGGACGACTATTAATTGTTTTATTATTTCAAGTGTTGTTGTACAGTATGTCTGGGCCTGTGTGTCTGTGGCTGTGTGTGTGTGTGTGTGTGTGTGTGCGTGTGCGTGTGCGTGTGCGTGTGTGTGTGTGTGTTTACCAGTGATCTTTGCAGGTATTGGCTCATTCAGCTCCTCCACCGTCTCAAAGATCTTCTTGTAGCCTGCAGCAGGATGCTCCACTCTGCAGAGGAAAACAGAAACAGAGCAAAGACAGAGAAACTTGTTTTTAAGACACAGTTAAGTGAGTTAATCTTTGAATTTGATGTGTGCAGGGACCGATCGGTGCAGATAGATGCTCAGCTGAGGCGGAAAGTTCAATCGAAACCTTGAAGACAACAAAAGATTTTGATTACATCACAGGAAACTTTGTTATGATGTAATCGGAGCTGTGGCAATTTAAGTTGTGGTTTAGTCTAGTTTATTGGTTTAAGTAGTTGTTCCTGAAACAATGAGCACATCTGCTCAACAGCCGATTAAATGTTGGTGTAGAATGCTAAATACTTGTCTCTGCAGGATTTTGGAATTCAGTTTTAGTTCAGTTGATTATACTAAACTCCAACGAAACTAAAACAGCTGAAACTCTTTCTCTCTGCTGCATTTAAAAATAACTTTTTCTGGAATTTTGTTCCGTAACTCAGGAGTTTAGTTTGGTTTCTCGTCCCTTTGCAGTGAAGAGATGAAGCAGAAGAATCACTGCACGTCACTGAATCACTGGATCTCTGTGTCTAACAGCAAAAACAACCACTGGAAGCTGCTTCCCTCTTACTTCATCCTCTTGGAAACAAAGACATGAGGATCTTAGAAAGCTGTTTTTAAAACCAGACGCAGGTTTGGAGAGAAGCGAAGGAGAGGTTTGACTCACCGCCCGGCCATGCTGCTGCTGCTCGCTCCTCACTCTCAGGAGAAACTCTGGTTTGCATTTAAACCAGCCACAGATGTCGTGCGGTGAGAGATGGAAACTGAGCCCCCTGCTCTCTTCCTCCTCCCATCCTCCCCTTCCTCCAATTTCCTCCTCAACTTTTCCATCCTTTCTCGCTCCCTCTTCTTGGTTCACTCCTTTCAAGCCCTTTGCTCCCCTTCCACCTCCTCCTCCTGAACAGGCCAGCTTTGTCTCCCCTCCTTTTCAGTCGTCTGGCCCTCGGCCTCATGCAGAATGTTCTCCGGGCCCCGGAACAACATCTTTGTAAACCTGGGAACACGAACGCCGGGCGACCTGCCAGCGATGTGGGTCAAACCAATAAAGTTGGCCTTTAAAAGCGGCGTGCTGGTGCTGTGTGAGCGGCGATGTCCGTGTAGTAGGAATCCTGTCTAATTAGTTCCAGACCGCTTCTAGAAACACTTCAACTATTTTAATTGGCTGGGGAGGCCTCTGTCATTTTGATGGATGAAGAGTTGGATGCTGAATGGACGGATGACAGCATGACTTTGAAACAAATGGTTTCAATAGTACGTTGAAAAGACATTCTGAAAAACATTGCTGTTGATTAATATCTGCAATACAACATTCAAGTGTTGTTGTTACAGGTATAAGTAAATTTATATATATATATTATACCACATGAAAAGAGGAGGAAGTCATATAAATAGAAACAGGTTTATTTCCCAAAACTTTGCATAGTAAACAATGAGGAAGAGTAAAACATACGATTCCTCTGTAAAAGGTCTTCATCAAAAACACTGACGAGTGTGTACATGGTTACATCTGAGGTAAACACAAACACGTACCAGGGCGGAACAAATACTTCATATAGAATAAGAGAAATAAAAACAAAACCTTTGGAGTCTTTTCCTCAGAGACTTGACAAATTAAAACCCAATCGACATCAGCTCCGCTCATTATGAGCACCACATACAGCTCAGGGCCGTCTTTAAGGAGTCTATCAGCCATTAAATATGTATAAATTAACCGTTCTGATGATTGACATTAGCTCACTGGTCATTTCACAACACAAACCCAGTGCAAAACATCGCTCTGTCCAGTAAACAGAAGCCGGGACGGACTCCAGACAAAACACATCAATACAAGACAAAATGAGCGAGGGGGATCAGATGTTAAAATAATCAAAAATAGGAGAATTTGAAAATCGAAAAAAAATCCCTTCTGTGGTACAACTTTAAAATTCTATAATTGCTAAAAACATACGAGGACACTAAAGTTAGAATAGAAAAAACTAAACCTTAGGAAGCGAAAGATAAGAACAACAAAACTTAATCTGAGAGAAAAACGATGTTAAGAGTCTAACGAGCATTTCAGATGAAACTTGAGAATCTATGTTTGGTTAAGTGTTTAAAAAATAAAACAGTATATACGACAAAAACACACTTAATACGTTAGCACTGTTCCCAATGACATCATCATATAAATAAATCTAGAATCTAGGTTTTTCCCACGTGTACCAGTGATCCCAGACTTGCATTATTTTTCCCAAAATGTACACTGATCACACACTGAACACACTGAGCACACACACTGAACACACACACACACACACACTGAACACACACACACCTTTGTAGATTCTCCTCCAGCCACATAACTGAGACCCAACAACACTAACAGAGTTCCAATGTAACGGCTGCTCAGAGGAGCGGGGGAGTTCTCCATCGTCTCTCAGCAGTTCAGCATCAGTTCAGTTCCACCGTGGTGTTGACCGTAGCCTTCTACTCTGTTGACTCCTGGTAGAGTTTAGTTCCTGATGCTGAAAGCTTTGGTTTTCTTGATGCTGAGCAGGGCAGGTTTAATCTTTGGCTTGTTGTCGGTCTTGTTCTCGCGGCCGGAGGCGGGGCACCGCTGACTGTAGATGTCTGGGTACTGCTTCTGGAACTAAGAGGAAACAAAAGTCACGTTCAAGAGAATCAAATCACACTTCTCTGTGTCTGTATCTACACTTCAAGGTTTGTTCTTGTACCTGCTTCAGTTTCTTGCGTCGGTCCTTCTCACTGATGTTTTGGTCCGTCAGCAGGATCTCCAGTAGATCCTCCATGGCCTTCCGGGACGACGCCTGCTTCTGCTGCTCGAACTCGGCTCCGCTGATCTGACGGCAGAACGCGAACACAGGCACCGGGATGCTGACCACATCACTGCTGTCCACGTTAAAGCCAGTGTCGATGGGGACCTGGGGTCAGGGAAAAGAATCATCATCATCATCATCATCATCATCATCATCTGGAGGACTGTGTTCATTTACTGGAAATTCTGATTCCTTAGAGATGAAAATAAAGTTTTAACCTGAACTGATGAATTGGTCAAAGATATGTTTCTGAATATTTCATAAAGGTTCAGTTCGATAAACCAGCTTCAAATCAGTCTTATTCAAATCAGACTGTGGTGTTTGTTGTTGTCTCTGATTACCATGCATCCATATTGATGTCAGATCCTTTAGAGTGAAGTGTTGTGTTTGTTTATTATAGAGTCAGTATTTCATGTGTTTTTTGTCCATATGAACGCAGGATGAGTTGTTGAGTTGTACCTGTGCTGTGCGGAGGTACTGCACGTGGTCACTGATGGCGCCCAGCAGGTAGTCGGGGACTGACAGGATGCTCTGTTGATGGTCCATTAGAAACGAAACCAGTCTGGTGGCCAACAGTTCGTCCAGGTCACACTCCTCAGCGCTGCCCAGCACACAGCCGGAAAACGTGTGAACCATCTGAGGCACAGAGAGACAGACGGAGGGGGAGAGAGAGAGAGAGAGAGAGAGAGAGGGAGAGAGAGAGAGAGAGAGACAGGTAGTTAAAGACAAAGAGTCGGTTCAGCCATGAAAGAAACGATCCAGGAACAAGACGTCACCGATCTCCGGGAAGAAAACAAACATTACAAGAGAACAAACACACGCAGGCACATTGTCTCTTAGTCCAACAACAGTTTAGTTCCTCACCAGAGTCCGGGTGCCGATGGCCGGGTGGAGGCGCGGCATGTCCACGTTCTGGCTGATGCGCGACATCATCCTCATGAGGAGCTGCAGCTTCCTGCGGGAGGTGGGGGGGGAGGAGGAGGGTGCAGAGCTGCAGGGCCTCGATGGCCACGCGCTCACAGTGAGACTGGAGAAGGCCTTCACACACACACACACACACACACACAGACACACAGTAATGATCACACAAGCAGGTTGAGCTCTACAATTTTAAACTGGGATGAATCAAAAGGCAGCGGACTCACTCTTCTACATTCATCCATCACTGCTACGTCACACTAAAGATGGATGAATGGGTGATGGATGGATTAATGATGAGATTAACTAACTACAGCTACGAGGTAAAATGAGTCAGGTAGGATTTATTAACATTGTCTGTATTGTAATATGTAGTTTAAAAGGTATAGATAAATATAAACCATTTAGGCACAGATAACCATACTAAATTTGTGATGGGAATCATTTTGAAAATACTGAACACACACTTCTGAAACATGAAACAACACAGGCGACCAATCAAGTGAAATCAAGTCACATCTTCACCCTCGTATTTCAACCGGAGTTGAACGGTTCTACGTTAAACCTCAGTAAGTACACGAGTGCTGGTTAGAAGTTTAGTGGAGTTAGTGTGATTAGACATCCACAGACATGCAGACAGACAGGTAGAGGGGAGAGAGTGTCTTACTGTGCTGGGGTTTGGGTTGCGGGGGGTGGGAGCTGCTGGCGGGCACACACACAGGACGTTTGAACAGTGAAACAGGTCGAGGCGGCTTGGACACGTCCAGAGAGCTGAGGCAGCGCCGGACAGCAGCGGGGGGGGGCAGGAGGCATCCAGAGATCAGAGGTACTGGAGGCGGGTCTGGGCCCGCCGGGTCCTGCAGTAGCATGAGCCTCTTGTGCTCGGGCCACAACAGTTGAAGAGAGGGAGGAGAAAGGATCGAAGGAACAGGAGGAAGGATGTAGGGAGGATGAGGAGGGATGATAGGAGGATGAGGAGGGATGATAGGAGGAAGGGCGTGAAGCTGCAGAGAAGTGCTGCTGGTCGGTGGGAGCGTTTACATTGAGGCAGCTGGCGGCTCGGCCCCCCCACTTGGTCTCCTTCTCCTCCTCCTCCCTGGTTTCTATGACGATATCTAGACAGCTGCCTACGCTGCGCGGCCGCAGGGGATTCAACCTCTGAGCGACTGACAGTCTGTTCCTCGCTCTAACTCCTGCAGCAGGTTCACGTGTGACAGGGGTTGCTTTGGTCACGGGTGTAAAGTCACTCTGAGGCGATGTGAGGGCCGAGCTGTCGCTGTGGCTCCTGCTGAGGCTGCAGGACGCCAGGCTCTCATTGGACAGGAACAGCTGTTGCCGGGTGAGAGGGGCGGAGTCACTGAGGATGGTTTCCAGCGAGCCGCTCCTGGTTTGAGGTCTCGTGGAAACGAACGTACTCAGGCTCGTGCAGCTGCCTCCAAACTGAGGGTCGCCCGAGCCGCCGCCGCCGCCCTTCAGCGCCGCCATCCGAGACTGAAGCTTCCCGCCGAGCACGTCCGTCATGGGCGACTCGCCCTCGTCACACGTGCCCTGTCGGAGCAGCGACAGGAGGAGACACTCGGTGGAGCGGAACGATGCCTTGGCTGGAGGCGGTACCGAAGGGAGGTCAGACTTCTTGCGTTTCCCGCGTTGGTACGTAGGGGGCGCTGCGACGTACCCACAAAACACTGAGAGCGGATGCAGGTGGATAAGCAGAAGAAGAGAAGGCCGAGCGGAGCAGGCAGGGTCAGTGCGAGCAGACAGTAAGGAGGAGGGAGAGAGTTTAGTTAGTTTATACTTTCACTGCACATCGGCTGGTCACGGACAACACAGAACAGGCACACAACACAACACAACACATCACTGATAGGTGACAACAACCACACCCTCTGTTAGGGGTCGACGAGGCACCGTTAGAGGTCAAACCAGGAAAAAACACGTGAAGGATTCAGAATGTCATCGTAACTGACAGGGTCCTGAAAACCGGGTCACGTTTCTGCATCATTTCCCTGCATCACACGAATGACTTCCAGTGAGCAAGATGGTTTTATACTGGTTAGGAGTAACAGGAAGTGGTCCACCTACCCAGGACGTTGATAAACAGTTCGTACAGTTCGTATGTGAGCAGCGGCTGCGGGAGGCTGTAGAAGTAATCGGACACTGTTTTGAAGACGTCCCTCTCGAAGCCGGGGTAGGACGGCTGGGCGCTGTCGTACTTTGGCCCTAGAAGAAAAGGATGCATCAAGGAAAAACATTAAAAACACAATTTTCTGATTTGTCCTGGGTAGTTTTGTCGTTACTCACAGTTGGCCAAGCTCTTCATGGCAGACAAGACCCAGTGTGGAAGGTCATCTGGAGAAGTAACAGAGAGATTTGTTACAGTATATTGTCCTGTTATTTTAGTAGAACACAGTTTTTTAACTGAACATTAAAACAGGACACGGTTAAGAGAATTTTAATATGATCACTGTTTCTGACGTAAATCGTTTTTGAAGGAACCTACCGGTCTTGTCGTCCAGTGTGACGACTCCGTGCTTGTTGACTTTGGTCATATTGTGGATGATGTTGTGGGGGTTTATAGAACGCTGGTTTAAAACCTCCTCCAGAGACCCAAGTCCCAGAATCCTCTGCAGGCTGAACACAAACATTTGTTACACATCCTCTACTCGTGTGTTATGTATGAGTGTTGTTCTCTTTGGTTATTCTACGGGTTGAAATGTGACTTTGTGATTTCAATTAGCTCATAAAATAACAGACGTGTATGAAACCAAAAGGCAGTGGGCTCATTGTGTGGGTTTGTACTGGGTTAGTGTGATGTCTCTCCAGATGTCCTGTTCGTCCTCCACTGTCAGCTCTCGTCTATGCAGCTGCTGATCTGGATGATTCTCTTCCCCTGTCTGAAGAGCAGGATCCACATTTTCCTAGAGGATTAAAAATAAAGAAACCCACAGTTAGTGGATAGATTCAGTTTTTCACATTGAAAACTGCCACTATAAACAGGCATTTCTTTCAGTGTGTTAAATATATGTATAAATACAATAGTATGCATTAGTTCATCCACTCCAGCTCACCTGTGTTTCCTTCTCGTTCTTCTTCAAACCCCTGAACCTGAAGAACCCGTCCTTGTCCCGGAGTGAAGGTCTTTTCCTTATGGAGCTGGAGCTGGAGCCGGGCGGGGAATCGGTTTTAGAGGAGAGGTGGAGGGGAATCTGGGAAAAGAGGGGGAATCGACAGAGTCCTTTTTAACTTAATGGAACCTGATAAACTTCTTTTTTCCTTCTAAACCCATGTGTAGGAAATCCACTGTGCCTACCTGTACAGCGAGTTGCTGTCCTCCAGGTCCTCGGAGCCCCAGCGACCCTTCACGTCCTCGATCACGTGGTTCTTCAGGAACTTCTTCAGGAGCTGCACCGTCTGTTGCCTGGTGACGTCCGGGCCAAAGTTGCTGTTGCTACGGAGCAGCTGGTGCAGCCAATCCACGGCGGCGGAGGCGGTGAAGCAGGAGGCGTGGTGCCGGAAGTTCTGGCGGTGCTTCTTGAGGGGCATGCCAGACCGAAACAGGCGGGTGACTTCATTCCACTGAAAGACGACAGGGACAGAGTTTAGAGTAATGACATCATGTCCAACTGATCTGATGATGTCACGCGATTCAGTTTAAATTTGATGGTCCAGTCGGTTGAATTGATGCAGTTTGGTTGAGATTAACAATCCTCTTTGTTATAGAACCAAGGGAATGATGTCTTTGTTATAAATCAAGATAAACAACAGAGAGCTTACATAATAAATCAGTGGTCCTTAAACAGTCCAAACTCCAACAACACTGTATATCAGCTGTTCTAGTTGTGGCCTCAAACTAAAACACTTTCAAAATAGAGTTGTTCTTTATGGTAGAGAGTTTTCAACATTCAACACAACCTCCCGTCTTGAACTCTTGAAACGTGGCTGAGGTCTTTTGAGACTGAAATCTGTAGATGTTTGGACTTTTTTACCACAATTTACACTTTAAAAAAAACACAACAATGAAAAAACAAATAGCTTTTCTATCTGACTAATTGTTTACTTGAACTTATTGTTCAATGCTTCCGGTTAATAGAAATGTCAGATGTAAATTAACACCTTTATACTTTATAAATGTGCATAGATGAAACTTGTCATGGATCTGCTACCTGACCAACAATAAAACATTTATTTAGACACAAATCAAATCTTATCTTTCAGCCTTTTCAAAGGTATTTTACAGAATCTGAGGGTTAATCACTACACAAAGTGGCCACTGACACAATGTTGATTCAGTTTTTAAATAATAAAACATCTCAGTTTGTCACGATGAGTTCAGTTTGTGACCGAATGTGTAAAAAAACAACAAGACGTGTCAAAACGGCCTAGATCCAAAAACAGGGTTGAAACGTCAGAAGCGCTTTTAATTTGAAATTTGAACAAAAAGTCGTAAAACAAACGCGCACCGAGATATGAGCCAGAGTTAAATGACAGAAATACTAACAATAAAAAAAATACATAAATGATTTTGTTCCTGCAGGAGCCTCGCGATGAAGAGTGAGACGCGTTTAAAAGGCGTTAAGGCTCCACACACAGGAATTAGCCGTTAGCAACCAGTGGCTCGAGCTGGTAAAAGCTATTATGGTTTTTTTGGAAAACTCACCAGTTTGGTGGCTCGGTACGGCCCGGGTGTGATCACGTGAGAATTCATATTCTATCACCAGAGACGGAGATGAAGTTTCCCGACACTTCACGCGAGGAGCGAAGCGGAGGAAACGTCCATAACTCGGGAGAAGCTTGCGGATCAGAGTCTGACACGAACCCGAGCTGGAGACCGAGTCCTGTTCAAAATCACGAGCCGCCAGATCCGAGCCGCTCATTGGACGAGGGGCGGGTCACATGGGCGGCCCGGAACGGAAGTGGGCTGGAGTATGAAAACAAATCCAGGCTCCATCAAAGTGCTTTTTATTTATTTTTAAAGTGAAAATACTCGTTACAGATACAAACCTTAAGTAAAATAGAGTAAATAACTAAATCAAAATTAATAATAAAATAAAGAACTGAGTGGTCTTATTCAATGAGCAATACATAAATCGAGTAATGAAAAAAATAGATTTATTCATATTTAGTCATACTTACATCTGTGAGTAAAAGGCTAACCAAAATACAATCAGGATATTCTTTTAAAAAATAGCTTTAACCAACTTCTTTTAAAGGATAAACTGAAAGTAAACTCGTTCCACAGTCTCAATGTTCCTCTCACTGAAAGTTTTCATTCCAATTAAATATGTTATGTAGGAAATCTGGGTTCCATAAATGCAATCAAAATGTTTTAATGTTTTAAGTTAGGATTGGATAAGATAAGTTACATTTCCTTGGGCACAGGAGATTGTTTTTGTTAAACAAGACTCTGTAGTTTAAACATATTTCCAGCTTCATCCATCAAAGGAAAGGTGGGTTTACCAGGAGATTGTGATAATTCAGATTATTATATTATTATACGGAGCCCCTGACGTCCCAAAAGATGATATTTTCTTTTAAAATGTTGCTGTGCTCCAGTTTCCCTGAAGGATGCATCTGGATCTGCAGTGTCAGCAGCTGGGCACTGACTCCATTCACTGACACATTGAATGCACATTAGCACTTCTTAACTGGCAAAGAGTGTGTGGTTGAGGGTGAGACAAAAGACAGTAGAGGATAGAGACATTTTCAAAGGGGGTGGCTCTGAGGGGGGTGGGGGTGACTCTGGCCACTGTTGTTGACATGCTAATGTCTGCAGGCAGGACAATAACAGCTGTAAATCTCTCTCTGCAGCGGTTGAAGCAATCGAGGGTGAATTCAATCTCACTTTCTGGAGTAGGACATCTAGAAACAATTAAATAGTAAAGTAGGAAAATACGATTAGTGCATAAACAATCAAATCTATTCTACATATTATAGAATTGTCTTCAGTAACTCAATTCAAAAGTCACAGACAATCCTGAAAACATTATTAAATAAATCCATGTGAGCTGCACTTATGTGTACATATCATTGTATTTGTGCATATATGGAAAACATGGTGGTTATTATGGTTTTATTCATTTAGTTAATTTGTCAATTTAGTTACAAATGCATGTCAGATGGTAAACAAGAAACAGCTGTTAAGTTAATATGTGTTATTCTGAGGTAAGCTGATCCATTAAAAATACAGTTTGATATATTTAACTCTGTCTTAAACATGTGCACAATAAATCATGATCTATTTCAGAGGTTTTTGGACCACGTCAATTTCTGAAATAATAAAAGTTGTTATATGAAGCCTGTATACAAAACAACTGAATCATACATTGACATGATGCTGCACATTGTGGACCAGAAGCTTTTCATAGACATTTAAACCCTTGAGCAATGCTGCCCCCAGCTGGTCATAACGAGAATCTGCCATTTGAGAAGTCCCTTTTTGAATATATGTGAAATATCCATGTGCAGTCGTGAGAAGTACTGTCACTCAGGTGCTTTTTGTTGTTTTTAGTATATAAGAGCGTTATTTTCATTGTGTGATGCGTAAAACATAAAACAAAATTAACATTTTAACAATAATATCAAAACAAAATTAACGACGAAATGATTAATTTTATATAATTAGTATTTCAATGATCCAAGGGGAATTCTACATGAATTGAAGCAAGGACTCTCAAATGGTGGACCACAGACCCTGTGACACGTTTCTCTTTTACAAGCATCATTTTGTTAATTTTAGTGAATACAGGTTTGAATCAAATGTGGATTTGCTGGACTATTATTCCGCCCCCACACTTCAAGGATGTGTTAAATTAACACATATTATATATTATATTATATTGCATAACGTGGCATAGTGCAATCTGACACTGTTCTTCTGTTTGCATTTGACTTAATTTGTATATGTTTTATTTTTTGTATATGTTTTTTTTATATATTGTTGTTATTAGGTTTGTTGTATTTATTGTGTTTATATGTCCATTGTATGCACCAATAACCAGAGCAGATTCCAGGTAGGTGTAAATCTACTTGGCAATAAGCACCTTCTGATTCTATTGATCTAAATTTCAGTGCACAATTTAATGTATTTTTAAATATATGTGTGATGATTTATGCTGTAAAAATGTTGCCGTGACCCGGATTCGAACCGGGGTTGCTGCGGCCACAACGCAGAGTACTAACCTCTATACGATCACGGCGAGCTATCACTGTGGACGAACGACCACACACTCTACGAATATTTGTTGAAAGTAATTGTGGTATTATCATAATTACCATAATCATGTAATATAACCTAAAGCCAGACATGATATAAATACAATAAAGAGTTTGTACAATTGTATCACTGATACAAAACACGTGGATTACTTTCTTACAACGTAAAACTAAACTATTTGTAAGTATTTTATTTTATATCATGTAGTGATGTTCTACTTCCTGTTCTTACTCGTCACATTCGGCGATGGTGAAAAATGATTCAAAAAATAAGTGGGCGGATTAAATGAGTCGTTTGTTTTCAGTTGTGCTGCATGAAGAAAAAAAAACATTAGAGCTGCACATCTTCGTTTTAGTGGATCTCAGACCAAGTGGGCGTGGCTGGTGGAAGTTTAAACACGCAGCCGGCATCCCATTGGTCCTTTGCTGTAAACTCTTTGCTCATTGGCCAACCCGCGACCGTCCCTCGCTTGTGATTGGCTCGCCAACAACACGAGCGCATTTCAAACTGGCTCGCTGTTGTTGCTGAAGCGTGTTGGACGTTTGAGTGTCAGTAGGAAGCTCACGCGACCAGCAGGACACATGCGTTCTTTTTTTTTAAAAACAAGCTAACAAACTAACATGTAGCTAGCTGCCGTGCTAATCTAACTCGTTTATGGCGGAGCCGTCGACTGCAGCGCGGAGAGGGTTCCTGGAGATCAGCCCGGGGAGGAGGGACGAGCCGGACAAGGAGAACCACGTCCCGGTCCTGAGCCTGGTCCAGTTCTCCAAGGCGCCCTTCGTCTCGTTCGGGTCCCTGAAGCTCGGCACCTCCAGGTCGGTGGTGCTGCGGCTCGACAACCCGGCGGAGGATGTGGAGGCCGAGGTCCGGGTGGAGAAGATCCCGTCGGGCAAGGGCTTCTCCGTGGACCACAGCACCTTCACCATCCAGGTGAGGAACCAACCAGGGGAGAAGGGGAGGGAAGGAGGGGGGGGGGATGCGATCCAACATGTCAGTTAGCTTCTATTGCTAATGATAAACGAGCTAATACACACACACCTGCTCTCCTTCTAGTCCCATTCTACATCACTACCAATGGTCACAGATCATTTTTTTATTATAATAATTATCTGGAACGAGACCCTCTACTGTCTCACATTCATATAAACAACCGTTGGAAGATAGAACCTGATGAGTTCTAACATGTTATTCTTCTTCATCTCAGTGTCTACTAGAAGTTGTGTTTGTCATTTCCTTCTGTTGCAGACCGTTTCTATTTGTCATATCTCAGTGTAAATTTGATTTATAGTTGCTCTGTTGTCTTTTACTGATTTAATATGAATGAGCTTATGAACACGCACATCTCTCTGCCACACTTCTTTAAAACACAACACAACCACAACTACACTCCTTCTAGTCAAATTTTGCAAAACTATAGGTCAGATGTCATTATTCTTTATTATAATAATAGTCTGGAATGAGATCCTCGACTGCCAAACATTGATATAATATATAATATTATTGGAAGAGTTCAGTGATGTGTTATATCATCTGGATCTTTATGATATTGATATTATTTACTGCTGTAACTGAGATGAAGCTACATGTTGTGATCGTCCACGGCCCATGTCTTCTGTTGTCTTTTATTTAAAAAGAAAAAATGATGTAATTTAAATATGTAAGTAAAGTTTATTTGTACAGAAGTAAGAGTCACACAGTACTTTAGAGGACTAAGTTCCTACCCACATATGTAAAGACAAACAACACAGACACAAAAGAGAAATGCAGAGTTCAGTAAAGTGTGTAGAGAGACAGGCCTGGTACACAAATCCCCTGAATGCCTTTTTTTTTAAAGTTTCCACAGAATCAGCCTTAAAGGTTTAAATGGATCATTCATCAACTTCAGTGCTATTGTCTCAAATGCCCTTTCACCACAAGGTTTTACACTGCTGCACGGGAAGTTTAATAGCATCTGGAAAAAGCTGTAACTGCATCTATTGCAAAGCCTGAAGTTGAGCCAGGTGTTGATTTTGTGCTTTTGTGTGTTTGCAGCCCGAGTCCTCGTTCAGTTTGACAATAACCTGGACTCCAGCAGAGGAAGGTGGGATCAGAGAGCTCATCGTCTTCAACGCCAACGGGGTTCTCAAGCACCAGGCTGTGATGCTAGGGAGAGCAGAGGCCCCGAAGAAGAAAAAGGTAAGTGAGACGGGGGGGGGAATCAATATTTCAGCAATTATCGCAATATACATTTAATCTATTGCAACATAACAAAAGTCCAATATACATCAATATATTGCTCATATTATGTGCATGCAGGCGAGGGAGGTATTTGATCTGTATCATCAAGGTACATGAATAATTATCTGAGAATTCAACTATAAAGAAAGTGAAAAAACAAAAAAAAATCCATGAGCTCCACCAAAACTTCATACTTGGTAAATTAATCTAAGGGACAAAATCTGCAGCAAGTTGGATCCTAGAAGTATTTCACTCCTTGGGTTTCTTTTATTTCTTGTGTGTATTTCAGAAAAGCTTATGGGACACAATCAAAAACAAAAAGGAGGGTGGTAAAGTGTCGGCCCCTCGAAGAAAGGGAGCTGAGCCCCCGCTGAAGATGTCGGCCAACAAAACCTTCCAAGTGTCCCGAGAGCCGCAGTACAAGCGGGACAAGCCACGCAGCCCCCTGGTGTCCCTCAACGAGGGCAGAGCCATGAGACAGAGGTCGCTCACGAAGCAAAGTCCCGTCCACGACCGGCGCTCTCGGACTTCGGAGGAGCTGAAGGCTTCAAACCCCAAACTGATGCCACAGTCTCTGGCCTCGTCGGACCAGGAGAACGTCCATCACACCCACAGGAGCTCTCCCGTCGTCCTGCTCGTCCCAACCGCTAAGCCGATGGACATGTCCGCCAGCCCGGACGCCTGGGGGGTCAAACCTGAAAACAAAGATCTTACCAAAATACTGAACCAGACAATTTCCCCCATTGGGACACCGGAGAGGTTTAAGAGACTGATGCCTCGTATCCAGACAGGAAGCCCTCTTTCTGCCGCAGGACCGTATGATGATGGTAACAGCCAGTTAACTGGAGCCCCAGCTCTGTCTCTGAAAGATGCACTGGCCATCATCGACTCTGATCTGAGCTTCACTATCACCAGTCCCCCAGGCAGTGGTTCCAGCTGTGTCCTGTCAGATTCACTGGAATCCAAGAGGGGGAGTGACGGCCGGGGACTTGACAGGAATCTCCTCAGAGCGCTACCGGACAGCCCCGAGCTGGCCGAGTCAAAGGAGCCGAGACTGACTTTCTTTGTCAGCAACAAGGCCGTGGTGCATGAAGCTGTGGCCTCAGAGGCCGCAGGGGACAAAGGACTGGTGAAGAAGGCTCCTTTTACTTCTTCCACAGTGATCAAGAGCAAAGCCCCGGTGGAGGAGAACACTCTCAGTGGAAGGAAAATGAAGAAGTCACGGCGACGGCTCCTGGAGAAAACACTGGAGCTGTCCGACAGCAGCAGTCAGTGTGATTCAGGGACGAGTTCCCCTCAACTTCCTGTTATAGACCCCGACACAGGAAGTACGGGAATCAGCCGCCTGTGTGACGACACGCATCAATCGGCAGAGTTCACCTCTTCCAGCCCGACCCCAGGCGTCTATGGCCCGACCACACCCATCGCCTTCCCCATCACGTCCCCTCCATCCATGGCTCCCACCCGCTTCTCCTTCTCACTCGCCTCCCCGCTTCCCCCTGCCGCCCCAGCTTCCATTTCCTTCACTCTCACCTCTGCGTCCCCCACAGCCTCGTCTTCTCCTCTTCGCCACAACCTCTCCTCAAACCTTAACGGGTATGAGCAGGGTCCAGCTGCCTCTGCGCCCCTGTCCACCTTGGAAGACGAGTTTCCCATTCAAATTGCAGTGAACAGCAAGAAGAGGAAGAGTGAGGAGTATCTGAGAAATGATACGAAGGTGGTGGTGGTGGAGGAGGTGGTGAAAACCAGCCTGGTCAAGAGGAGCAGATGGGTGGCAGCGAAAACCGAGTCTTCAAGATCGGTGCAGGAGAGAAGTGCTTTACAGCGGAGAACAGCAGGTGAGCAAACCTGAAGTAAACACATGTTGGATGTTTGAAACAAAATGAGTACAGTACTTTTAACACTGCCGTCATTTATATAAAGATTATATGACGTTATGTTAATGTGTATATATATATATATATATACAAGTGCCTGGCCCTTTTTCATTAGTTAATACTTTAAATTTAATGCTCTTTTTGGTGGGAGTAATTTTGCCCTTTTCTAGCAGGTATTATTTCCTTTCTTCACCACATTGTGATCAGTGAGGGAAATTATTGAAATGCCTATAATGCATAAAAGCAACGTTACTAGACTGCCTACTAGAATGGCTCTCAGTAGAGCAACTGTCCCCTTCGAACACACATAAACATCAGTTCCCTTAAATATACCTGATTTATTTTCATCAAGATCCTTTACTTATCCCATGGGAAGCTGTAAAAATGTAAAAAAAAACAAAGTCAAAAACCTTTGCTTGATGCTTTTCCTCCCTCAGGTTCAGTTCGCTCGACAGCTGCATCGTCTCTAAAGAGCAGTCGGGCTGTGGCTCCTGCCCAGGCCCAGCGGCCGAGCTCCAAACACACCCCACGAGGTAGAACATGATGTGATCAAACAAGAGCTGATGTCTGTGTGGACGTGAGGATTGATGTTCAATCACAGCGACGCACATTTCCCCACACGCTAGAATAACTTTTCTGTTTCTCACAGTTGCGCCGTCTCTAAAATGTGCTTCATCTGCGAGGAAGGCCAAAGTTGTTGCCGTCGCGCAGTCGAAGCTGAACTTCATTAAGCCGCTGCACACAGGTATGTGACGGCAGCACAGGAAATTTGATTTCACGAGAGGTATATTCATTTTTGTTTTATCTTTTTTAAAATGATATTTCATCCTCTCTGCACCTGCCCCTCTTCCTCCAGCCATACCCAGGCACCCGATGCCGTTTGCTGCCAAGAACATGTTCTTCGACGAGAGGTGGCTTGAGAAGCAGGAGACGGGATTCACCTGGTGGATCAACTACGTCCTCACCCCGGACGACTTTAAAGTCAACACTGAAGTGGCTAAAGGTAACGGGTCAGCTGTACAGCAGCCTGTCACTCACACTGGGGAAAGTTTGTCTTTAGTAAAAGGAAACGGGAGGAAACCTCTTCAAGAAACCTGAAGCACAACATGATATTACCCATGGTCCCTAGCTTCCTGGTCAAGGATTCTGCTAGAATTCCTCATATTTTAAAGGTTTCCTGCTGAATATAGGAGATAAAAAGATTTTTTTAAAACTGATCTACTGTTCAGTTTACTTCTCAACTTGCTGGAGCTGCATCTGACAGTTGAAGCTGCGACTCTCAGTCAGTTCCTCACTTCTCACAGGAGATTGAACCAACTCACCAAAGTTACAAGTTAAAAAAGTAACTTTAAAAGATTCCAGTTTGCGCCTGTGAGGTTTTTAAGCCTGCTACCTAATTCTTCTCCATGTTTTGTTTGTGTGTAGTGAGCGCTGTGTCTCTGGCCATGGGCAACGACAACAACTTCAGCGTGCCCAAAGCTCCCACCAAGGAGGAGATGTCCTTCAGCACCTACACGGCCCGACGGAAGCTGAACCGCCTGCGTCGCTCCGCCTGCCAGCTGTTCACCTCCGACGCCATGGTGAAGGCCATTCAGAGGCTGGAGGTGGAGGTGGAGGCCAGGCGGCTGCTCGTCCGGAAAGATCGCCATCTTTGGAAGGACATCGGTGATTATGAAACCTGATGATGTCCGGTTTGTTGTGATTTTGAAGTTCCTATCGAACAAGACGTAACTTTATTTCCCTTTTTTTCCCGTTGAAATTCTCAGGTGAACGCAAAAAAGTGCTCGACTGGCTCCTTTCGTACAATCCGCTGTGGCTGCGGATCGGGCTGGAGGTGAGTGATACGACCGTGTTCTCCTCGGCTAACATTCGACAGTGAATTGAGATCAACACTAAACCTGTGGTCGGCCCTCAGACGATCTTCGGGGAGCTGATCTCGCTGGAGAGCAACAGTGACGCTCTGGGTCTGGCCATGTTCGTCCTCCAGCGGCTGCTCTGGAATCCGGACATCGCCGCACAGTTCAGACACGCCAAAGTGCCGAACCTCTACAAAGACGGTAACTCAAGAGAATCAGTCGCTCTGTTGTTTAAACTGAAATCTCAAATGTTCTACTACTGGAAGATTGAATTGATAGTTTATCTGGTTTAAAAGATCCAAATTCCCCCGACTTTTTTGTTTTTTGTATTCTATTCTATGTGATTTATTTATTTATTAAAGAACAAAACCAATTTGTCTGTGTTGGGTATATCTTCATACTTACATTTTCTGCGTTAGGCCACGAGGAGGCGCTGTCTCGCTTCACACTGAAGAAGCTGCTCCTGCTGGTTTGTTTCCTGGACAAGGCCAAAGAGTCTCGGCTCATCGAGCACGACCCCTGTCTGTTCTGTGTGGATGCAGAGTTCAAGGTAGGTCAAGATCACTCCCCTCTCCCACCACCACCACCACCACCTATATCAACAGCAAACATTGAATACACAACTAAAGGGAGTGTATACTGGACAGGTTGCCATTATATATTATACATTTTATATAAAATATGCAAGTATTAACCCCAAAAGCTGCTCATTGACATTGGGGTTTAACAGAAATATATTTTCTATATTATTGGGTATTACCATGATGTTTTAATATTCGATAATTTTATGTATATGAGTTTCCTTGCCATTAGCAGGGTCCCCATCACCATTAGATATCAATGGGTTATATAAATCTCTACCGATCTGCGTGTTTCTTTTGCTAATTTATATAATTGTTTTTTGTTCAGGCGAGTAAGGACCTGCTCCTGGCGTTCTCCAGAGACTTCCTGAGCGGGGAGGGAATTCTCCCCCGGCACCTCGGCTACCTCGGGTTGCCCGTCTCCCACGTCCAGAAGCCGCTGGACGAGTTCAACTACTCCGTGAAGAATCTGTCGGTGGACCTGAAATGTGGCATCCGTCTAGTGTGAGTGAGACTTTTGTAAATTGAATGTGATTTCCCCGATCCCTGTTGGGATGTTTTCAGTTTGCAGAAGTCGGATTCAGCCACAGGACTGAGTAGGATCCTTCAGAGTCTCAGGGCTTCTGATTTCAGGAGGGTCTCTGTATGTCTCTTTCTTTCTAAATGTTAAAACATAAACACTACTAAGAATTAACAGTGACAACAAGACAGAAATAGACGTAAACAAGATTCCTAAGGATCCTCTTCTTAAACTCTGTTTCTCTGATGTCTGGTTTCCTCTCAGACGTGTGATGGAGCTGCTCGTCCAGGACTGGAGTCTGTCGGCGAAGCTCCGCCTGCCGGCCATCAGCCGCCTGCAGAAGGTCCACAACGTGGACGTCGCCCTGCAAGTGCTCAAAAGCAAAAACGTCGACCTCAAGGACGAACTTGGTGATTATTATTTTCCTCCTGAGCAAAGACAGAAAAAAACCCAGAGGCAGACGCTGAACCTGAAGCAGCGTCTGCCCTCGACAAGATGACACCCGATGTTTTTCAACACTGAACAAGATTTTTGACATTTAGAAACATCTCACCGCCCAAAACTTCACCTCGAGCACCGAACACTGACATTTCACTGCATAACTTTAGTGTTTGATCAAACTCAGGCGCTCAAGGACAAAACTGATCTGATTTTGTGCTGAATGTGAAAGAATCTGACAGAGTTCAGGAAAGAAAATCTAAACTTAATACTCACATACACAATGTTTTAAATGGGTTTCTCTAAATCATTCAGTGATGGATGTGTTGTACACAATCATGGATTTCTAACATTATAGGGCTGCAACTACCTACTGAATCTATATGTCAATTCATATTATTTCTGTTTTTAATAGTTTATTCTGTTACATCAGTTTCCAAAGCTCATGGGGAATTAATGAATAATAAATAATCCACGATGATGAATCGAAATAATTTTTCTTTACAATTCTTTCGCTAATTGAGAAATAAATCAGTTTTGTCAGAAGTAGCTGGAAATAACTTCTTGTACGAGGATGAAAAAAATGAAACCAAAATATCCAGGATACCGGTGCTGCCATCTTGCATTGGTGACATCATCAGGTATCAGGGACTTATACTACACGTAACCACCAGGGGGCAACTGAGATAATTCCGCCTCACCTTTTTGGAGCTGTCATGTTGCCCATCCTTCTAAACAGTCCATGGGAATATAATGTTTTCCTGCCCTGAGCTCATGTGGTTTGTTTCTGTTATTTTCAGGATCCATCATTGAATCCAGGGACGTGGTTGATGGACACCGAGAGAAGACACTGGGCCTCCTCTGGAAGATCATCTTCACATTTCACGTGTGTTTCCCAAGTTGCTTGGTAAACTCCAGTCGTTCCCGTCGAGATGTGAACTGAGCTGATCTCAAACAATCTGTCCAGGTGGAGGTGATTCTGGACGAGGAGCAGCTGAGGGACGAGATCGGCTTCCTGCGGAGAACGCTGAGGACCAAACAGAGGCTGCGGTCTCTGAGGGCCGATCGGGGCGTCCTACCGACTCCCGCGAAGACGAGGCAGCCGTACGAGAACAGCAGCGCCAAGATCACCCTGCTGATGGACTGGACCCGCGCCGTCTGTGACTTCTACGCTCTGAAGGCGAGTTAATGGCGATTTACATTTCCAGGCCTCCAGAGCAGAGGCCAAAGGAAATACTAACGTTTGAAGTTGTGACACTGGTCCTTGTTTTATTTTGTCTTGTGAGGCTGGATGTTGTTTCACTGTTCATTCGTCCACTGGGTTTCCCTGTGATGTATTATTGACCTGTTTCTCTCCTACAGCCTTTGGGTTTATATCTTTCTTCAAAGTTTCTTCAGTCAGTGCTCTTTGTCGCTGTGTCTCTCTGTCTGTCTCTCTCTCGGTCTTCCTCTCTCTTTCTCTATCTCTGTCTATGTCTCACGCTCTCTCCCTCTCTCTGTATCTGTCTTACTCTATCTCTGTTTCTATCTCTCACTCTCTGTATCTCTGTCTATGTCCTTTTCTCTCGCTCTCTCTATCTCTGTCTCTATCTCTCACTCTCTGTATCTCTGTCTATGTCCTTTTCTCTCGCTCTCTCACTCTCTGTCTCGGTCGCTCTGTCTCTGTCTTACTCTCTCTATGTCTCTCGCTCTCTCTCTGTCTCTCTCTGTCTCTCTCTCATTCTCTATCTCTGTCTCATGTTAGCTGTTGTCTAATCGTAGCTAATGAGCTGGGTCCATTTCCCTCCAGATTTGATCCATCCATCGTGTTTCCAGTTGCTGCTCAGTCAGGAAGCACTGAATTGAAATCATTTAGTCTGATTCCCTGTGTTCATGTGACTTATGAACCTTGATCACAGCAAAACATCACTTTTCTGTTCACACAAACACAACGTCCGACTCCACAACGATTCACTGAATCTCCGACGTGTCGTGAATCAAGTCTGCTGTGTGTGTCTGTGCAGGTGGAGAACTTCAGCGTGGCGTTCTCGGACGGCCGCGTCCTCTGCCACCTCATCCACCACTATCACCCCGGCCTCCTGCCAGAGGAGGCCGTCAGTCACGGCACCACGCAGACCGTGGAGTGCTCGCCGAGGGGCCGCCTGGAGCTCAGCTGCTCAGCCAGCGACTCCGACGCCTCCTTTGACTCCTCGCCGACGGGCCTGAACGGTATGTGTGTCCTGTGTCTGTGTGCATATGATGTCTGTGTTGAGTCCAGGAATGAGCCTTGATATTTGACACCTTAAATGATGGTATATCATTGTTATAAAGGTAACTGTGTGTGTTTAAACTTGTTTTCATACCTGCTGGCTGTGGTGGAATTGTAGAGAATGACTTGTGATGGTTGTCGTTCTGTGAACAGGCCCAGATTCCCCTTCAGTGGCATTTAAAGAGCTGCTGGAAAATGAGAAGAACAACTTCAGACTGGTCAACACGGCCGTGGCCTTTCTGGGCGGCGTCCCCGCCATGATCAACCCGGCGGACATGTCCAACACCATCCCCAGCGAGAAGGTGAGAGCGGAAAGCCGGCAGGATCCCACACAAACACAGACACAGGGTCAGACTGCACAGAGCAGGGTTTTCATGTATAAAGTAAAAAGTGTTGTTTATCCATCTTTTCAGATGTTTGTTTTTCTATTTAGGGATAAAGCATTTAACCACGTACTGCAGCTCTGCCTTCATTCACCTGTGTGTATTTCCAGGTGGTGATGTCATACCTGACCTTCTTATGCGTTCGTCTGCTCGACCTGCGGAACGAGACCAGAGCAGCTCGGGTCATACAGGGCGCCTGGAGGAACTACAGGCTGAAGAAGGATCTGCAGCTCTATAAGGTCGGTTCACTGCTTGTTACAAACACTATTCATTCATGTTAAGTCATTTATTGTCCACATTCTCTTTCCAGTAAAGTGACAGATGGCTGTTATTGATTTTTAAGCAACATCTGCCACAGCTGTTTTTTGAAATTGAACTAAAAAACATACAAATGTATCCAATAATCAATTAAATGCTTTTTATTTAATGATAAATTACTGTATATATTGAATATTAGTATTTATGTGAAATGGGAAAAGCTGATGTTCTACTGATTACAGAGACGTTGTAGATAAACTCAAATGACCCTTTGCCCTTTTGTGATAGATGCCCGTCAAATTAAATACGTTTATTAAAAAAATATTTATATTTGACACAGGAAAGAAACATGGCAGCTGAGAAGATCCAGGTGCTTGTGAGGACTTTTCTCCAGAAGCGCAGAGCGGTGAGGCAGAATCGAGCTGCCGTGGTGGTCCAGTCCGTCTGGAGGGGTCACGCAGCCCGCAACAGGCTGCGGCTGCAGAGAGAGGCTCAGGTCCGGGCCCTGCAGGGCGAAGCAGCAACTGTCATCCAGGTAGGTTTTCATTTTTATAAACGAACACACACACACACACAAACACGATTATCTATATAGACTGTCTGACCAGGTATCTTTACACAAAGTATTACGGCCATATTTAAAATGTTAGGATCAAGGAGAACCTGTGATTCTTTCTGGATTCAAAATCAACTTTTTCTCATAAGAACTGTGACTTTATGCTTATAATGTTACAACCTTATTCTTGTATTATTATGACCTAATCCTCCAATTGTCAGAATTCCCCCCCCTTTTAAGTGGCCATAATACTCTGTCTTACTATCGAGACTTGATATTGGAGGGCGTCTTCTGTGAATATAAAATAATATATTTTTCAGCATTCTCAGGTGTTTATTTTGACTTAATGTGATTTTATATATCGCCTCAAACTTTCTTCCTGGTTCTAAAATAATTTTATCCAAGGACGCACTGATGTTGGTCCTGAATTTGTAGTCCCCTCAATATCCGTGACCGCATTCGTCTGTCCATTTTGTTGCAGCAGGGGACACTTGATGCATAACGAATCCCGCTTGTGTGATTGTTCTTTGAATGGCTGCGTGTCTTATCTTGTCCTTACAGGCTCAGTGGAGGACGTTTTCAGCTACGAGGACTTACCATCGCCTCAGATACTACACCATTGTTGTCCAGGCACAATGGCGAATGAGAAGGGCGGCCTATGCTTACGGAAGAATCTACTGGGCGGCGACCGTCCTTCAGAAGCACTCCCGAGCGACGGCTCTCGCACGCAGGGACCGGGAAAGTTATCTCACCCTGAGAAGTGCAGCAGTGACATTACAGAGAGCGTACAGGAGATGGAAGGCCCAGAAAACGGAAAAGGAAAACAGAGCCGCCAAAGTGATACAAGCTGTGTTTAAGAATTGGTACAAGGAGAAAATGGCCACAAGAACGACTGCTGCTGTGAGGATTCAGTCGTGGTTCAGAATGCAGAGGAGTCTCTATCAATACAGGGAGATCAAAAGAAGCACTATACTCATTCAGGCCCAGTACAGAGGTCACGCACAGAGGCGCCGCTTCCACCTGTTGAAACTACAGCACGGCGCAGCTATCACCATCCAGAGCGCCTTCAGGGGGCTCGCCGTTAGAAACCAGGTGGAAAAGATGAGATGCGCCGCGGTCGTTATTCAGTGTTGGTTCAGGGCCACCGTGCAGAGAGACGTGCAGAGACACATGTTTGTGAGGATGAGATGTGCTGCTGTTACCATACAGGCAGCTTATCGTGGAAAAGCTGCTCGGGAGTCTGTGAAAAAACATCAGAAGGCAGCAGCGGTAATCCAGGCAGCCTTTAGGAGGTACGCCGCCCGAAGGCGCTACCTCGCCCTGAGGAAAGCCGCCGCTGTCATACAGCAGAAATACAGAGCTGCGGTTTTGGCCCGTGAGACGATGAAAGATTTCAAGGCTCTGAAGAACGCGGCACTCGTTGTACAAGCTCACTGGAGAGGCAGAGCCGACAGGAAGAGGATAGAGAAACGTCACAGGGATGCAGCTGTGGTACAGGCTTATTACCGTGGACACAGAGCACAGGCAGAGTACAGGTCAAAGAAAGCTGCTGCTGTCGTCATTCAGCGTCACTACAGAGCTTATTTGGCTGGAAAGTCGATGAGGAAATTGTACCTGCGCACCAGAGCAGCCTGTGTCACTCTTCAAGCTGCATTCAGAGGCGTGAGAGTCAGGGCGGAGCTGAAGAAACAGCACCAGGCAGCGACTGTCATCCAGTTTTCTGTGAGGATGTTCATATGTAGGAAAAGATATGTTCTCCTTCAGAGTGCATCGATTATCATTCAGAGTCGATACAGAGCTCTAATGCTCGGCAGGACCCAGCGAGAGCAGTACAGGCAGCTGAAGCAGGCCGCCGTAAGGATTCAAGCTGTCTACCGGGGATTTAGAGTCAGAGCAGAACTAAAGAAGAGGCACCACGCTGCCAGAGCAATTCAAGCTCAGTTCAGGATGTACAGAATGCGTATGGCTTACCTTGCCGCAAAGTGCGCTGCCTTCATTATTCAGGAGCGCTACAGAGCCAAACGGCTCCGGGACAGAGAGTTCCACATGTACAGATCAATGAAATCTGCAGCTGTGGTCATACAGGCGACGTATCGTGGTCACGTGGCCAGGAGGCAGCTTGCAGAGATGCACCGAGCTGCTACAGTCATTCAGAGGAAGTTCCTCGCAGTTCGAGATAGAAATAGGTTTCAGGCGATTAAGACAGCAGCTCTGGTTTGTCAGCAGAGGTACAGAGCAGCGACCCGGGCGAGAACAGACCGTCGGGACTATCTGTCAAAGCGCAGGGCAGCAATTTGTCTACAGGCGGCCTACAGGGGATATGAGGTCAGAAAGCAGCTACGTATCCAGCACAAAGCAGCCGTGACAATTCAGTCTCACATCCGACAGTACCAGCAGAGACGCTGCTACAGGAGGCTACGCTGGGCTGCCAGTGTACTGCAAGCTCGTCACAGAGCCAATAGAGACATGAGGCAGGAGATGCACAACCTGCGTGCCAAGAGAAACGCCACCCTTCTCTTACAAGCTGCTTTCAGAGGAATGAAATGCAGACGAGACATCAAACAAGGTCACTGTGCTGCCAGTGTTATCCAGAGAGCTTACAGAGCCCACTGTGAACACAGGAAGTATCTGACCTTAAAATCCTCTGTGCTCACAGTACAGCGAAGGTATCGAGCAACTGTAGCAGCCAGACAACAAATACAAAAATATAAAAACATGCGCAGAGCCGCTGTTGTCCTGCAGGCAGCCTACAGAGGTCAGCAGGTCAGACAGGAAGTTGCTCGTTGGCATCAGGCCGCCACTGTCATTCAGTCTGTGTTCAGAAAGCACAGGGAGGAAGTCAAATTCCAGGCCATGCGACTGTCTGCCATCATCATCCAGAGACAGTACCGCTCCCTTGTTCTCCAGAGGAGAGACACGGAGCGCTTCCTGCGAGTGAGACGTTCTGCTGTTGTTCTTCAGGCAGCTTTCAGAGGTCATCGTGTGCGACGCAACATCTCCAAGATGCACAAAGCAGCAACTGTCATTCAAACAAACTTCAGGAGACACAAACAGCAGTCTGCCTTCAGGAGACAATGCTGGGCAGCTTGTGTGTTACAGCAGAGGTTCAGAGCTCAGAGACAGAAAGACCTGGACGTTAAACATTATCATGAGGTCAGAGAAGCTGTTACTAAGCTACAAGCTGCTTTCCGTGGAATGAAATCCAGAAGAATCATCAAACAAAAGCATCAATCTGCCAGTGTTATCCAGAGAGCTTACAGAGCCCACTGTGAACACAGAACGTATCTTACCTTAAAATCCTCTGTGCTCGCTGTTCAGCGAAGGTATCGAGCTACTCTAGCAGCAAAAGAAGAAATGCAAATATACCAAAACATGCGAAGAGCAGCAATCATCCTTCAGGCAGCCTACAGAGGTCAGCAGGTCAGACAGGAAGTTGCTCGTTGGCATCAGGCTGCCACTGTCATTCAGTCTGTGTTCAGAAAGCACAGGGAGGAAGTCAAATTCCAGGCCATGCGACTGTCTGCCATCATCATCCAGAGACAGTACCGCTCCCTTGTTCTTCAGAGGATAGACACGGAGCGCTTCCTGCGAGTGAGACGTTCTGCTGTTGTTCTTCAGGCAGCTTTCAGAGGTCATCATGTGCGACGCAACATCTCCAAGATGCACAAGGCAGCAACTGTCATTCAAGCAAACTTCAGGAGACACAAACAGCAGTCGGCCTTCAGGAGACAATGCTGGGCAGCTTGTGTGTTACAGCAGAGGTTCAGAGCTCAGAGGCAGAAAGACCTGGACGTTAAACATTATCATGAGGTCAGAGAAGCTGCCATTTTGTTACAGGCGGCATATCGAGGAATGAAATCCAGAAAAATTATCAAACAAAGACATTGTGCTGCCAGTTTTATCCAGAGAGCTTACAGAGCCCACTGTGAACACAGGAAGTATCTGACCTTAAAATCCTCTGTGCTCGCTGTTCAGCGAAGGTATCGAGCTACTGTAGCAGCTAAAGAAGAAATGCAAATATACCAAAACATGCGCAGGGCAGCCATCATCCTTCAGGCAGCCTACAGAGGTCAGCAGGTCAGACAGGAAGTTGCTCGTTGGCATCAGGCAGCCACCTTGATTCAGTCTGTGTTCAGAAAACACAGGGAGGAAGTCAAATTCCAGGCCATGAGGCTGTCGGCCATCATCATCCAGAGACATTACCGCTCCCTTGTTCTCATGAGGAGAGACACGGAGCGCTTCCTGCGAGTGAGACGTTCTGCTGTTGTTCTTCAGGCAGCTTTCAGAGGTCATCATGTGCGACGCAACATCTCCAAGATGCACAAGGCAGCAACTGTCATTCAAACAAACTTCAGGAGACACAAACAGCAGTCTGCCTTCAGGAGACAATGCTGGGCAGCTTGTGTGTTACAGCAGAGGTTCAGAGCTCAGAGACAGAAAGACCTGGACGTTAAACATTATCATGAGGTCAGAGAAGCTGTTATTAAGCTACAAGCTGCTTTCCGTGGAATGAAATCCAGAAGAATCATCGAAACAAAAGCATCAATCTGCCAGTGTTATCCAGAGAGCTTACAGAGCCCACTGTGAACACAGGAAGTATCTTACCTTAAAATCCTCTGTGCTCGCTGTTCAGCGAAGGTATCGAGCTACTCTAGCAGCAAAAGAAGAAACTCAAAAATACCAAAACATGCGAAAGAGCAGCCATCATCCTTCAGGCAGCCTACAGAGGTCAGCAGGTCAGACAGGAAGTTGCTCGTTGGCATCAGGCCGCCACCTTGATTCAGTCTGTGTTCAGAAAAGCACAGGGAGGAAGTCAAATTCCAGGCCATGAGGCTGTCGGCCATCATCATCCAGAGACACTACCGCTCCCTTGTTCTCAGAGGAGAGACACGGAGCGCTTCCTGCGAGTGAGACGTTCTGCTGTTGTTCTTCAGGCAGCTTTCAGAGGTCATCATGTGCGACGCAACATCTCCAAGATGCACAAGGCAGCAACTGTCATTCAAGCAAACTTCAGGAGACACAAACAGCAGTCTGCCTTCAGGAGACAATGCTGGGCAGCTTGTGTGTTACAGCAGAGGTTCAGAGCTCAGAGACAGAAAGACCTGGACGTTAAACATTATCATGAGGTCAGAGAAGCTGCATTATTAGTTACAAGCGGCATTCGAGGAATGAAATCCAGAAGAATCGTCAAACAAAGACATTGTGCTGCCAGTGTTTATCCAGAGAGCTTACAGAGCCCACTGTGAACACAGGAAGTATCTGACCTTAAAATCCTCTGTTCTCACCATTCAGCGAAAATATCAGGCAACGGTCACAGCTAAAGCACAAAGAACACGTTACCTGGGACTGCGCAGGGCCGCCATGATTCTTCAGGCAACTTTCAGAGGTCAGCAGGTCAGACAGGAAGTTGCTCGCCGGCATCAGGCCGCCACCGTCATTCAGTCTGTGTTCAGAAAGCACAGGGAAGAAGTCAAATTCCAGGCCATGAGACTGTCCGCCATCATCATCCAGAGACACTACCGCTCCCGGGTTCTTCAGAGGAGAGACACAGAAACGTTCCTGAAAAAGAAACAATCCACCGTTGTCCTCCAGGCTGCTCTTAGAGGCTGGCGTGTCAGGAGGGAGATTAGCCGACAAAATCGAGCTGCCACCATCCTCCAGTCGTGCTGGAGAGGTTTAATGCTGAGGCGGATCTTCAAGAGGAAGAGAGAGGCAGCTGTGACACTTCAGCGCTGGATTCGGGCCGTGCAGCGAGGCAAAGAGGAGAGGAACCACTACATCCGAATGAGGCGAGCTGCCATCACACTTCAGAGACGCGGCAGAGCCTGGATTGCAAGACGACAGGTAATGGCCTTCATTTAAAGTTCACAGTTTGATAGAACTAGACAGTCTTGAAGAAAGCAAAACTTTTTTCAATGTGATTTGGCTGAACATAAACATGGTGCAATCGTTTGTGTTGTTGTGTTTCAGGCACTGGAGGCGGCCATGGCAGAGAGGAGGCTCCGTTTCACTTCGGCGGTCTTCCATCATCTCAGTGCCATGAAGATCCAACGAGCCTTGAGAGCTCACTGGGCTTTGGAGTCTGCTAAGAGACAAATTCACTGTGTGGTCGCCATACAGGTAAAAACAAAAGCTCCTTATGTCATTGTTCCAAACAGAAAACGATTAGAAATGAATTTAAAATCTAAAGATGATCTATGAAGAATTGTTTTAAATGATTCCCTTGGTTGTTGTTTCAGCGATGGGTGAGAGCGACGCAGCAGAGGAGACGGTACCTGGAGGACCGGAGGAAAGTGGTTACCGCCCAGCGAGCCGTCAGGTGCTGGTTGGCCCGGCGCCACAGAGCTGCGTCCGTCATCCAGCAGAAGGTCAGGAAGTTCCTCCTCCTCAGGCGCCAGAGGAGGGTCCAGCAGGGGATTGTCAAAGCTCAGGTACTGCACTCAGAGGGTTCGGCCTCACAGACGAGGATTGTTTCGTCAGTTCCAAGTTAAATTCGTCCCTATAAAAAATCTTCCTGACTTGTGCTTTTGTATTTACTTGCCTTTGCCTGCAGGCTCTGTGGAGAGGACACCGCTCCCGCCAACTGAACGACAATGCCAAGCTGGTGAAGTTGAGACACCGCCTGCGCCAAGTGTCGGCTGCCGTCAGGGAGGAGGACAAACTGTGCAACAAGACGTCGTCCGCACTCGACTACCTCCTGCGATACAAACACTTCTCCTACATCCTGGAGGCTCTGAAGAACCTGGGTAAGACTTTTCACAATTCTGCTGACTCAGCCCTTCAGAGCCCCTTATTGCCTGAATTAATTTCCAATTAGATAAAAAAAATATTATTTTTGTTTTTGGCCTGTGATATAGATGCTAAATTAAGTGGAGATTGTTAATTTCAATATAGCATATACAGTAGATATACATTTAGGTATGAGGCAAATTAGCGACATTAGGCATAATGGTGCATAACCTTAATTTAACAAATGTTCCAGTCTCTGGTTTGTAGATTATTATATTGATGCTGCTTTTGCTTGAAATTGAATAACATCATTTGTTTCTGTACAATCATTGCTGTTCCATCATCACAGTATTTCAAATACAGCTTAATACCTCAAAATAACTTTGCTGCACAGTCCCAAGGGGCGAGTATGTTTTTTCCACTCCGACCACTAGATGGCAGCAGAGTGCTTACAATACCTCCCTTGGTATGTGTAGTATTTGCGCCATCAGGCTCAATCGTCACCTCGCCGTCATTAAGACCGGGATGGGGTTTGAGGCAAATTCGCGACATTCTACAAGGGGTTAAAGTGTTAAAGTGTGCAGAAGCCGACACTTTGTGCTTCATGGACAGAAAAACATGCTAACATGCGTGTTACGTGTGTGTGTGTGTTGACAGAAACCGCCACTAGGCTGTCACCAGAGTGCTGCGAGCGGCTGGTGGAGAGCGGAGCCACCAACGTCATCTTCACGCTCATCCGCTGCTGCAACCGCAGCGTCCCCTGCATGGACGTGATCACCTTCTCCATCCAGATCCTCCTCAACCTCTCGAAGGTTCCACTCACCCACAGCTGCTCTTTTTCATTTCCTCTCAGAGTCCCTCGATGTTTAGACTCAGTTGCGAATAACTTTTCTCCTTTTCTTTCTGCGCCTCCCTCCTTCACTCCGTCTTGGTTTCCCCCCTCAGTACCACAAGACTATCGAGGCAGTGTACTCGGTGGAGAACTCCGTGGAGACCTTGCTCGACCTGCTGCAGAGATATCGGGAGAAGGCCGGAGATAAAGTGGCAGAAAAAGGCGGCAGCATCTTCACCAAGGCCTGTTTCCTTCTCGCTCTGCTGCTGCTGGACAAGCGCCGCACTGTGGTCCGTAGCCACGACAACACAATTTAACACAATTAATCAAATAACATGACGGTAAACTACAGTTTTTTTTTAACGGAATGCAACTTTTTGTTGTTGTCTTTTTCTAGGAGGTTATGAAGTTGCCCAAAGTGCTGGACAGGATTCGCAGTATCTACCGGCTGACTGCTCGCAAACACAAGATGGACGCAGAAAGAACCGTTACCAAACAGAAGATGAACGCGTCCATCAACGGGAGCTTCTTTGTGCCGGCGACACCTCGTAAATCCAAACCTGCGCCCAAGTACGTAGTGCCCCGTGTCCTGAACACGTCTGATACTGACCCATGCTGGTGTTTTGAGATGCTCACTTCCATCCTGTGTTTGCTCCCCAGGTTTGCACCGGACTGGGTCCTCAGGAAGGACAAACTCAAAGACATCGCGGACCCTCTCCGAGCCATTCACATGGTGGCCGACGCTCTGTCCATCGTGTTGTAAATAGAAAAAATGTTGCATCTTGATTCATCTCGTTTTTCTATTCCTTCAGAAAATATTGCTTTCATTTTTTTATTTTTACTGTTTAATTTCCATGTTGCCGATGTATATATTAAAATGGATTTGTTTCTTAAATGCGGTGGTTTCGTGTCATAATGATGTGGAAACCAGGTCAATCAGGAATTTCCACACACGCTGATTGATGCATCGTTTACTGTCAATAATCCTCATACTTGACTCCATTGGTTTGTGAGCGGCCATTTTTAAGCCTTGAGTTTGGCTTTTTGTTCGGGGGGGTTGGAGCCTGACTGAGAGCTTGAGACATGTAAGGAATCATAAACCTGCAACCTGCACCCAGTGGACGTTATCAGTCAATCGATTAACCGTTTTATTTGCAGAGCACCTTTCTAACAAATAAAATGTGATTGACAAAATTGAACATTTATTTTAATGTCACATAAACATTCAAATTAAGAGATGAATACATAGCAAAGCAATCAATAATAGAAACAAAACCATTAAAACAAAATTAAGTCAAATTGTACTAAGACAGTTAGAGTTTTTGTAAAATAAGATGGCTTAATATTTATTGTAATCAAATATTTTTTTAAATGGCATCAAATTATAAAACAGACAAATTAGGTGCACAAACTCATAAATATCAGTCCCCTACACCAAAATACAATCTGACACACACCACACACACACAAAATCCACCCTGCAAACCAACAATCACAGAAACCCAAATGAAAACCTCGATCTCTGCGTTGTAACTCTGGTTTGATTTGAGTATTTGACCTGAAACCGAACCCAGGAGAACGAGCAGGTTGTCAACTCCTCGTTCTGCCTGAGTGGCAGCTTTTGTTCAAAGAAAGTGAGCAAAGTCGCCAGAAAATCTCAGCATGACGACGAGTGACTGTTGATTCTGTGACAACTGACACGTCCCCATCATATTCATAATTGATTTCCCATATTGTGCAGATCACGGATGATCAAACGATGTACTTTGTTGTACCAGAGAAACGACACGGCACTGAACAGAACAACAGGCAGAGTGATTTTATACCGATCCCCTTCACCAGATGTTTACAGATGTTTCCCTTCATAATACATGTGTACAAGAGAGTGTGAACATGGAGAATATTTCAAAGAAGCCATTAAAATACGAAGAGTTTTGAACAGAGTTTGGTGGATTTGTTAAGGCAGTAGCTCCTCTGGATCAAGAAGCAGAGGATCATGGGTAATATCAGTTTGTGTGCGACTACACAGTCAGAGCCATTGATTCCTGTAAGTTTCTGTCAGTTTGTGTTATATCTGTTTTCAAACATGGACATTTTAAGATCCAACATTTATCCCCAAGAACCAAAGAAGAAGAGCATTAATCTCAAGTCAATAAGGGATCTATAAAGATTTTGTTATTGACGGAAATTCAGTGTAGCAACAATCCTTTACTGTCTATATCACACAAATGTATATATACATACATATAATTAGTAAATATGGAGATTTTTAATCGAACTAGATCTAAATGAGACTGATCTTTACATTTGATTGTTGGTCCCTGATACCAGGGTGGCACCCCATCTTTTATAAATTATAATTACAAATTGTATTATTCTTAATTGATAACTGTTTTTCATTAATAATTTCATTATTCTTGATTGATAACTTTATAGTTTTTTAATTAATAATTGTTCTATTTTATAAATAATACATATTTTATGATTATTAATAATTAGTCAACATCAGGTCTACCTATTATTAGCAAAACTAAAACCTGCTCTCTAGGTCGTGACAAACAGTAATTAATGATTTTTTTTCCAGTATGAAACAAAACGTCCAAATTTACATTTGACCTAAGCTTTCACCTTCTTCCCTTTTAAACCAAATCTATACCAAAAGTCTTATTTTCTAAGGGAATCTCACATTGAGAAATGTCTGGTTGGACTTTGTGTGTCTGTTTCCACTAAATACTCTTTGACATCTTGACGATCCAGTTTGTATTTTACCATCCAAATTTTGTCTATTCATTTCTACCCCAGTTGGTTTTCTGCTGTGGCCTAATAAAGGACGGTATCAGACTTTTCCAGCCAGTGTTCATTTCTCTGAGCTGGTCCATTTCCAATGATCCCTCCATACTGCCACCCCCGATTTTAACTTTCAAAATAAACCGAGGATCAGACAAACAGATAATAACAGTTAAATGTGCAGTTTAATTGTGTGTTTTCTTCCTCTCAGCACAACAAAAAGTCAAAGTGGAACACTACAACACACTTTATTGTCACTTTGAGGCCGAACAGTTTTTATTAAGATGACACACAGCACGATGACGTACATCAGTTCCAGTAGCTACGACCGGACTGATTCACGACCCCTCAGTGTTTATCACATCCACTGGACTAGAAAGCCTCTATTGGCACAAGGGCAGATGCAGCACGCCGTCCAGGCACTGTTGACGCATCACCACGGAGCCGACATGTCTTCCTCTGCTGCACCAGAAGGTGATGTCATCACCGTGGGCTGCATACATTTTAGTTTCTTTTCGCTGTACCTGAACATAAGGTTACGTGTCCTCATAGCTTCATCGTCCACAGTGCAGGGTTCTGAAACAGATCAAACACATCAGACTCCAAATACATGTATAAACACACAATATATATATATATATATATATATATATATAAAACCACTGCTGGACTCAGATGAAGAAAATAAATTAGAGCGTGAAACTCAAATCCACTGACCCTCATGTAATCAGCAACTTTTTCTAACACAATACTGCACATATGGACCCTACATTTTAGATTCAATTATAAATTTGATTGGTTATCCTTCATTACAAGCATAATACTATGCTGCACCTCTCCTCCATTGAAGATGAGCAGAAGGAGTTGAGTTGAAAGAGGAAGAAGAGAAAGAAAAGATGGGGGACTGGGCTTATATTGGCCTGGTGACCTCATGGGGCACAGTGTGACCAATAATGGTTGAAACTTGAGTTGAGAGTCAGTTTTCACTCCTCTGCGTGACGTTGAAGCTCCCTGGGAGACTGAGCTCTGGAGGCTGTGGTTTGTCTCCAGAACAAAGAAACATGTGATCAGGGTTTGACTACACAAGTAGGCCGAACTGTAGTTCACAAATACCAGGTCCCAACACACTGGAAGTTAAAACAAGTGCTACCTGTAAACAATGTGGCAGAGACTTACTGAGGCACCTTATCTCCCCGGTCCATTCACCGTTGTTGCACGTTTTGAAGGGTCCTCCCTGCATGACGTGGTAAGCCTGACAGGCATACTCAACCCTTTCAGTGTGTATGTAGATGGACTTCACAGAGGTCTTGGTGTCTCCGTTTTCAAGAGGCGGTGGTTGCTGACAATCCAGAGCAGCTGAGAGAGTGGGACACATGACAGAGAGAACAAGTTTGGTTGTTACACTTTAAGTCCTTGAGGCCATGAAAGCAACTACTAGCAGCTACTGCCCTTGATTGAATGAATTCTGTGGGAGATGCTGCAGAGAAAAGAAAAAATGTCCTCATAAATTAAGTTATGTTTTATTTTGGGTTATGTTTCAGTATCTGTAGATGTTGATTTAGGCAAATATCTACTGTTGCAAAGAATCAAACTACAACTCAATTGTTTCTTCCTGTCATTGACTTTGTTGTATAAATTAAACACATAAATCCTGACTTTACCAAAATCTCAATGAACACATTCAGAAATATGGACCAAAAAAAGCTACTTATATTGACATTTGCACAAGTTTAACTTGATGATACCTTGACACAATGGATCTGGTTTCCAGCCCTCCCTGGTGCATGTGGCACTGGTGGCCCCACCCGTCTTCTTGTAGCCTGATTTGCATCGATATCTAACCTCATCCCCCAATCTCATCTGTTGTCCCCCGATATAACACTCAGAATCATTATCTCCTGTGAGTTTGTCTCGAGGCCACGTTGTTCCATACCTTGGCAAATGGGGCTGAGAGACCACTGTGCATCCGCTTTGCATGAGACCACTGTTGATGTTTGCAGTTTGCCAAAAATCCAGTGGCTCTTTGCACATCTCACCGTGACTGTGTCCCCAGGTGAAAACACGCTTTTGTAAGAAGGATCATACTCGGTTCCAAAGACTGGCGGCAGTTGCAGTTTGCATGTTATCGCTGCGTTTGTTGGGAGATGAAGTACATGTTCTGGTTAGTGTGGTAGAAAAATTAACTAAGCACAGTTGACAAACTATTTTGTATTTAGATAGTAAGCATTTGAAGTCCGTCAAGAGACTTTTATGACTTGTATTTACATAGACCAAATGTTTAGGACTTGAGCTGTTTTATGGTCTTAACTGTTTATGACGTGAATACGTTGAGACCATTTGTGACTTAATTACCCATCAAAGGAAGAAGTGTATGTTTTTATCACCTAAGGAAACACAAGTGAATCAGCTGTTAATGTTTAGATTCCTCTGCTAACCCCCACCATGGAACCAGTCTGGATTGGCTCAGAGGGACAGCCCTCAGTCCTCCTATATAAGATCTGTGTTTTTGACTGTTCTGCATCTTCACTCTGAGATCCTTAGGACTCTTGGAGTGTTGATCCTTTCTGCAGAAAGCCCCTTATTAAATACATGTTGATAACTTTGTTGTTTCCAGCCTCTTGCATCTCCAGATTTCGATCACATTAGTTTGCTGTAACCATGAAGTCCATGCATCCCTACAGCACCAGTCTTCAGCCTTAAAGGTGCTGACATGAAACATTTGGGTCGTTGACTTCATACTTACGTTCACATTCAGGAGTGGGGTTCCACTCGGCTCTTAACCCGAGTTTTGTGCATTTTGAGGATCTGTGGTCACTGCGCTGGAATCCTGGATTGCACTGGAAAGGCAGGATGTCATTTTCGTTGTACTCTTGGAGGTCTCCAGGCACTCTGCCATTTTCAATCACAGGTACCGGACAATGTATCGCTGTTGAAGAATAACACACAACATTTGCTCACAGAAAAGCCAAATCAAATTGTGAACCCATTGCATCGGCTATCTGCGCATTTGTGAAAATAAAAATTGTTAAATTGTGAATAAAGCCTTTCCTGATTAAAATGAAGCCACATTTAAATGCAATATATACACATTTGTATTTGTATCTGCACCAAATCACACACATTAATTAAAAAAAAATCAAGATTCATGTCTCATTCTGTGAGAAAAAGGGAAGACACTATAGAGAAACTACATCGGATGAGTGTAAGACCTTTGAAATGGATTTACAGTAAGAGGCGAATGAGAGGGACAATCATCGACTCTGCACTAATGAGAAAAATTCCTTAGTTTATGAAACATACTCTAAATTCAGTGATAACTGGACATTATATTTCAACCCAACACTGTAAATCAAACAGAATAAAACTGAAATACTAAGTTTGGCAAAAATGTATAACTCACGTTGACATATCGTGCCTCTCGACTGCCATTCACCCTCGATACAGAGCAGTTGGAAAAGACCACTGTAACCAGTACGGCAGCTCACTGTTATTTGTTTCCCGCCGACGTAACGGGCCTCCAGACCAGTTGTGTTGAAATTGGAATCAAACAAGGGCCCATTTAGAAAATCTTGAAGTGTACAATCTGGGAGATGCTCTATAGAGAGAAATGCATAGTTGTACAATTTCTGTGTTCGAACATCGTTAAAATAAAGGAATTACTTGAATAATCAATAATCAAGAAATCCTTGGTCTTACCTAGACTTCTGACGAAGGTCAGCGTCTGCATCCAGAACAATAGGACACAGCTTCTGGTTATTACGTGCATTTTATCCTCATTACCCTGAACTGCCCAACAGAAGAAGAAACTGGAGACTGAAGCTCTATAATACACAGAAGGGAACAGTGCAAAAACAGGCTGATCAATGATTTACACAAGTCTGATCCTGCCTCCAAATATAATCTCAGGCTCACGGGGGGAAAGAAAATAGAGGAAGTGACCACACACACACAGCAGTGGCCTCACACACACAGCCTAACAAAAGCTCGGAATTTGAGAATATGTTCCAAATAATATGGCTCTGTACATATACAGCATATGATTTATACTGCAGAATGTTTAAAATGAGTCAGAAAAAAACGTTAAATAACTAAAAGTTATATTTGGCGTCAGATTGTTCTTGATTAACATCCAGCGTAAACAAATTATTCCTGTAAAAGTTTGTTTCTCTTCCCTGTGAATCATTAGCTTAAATCGATTGAGCAAACAAAATGCGCAGCATTTCGTCAAATCAGCTCCGACTCAGTCAAAAATATCTTATTCAACTGTTGGACAGACGCTGTTTGGACAACTAACTAACTAAAGCAAGTACCCCTGACTTATCACCTGAAGGACACAGCTGTGGAGGAGTTGCTCAGCAGTGACCCCTTGAGGTTCTGCATAGACGTTGCTCCACAGAGACGAAACAGAGTAGATATAATAATAATAAACTCTAGAGTCAAATCATCTAACAAACATTTTCTTTGACAAAGCAAGTTAAACCACTACAGTTTACTTTAGTCTTTACCGTTGTATTTCCATATGCAGCTGAATATAATCTTCGACAATGATGAAGAAATGTTTCTTGAACCTGGTTGATGGAGTCGATCATTGGGGCAAAGAGGCGAATGCAGTACGAAGCAAAAAGTTGCAATTTACATTTGACCTAAGCTTTCACCTTCTTCCTTTTTAACCCCAAATCTATACCAAAAGTCTTAATTTCTCAGGGAATCTCACATTGAGAAATGTCTGGTTGGACTTTGTGTGTCTGTTTCCGATAAATACTCTTTGACATCTGGACGCTCTTGTTTGTATTTTACCATCCAAAGTTTGTCTATTCATTTCTACCCCAGTGGGTGTTTTCTGTGGCCTAATAAAGGACAGTATCAGACTTTTCCAGCCAAAGTCCATTTCTGTGAGCTGGTCCATTTCCAATGATCCCTCCATACTGCCACCCCCGATTATAACTTTCAAAATAAACCGAGGATCAGACAAACAGATAATAACAGTTAAATGTGCAGTTTAATTGTGTGTTTTGCTTCCTCTCAGCACAACAAAAAGTCAAAGTGGAACACTACAACACACTTTATTGTCACTTTGAGGCAGAACAGCTTTTATTAAAATGACACACAGCACGATGACGTACATCAGTTCCACCAGTTATGTCACAGTCACAGTTATGACCGGACCGATTCATGACCCCTCAGTGTTTATCACATCCACTGGACTAGAAAGCCTCTATTGGCACGAGGGCAGATGCAGCACGCCGTCCAGGCACTGTTGACGCATCTCCACGGAGCCGACATGTCTTCCTCTGCTGCACCAGAACTCGATCCAATCACTGTGTGCTGCATACATTTTAGTCTCTTCGCTGTACCTGAACATAAGGTTACGTGTGTTCTGAGCTTCTTTGTCCACAGTGCAGGGTTCTGAAACAGATCAAACACATCAGACTCCTAATACATGTTTATACACAATATATATATATATATATATATATATAATCACTGCTGGACGCAGTTCAAGATATTTTATTAGAGCGGGAAACTCAAAATCCACTGACCCTCATGTTATCAGCAACATTTTCTATCACGTATAAAACATATTATGATTTTTTCTTTTTTATTCTGACTTTATTCTCATTAAATAAATTTCTTGTTTTTGCTAAATTATATATTTTTCTCATTACATTACATTTTCATTCGTGTAACACATATATAACGTTTTTATTTTTTGTAATATTAGGACATAACTTCAGTTTGTCTGTATTCTGAGTTCACTGCCTCGCCAGTAGATTTGCTATGCAGCAGTCATCCAAACACTGGAAGTTAAAACTAGTAGTACCTGTAAAAAATGACTTACTGAGGCATCTAATCTCCCCGGTCCATTCACCGTTGTTGCACGTTTTGAAGGGTCCTCCCTGCATGACGTGGTAAGCCTGACAGTCGTATTCAACTTTTTCATTGTTACTGTATCTGTACCTCATGGAGTTCTTGGTGTCTCCGTTTTCAAGAGGAGGTGGTTGCTCACAACCCACAGGAGCTAAGAGAGTGTTGCACATGACAGAGAGAACACGTTCAGTTGTAACACTTTTAAAATTAAGACATTTTACAACTGTCTTTGAGGCCATATGTGCAACTACTAACAGCTACCGCCCTGGATTGAATGAATTCTGTGGCAGATGCAAACTAACCCCACAGGGAAACAAAATGAAAACGTTATCTCCTTAGTGGAAGTAACGATTAAGATCACGTTTGAGATCTGTCTCACAAATACACATCTGGATTAACGTCGACGTATCAAACCACTGGATCCTGACAGAATCGCTGCAGGATGAATCCCCATCATTTCCCTAAATAAGTAGCAAAGGAACAGACACAAGTGACTGAGCTCACCTCCACATGTTGGAAAGGGAGCACTCCACTGTCCGTTTGCCAAACATTTTACTTCTGATTTGCCCCGAAGAGTGTGACTCCTCAGGCGGCAAGAGAACGTCAACTTTACTCCTTGAGTTATTTGATGGTGTGAACGTCTGACGTACACGTTCTGCGGAGGTCCTGTGAATTTGCATTTGTCTGATTCGAAGAAAGGAATTAAAGAGTTATCAGTTGGTTAAATTGCAGCATTAACACTCTGAGATTGGACTTGAGGTTTTGGGTTTCATGAGCCCACGTCTTGAAAAGCATTGAAATGTTACATCTGTATAAGAATATTATGGAACTGTTCAGTACAGTTTAAATCCAGATGCTTATTAATGATCCTCCAGTGAGAGAGGACGTACCAGAGCAAGTTGGAAAGTGGGCGTCCCACTGCCCAGTCTCTAAACACTCGATTTGTCCAGCGCCGTCCAGACTGTAGTCATCATCACAGTGAAACTTTAATTTATGTCCCATCTTCACTGTTTTATTTCCTGATGATAATCCATCTGCCCTGAGACTAGGATGCATCTCTCCAACTTCACAAGTGATGTCTGAAGAGAATGAAAGAGATTTTACAAAGTTAAAATTTCTCCAAGATTCATAATTGATAAATACTTTGTACAGTATAATGAATTGTTTAGGGTTAGTTTAAAAGAAGTTTAACCTTCACACGTGGGGAGCGGATGATTCCACTGTCCGTCCTTCCCACATATCAGCATCGTGCTGCCGTTCAGATATTTCCCACGAACGTTGCAGCTAAATTTGAGGAAGCGGTCAGGACGTATGGGCTCGTCGTTCTCTGGTAAACCTTTCACTGTGATCTCTTCATCCGCAGGGGGCTCACAGCTCAGAGCTGAGTAACACAAACAGTCAGTCAGGTCCCAGCGGAGAGGAAACGCTCAGGGGGGCAACAACGGGATTGGGAAATGAAGAGAGCTGCTTTTATCATTAAGAACAGGATGTTTTAAGAATCGGAGAACCTGAATCGTAACGGAGCCGAGCTGCAAAGAGGTTCCACCTTCACTGTTAATCAACTCCTCAACGTTACTGTGGAACCATGGGCTTACAAACTACTACAGACCCACCATTTATTTCACTGACGTCCAGTTATAACCATAAACTGTTAATAAAGATGGAGGAAGTGTCTCCACTGTCTAATCAAATATCTAATTGAATCCAAAATTACTTGATCACTGGGATAAGAACATCCAAGATGACAGAAACCAGCTGCCCGTGTCCCATCCACTAACATAGAGGACTCTTGACCAATACTGCAGCCAGACACCAGGGGGCGATAGAGATGCTTTGGCTTCTCTTTAAGGAGCTGTCACATTGTGTCATCTTTATTCTCAGTCTGTGGTTTCAACATTATTTTTCCTGCTTAGTTTTTTTACTGAAATGTAAATGCTGTGTATGGTGGACAGGTCAAAACACTACAATACCCAGAAGCCCCGGCAGGTAAATGTGCACGAATCACAGAAAGCTCAAAGCAGGTGGAGTTTGGACCAAACCACACAAGATAGGCGCTGAACAAAATGTACGATACATGTTAAAGTTTTCCATTTTTAAAAAGCAGTCGTTCTAGAGCCAGAACCAGAACTAAAAAGTCTGATGTTGCATGTTTACATATTCCCCAAAAATATTTATCCTGCACGAAGACAAACGTTGGACTTACGATCACATACTGGCACGTGATTGGTCCATTTGTCCAGATAACAGGTGCGCGTGTCCTCCTTGCTCACCATTTGATACCTGCAACACACACAGAGGAGACGCTTTCTGTTTTCAGGGGGAAAAGGGAAACAACCTCATCCATCAGACAAATATAAAAAGGACTGAGCCGTGTCATCCACGTCCACGCACCCGTCATTGCAGAAGTATTTGATGGTTGCTCCGAAAACAAAGTCGTCGCCGTTGATAATCTGATAGTAGCCGTTGGGAGTGTCGTCAGGAAGTTGGCATGGCTTCACTGGAAAAGAGAAAAATGAAGAACTGCATCGACCAGTGTTCAGAATAAGTCGTATTCACGCACACATTCACACAAAGCACAGAGAGTACATAACTCTCTCCCCCCTGTCACACTCGTGACCTACGTCAAACAAGGGCAGGAACCAAATAGCTCTTCGGCAAGGAGACAGCAACCTGTTCATTTCACACATGAAATACTAATTAAAGTGCTTGAAATGATAATGAAACAATGACGTGTTTAACAGTGAACTTAATCCTGCAAGTGCAGAATAAAGAAACTCAAACATCATCCGCAAGAATGCTCCAGGTGGTTTTCAGGAGCCATTTTTGTTGGAAGAGCTGGGGATCAAACCGACAACCCTCTGTTCGGTGGACAGCCCTCTCTACCACCTAAACCCCAGTCAGCCGATAAAAAGATTATTCATTAACCAACTGGTTTCTAAAATAATGTTTCTTTTTTTGGGGTCAAGTGACAGCGACTTGATTTTTTTCCGACTTTTCGTGATAAAAACATTTATTTTGTGCAGCAGCCGTCTTCCTGGTCTGTTGTGTTGTTGGAGAAGAACAATAATCAGAATCTTACATGACATTTGTTATCGTTAAATGAGACAAATGCATTTCAGATCCGATAAACGTCTCTTTTAGTCTCTCTCAGGTTTTCCCTCCGAACAGGAATCGATGGATCTCGTGTGTTGCAATGAAATGCAGAAGGAGAGAAATTGAGTGAACTCACAGTAGCATGTCTCCGTGTTAAGGGCTATCCAGCCGTCGCTCGAGCACATATATCTGATGGTTGGACCTGATATATAACCAGTTTCACATGTGAAATGGACCACCTGTCCTTGTGGGTACTCGGCTCTTTTGGTCTCTTCGGTGACGCTGGCGTGAGGAACGTCGGGGGGCTTGGAACATACTGAAAGAAACGGGTACAGATCCCAGTATTCAGAGTCTTTCCTCAACACGAGTACAGAAGAAGGGATATGTGAGTGGAAAACAAGGAATTCTCTCATTGCTTCTCGGCTCCTGGTGCAAATACAAATTCAAACCACGACACCTCAGTATCTAGAGAAAGTCCGACTCACCATTCTGCGACAGAGAAAGCTCCACGTTGCCCCACAACTGGAGCAGCACAAGAATTAGAGCCAGTCGCATTTCAGCGGTGCAGCTGTGCAGAGTCCAGCTGTTTTTCTGAGCTGAGTTCCTGTGTGTTTGTCCCCCAGTCGCAATCCTGAGGGAGCACGGGGGGTCACGAGCACAACGTGACGCATGGCCAAACACACAGACACACAGACACACACTGCTCCCATCGCACGGTTTACGGAAAAGTCCACGGACACAATCTTCTTACGCAATAACAATAATCTATGAATTGACATTTCACTATGTTTATTTGGTGTCCTGACAAATTCCTTCATCAGATGAAACGAGGCCACTTTACTGCCTCTTCACGGATTTTCACGCCGTGTGATTCAGGACAAATGAAATATGGGTTTCATTTGTCCCTAACCCTTTTTGTTCCACGGAGGTTTTGATAAACGTCACGTTAAACAATCTCATTCAATAAAGACCTTAAAGTTGAATGTCTGATAGGATTCTGTCTAAAAACATGTTGCACTCAATGTGGCAATAGCGTCGATTCCACGGTGCAAAGTCCATCGTATTCAGCCAGTGAAGTAACTGGATTGTTTAAAAAACGTTTATTTACACCTAAATGATTAATACATCAAATCTAAATGAGATTTTCGGGAAACCACGTGTGAGTTGTTTGATCTTCGTTAATCCAGGACTTTGTGTCGACCTACATTTACACATTCAGAGAACATGTGACTGCAGTTTCAGCTTCTCTTCAGTGGCCTCTGATAAATGTTAGAATTGATTTTGTTATTTTCATGACCTTCACCCAAGTGAATTAAAGTTGAGCTGGCAACACGAGGAGCTCGGGTCCCAATTCACTGTTTAATGTTTATCTCATTTTGAAAGTTACCGACTGAATTAAACTTTTAACAATTTTTATTTAAACAGTTTTCTCCTCTGTGACATTTGTATTCTGATATTTGTGCTCTAATTGTGTTTTATTGAATCCCCTTAATTATTCACTTTTAATTTAAACTTTTATTATCTTGTTGTTTGTTGTTGTTGTAACCTTCACCTAGAATGAACTTTAAAACCCCCACACTCAGGTATTGCATGTTCTGCTTAGGTTGTATTACCAGTTTTTGTATAAGCAAAACAAATAAAATAAAGTCCTCTGAACAATTTGTGTTGTGCGTGTTCTGTAATTTTCCTATTTTCCTGTTTTTGAAATTTGTAGGATTTATATTTTCTGCCTAAATGAAACCTATTAAAAGTGTGTGTAGACAGACACACACTCCCAGTCCCAGTTCCTCCCACTGTCAATGATTTATCTTCCTCATTGTTATTCATTCATTTTAAGTCCATTTTCATCTCGCTATGGTTCTCTCATTATTACTATTTTTTATCTTTTATACATAACAAATTCTTGCAAAGATTTTGATTTGATCAGTTAATCACTTTGTTTTATATTCATACTTCATACCCACACACAAACGTTCCATACTGAAATAATTAAACCACCAAACAAATCCTTACATCTTATAATTCACCTCTTTTATTCAACATAAGCTTCACAACATCAGATCACGTTATCGCACATTCCCAGTGGGACACATGGACACTCCAGCAGTTGCATGTAGCAGGATCTCATGACGTTGGTATGAAAAAAAAAGTGGTTTTCTTTCCCCTTAATCTGCTCAAAAAACACATTTTAATGAATTATTCTTTTCACTCCGTTGAACGACGTTGAAAATCAGGATCACTGGTCTGGAACAGCTGTGGAAGAAGATATCTATGTTATATTTTTGAAAAGTTTTAAAACGCTTTATTTTGTCTAAGTTAAGTAAAACTGTCCTAATTCGTCTTCAAAGAAATCCTGGATCCTACAGTTTAAATACAGTTTCTAATTGAAATGAGATTCCTGGGTCTCTGGTTGGTAGATTATTGATGAATAAAGTGACTGATATGAGTTTGATAACCAACAGTTATTCCTGTATTTACGTTGCAGGCACTTTGGGATTGTGGAGTAAGATACAGGTTTTACAAGACAAATATCTGCTGTTGCAAAGATTCAAACTATAACAACGAAAATGCTTTCATTCGTTTCTTCCTTTCGTTGACTTTGTTCTGGAAAACAGCCCTTTTTTAAAAACTTTATAATGACATTTAAAGAAGTTTAACTTGATGATACCTTGACACAATGGATCTGGTTTCCAGCCCTCTCTGGTGCACCTGGCCAAGTTGGCACCTCCCGTCTTCCTGTAGCCGGATCTGCATCGATATCTAACCTCATCCCCCAATTTCATCTGTTGTCCCCCGTAGAAGCTCCCACCAATCCACGTGCGGATCTCGTCGATTGCTGCATGTAACCTCTAGAAAAAGAGAGGGACTGGTTCATCTCAGGTGATCGATATAACACTCAGAATCATCATCTCCTGTGAGTTTGTCTCGAGGCCACGTTGTTCCATACCTTGGCAAACAGGTTTGAGAGACCACTTTCCATCCTCAGTGCATGAGACCACTGTTGATGTTTGCAGTTTGTCAGAAATCCAGTGGCTCTCTGCACATGTCACGTTGACTATGTCCCCAGATGAAAACACGCTTTTGTCAGAAGGATCATACTCGGTTCCAAAGACTGGCGGCAGTTGCAGTTTGCATGTTATCGCTGCGTTTGTTGGGAGATGAAGTACATGTTGTGGTTAGTGTGCTCTGTGCTGTAACCATGACGTCCATGCATCCCTACAGTACCAGCCAAATCAAATTGTGACCCCAATGCATCGGCTCTCTGCTTTTCAAAAATTTGTCTGCATTCATTTGCACAAATCTGTTGATGGAGATTAACCAGAATGTAGAAAAAGTATCACTGTTTGTATTTCGGGCAGACAAACATTTCACTTTTTCAATAAAAGAAAGGACCCCAAAATATAGTTAGTAGCCCCATATTTTCACAAAGGATCTTTTTCATTTGAAGAAATACTCGTCACATCTTTTTTCCTTCGTCAGTTTAGAAATGACGCATTTTAAAAACATTTTCCCGACTGATTCTGAACCAAAACTATCTTAACTTTGTGTAGCACAATAGAGACATTTTGAAATTGTCCCCAAAACTAAAGGTTTCATTAGCTTATGCATCATTTTATAATGCACTCTTGCAGAGACATTGATTGGGCGAGTGAGCAGTGACCTTGTCTCTCGGACAGAAGGAAGGACAAACTAGTGGAATTGTGGCAACTGTCTTAGTACTTGTTTTTGATAAGCTTTATGTGGAATTAAAGATTAAAGATACGTACGTGCACACACGATGTTGTGCATCTCCCAATTCCCATTGTTGCATCTAATCGTGGCGTCTCCCTCCATCTGGAAAGTGTCCCGGCACTGATACGTCACGTCAGAGCCGGACAGGAACTCCCTCTGATACAAACCCAGAACAACAGTGTTTTGAACCTTCGGTGGAGGGCTGCAGGGCTCGCCAACAGCTGAAAGAGACAAGATAACATGCACAGTTACGAATCATGGTTCTACTACAAGTGCTTACATCTTATCAGACAGCAGTGGACTCACGTGCACAGATTGTTGTGAGTGACTGTCCTTCTGAAGTCCATTCTCCAGCACGACAGGTTAAGCGCTCCTCCCGGCCGCCGGGGAATCCCGTCTTGCAAGTAATCGTGACACTTGTGCCTTCTGCATGATGACTACTTAGAGAACTCAACTCCCCGTTAGAGATCACAGGCACTTCTCCACATGCGTTGTTCTCTGGAGGCGACACCATAACATTCAGCTTTGCATGTTATTAGTAACATGTAATAACAGTTATATGTTTGTATTCAAAGATATTTTGCATCAGCGCTTGTAAGAACTAGGCGTCCCATGGGAGTGCGGTAGAGTGCACCGTATCAAAGTCACCGGTTTGAGTCCCGGTTCGCATGGGGGTCCTTGACAAACTCCAATGTTTAAAAATGTTAAATTCAACTTCTGGTTAAGGAATATAAACAGTCCAACTTTACATGAAGACTGCTGAACTGCTTGTACTTTGTTTTAAGTTGGTTATAACAAGACCTTGTGTTTATTACCGATGCATCGATGAAGTCCAGACCACAGGCGATCACGACACTCAGCCTCAGCCCACCAGCCGTTGGTGACAAGCTTATAACCTTCATCACAGGTGTAGTACAGTTTGTCACCGTACGGACCAGCAAAGAATCCATTAGGAACTTCAGCTTCCAGACAACCTGTGAGAAAACAGACAGAATCAATCAAAATAAACAACAGCCAGTGGTCCCAGTGGTCCCAGTGGTTTGTGGCTCAAGAGAGGACAGTGTTGGTCACTTTGTTGCACGTTAAACTATTTGAGAAACTACGAGATAGTTTTTTCTTTAATTTGACAGGAGCTTAGAAGGATAGCCCCTGTGTGTGGTGAGTTCTGCAGCAGCGCCACCAGCAGGTCAAACCTTGCATTGAATTAGAGTGTAGATGCTCAACTCGAGCATATATAATAATAAAAAGATGCAGCGCAAAGTGCTTCACATGCAATATTGATCAAAATAAAACATGTTAAAATGTGATTCATATAAAAGAACAACTTCTCAGTAACATAAGAAAAATTGACATTGAAAAGAAAATGAAATAAAAAAAATGCCCTCTCCTGTGTGACCGTCGAGTCGTGTGGTCTCACCTGTGCAGCTCTGAATCCCGGTCCAAACACCTTTTTCACAGACGATACTGAAACGACTCTCTCCACCTTTATTGCAGACGTAGGTGACTCTATCCCCGTGGCTGTATCTCTCCCTGTCGTTGTGGTAAATTTGTGCTTCGCTGATGTCTTGTTTATTACACCCTCTCTCTGCAAGAAATTCATTTTGCCGAGATGTTAATTTGTGGATATATTATACTAAATACATGTGTGGAAAACAGTAAAGCAGACAAAATGAAACACTAATGTGTTGTGTATTTCCTCACCTCTACATTGTGAGGTTCCGCTCCAGCCATTTTCTTCACAGATGCGATAAACCTGTCCTTCGTAACCGTCCTTGCAGACATAATGGGCCCGATCATTGAGCCTGTATTTGTCTTGAGGGTTGATAATATCTGCATTCGCGACATCACGTCTGTCACATGTGATAGCTGAGATAGTAAGAGTGAAAAATCCATGACATGTACATTGTTGTCCACGTCGGCTGTGTTTACCGTCAAGTGACTGATATGAGTTTGATAACCAACAGTTATTCCTGTATTTACGTTGCAGGCACTTTGGGATTGTGGAGTAAGATACAGGTTTTACAAGACAAATATCTGCTGTTGCAAAGATTCAAACTATAACAACGAAAATGCTTTCATTCGTTTCTTCCTTTCGTTGACTTTGTTCTGGAAAACAGCCCTTTTTTAAAAACTTTTAATGACATTTAAAGAAGTTTAACTTGATGATACCTTGACACAATGGATCTGGTTTCCAGCCCTCTCTGGTGCACCTGGCCAAGTTGGCACCTCCCGTCTTCCTGTAGCCGGATCTGCATCGATATCTAACCTCATCCCCCAATTTCATCTGTTGTCCCCAGTAGACGTCCCACCAATCCACGTGCGGATCTCGTCGATTGCTGCATGTAACCTCTAGAAAAAGAGAGGGACTGGTTCATCTCAGGTGATCGATATAACACTCAGAATCATCATCTCCTGTGAGTTTGTCTCGAGGCCACGTTGTTCCATACCTTGGCAAATGGGGCTGAGAGACCACTGTCCATCCGCTTTGCATGAGACCACTGTTGATGTTTGCAGTTTGCCAAAAATCCAGTGGCTCTTTGCACATCTCACCGTGACTGTGTCCCCAGGTGAAAACACGCTTTTGTAAGAAGGATCATACTCGGTTCCAAAGACTGGCGGCAGTTGCAGTTTGCATGTTATCGCTGCGTTTGTTGGGAGATGAAGTACATGTTCTGGTTAGTGTGGTAGAAAAATTAACTAAGCACAGTTGACAAACTATTTTGTATTTAGATAGTAAGCATTTGAAGTCCGTCAAGAGACTTTTATGACTTGTATTTACATAGACCAAATGTTTAGGACTTGAGCTGTTTTATGGTCTTAACTGTTTATGACGTGAATACGTTGAGACCATTTGTGACTTAATTACCCATCAAAGGAAGAAGTGTATGTTTTTATCACCTAAGGAAACACAAGTGAATCAGCTGTTAATGTTTAGATTCCTCTGCTAACCCCCACCATGGAACCAGTCTGGATTGGCTCAGAGGGACAGCCCTCAGTCCTCCTATATAAGATCTGTGTTTTTGACTGTTCTGCATTTTCACTCTGAGATCCTTAGGACTCTTGGAGTGTTGATCCTTTCTGCAGAAAGCCCCTTATTAAATACATGTTGATAACTTTGTTGTTTCCAGCCTCTTGCATCTCCAGATTTCGATCACATTAGTTTGCTGTAACCATGAAGTCCATGCATCCCTACAGCACCAGTCTTCAGCCTTAAAGGTGCTGACATGAAACATTTGGGTCGTTGACTTCATACTTACGTTCACATTCAGGAGTGGGGTTCCACCCGGCTCTTAACCCGAGTTTTGTGCATTTTGAGGATCTGTGGTCACTGCGCTGGAATCCTGGATTGCACTGGAAAGGCAGGATGTCATTTTCGTTGTACTCTTGGATGTTTCCAGGCACTCTGCCATTTTCAATCACAGGTACTGGACAATGTATCGCTGTTGAAGAATAACACACAACATTTGCTCACAAAAAAGCCAAATCCAATTGTGACCCCAATGCATCAGCTATCTGCTTTTCAAAAATTTGTCTGCATTCATTTGCACAAAGCTGTTGATAGAGATTAACCAAAATGTAGAAAAAGTATCACTGTTTGTATTTCGGGCAGACAAACATTTTTACTTTTGTGATAAAAGAAAATCTCTGGACCCCCAAATATTTGTTGACGTCGTCGGGCACAGAGATTGAATCAATGGTAACATCTGGCCTGAGTGATTCTGAAATGAGTTTTGTATTTAACTATTAAATGCTGTTATGTCCCCACAATAACAACTAAAATGGTCCGTAAAGCTCAAACATCCAACAAACCCCTTATGAAACCACTTTTAAATTCAATATATCCAGATTTTTATGTGTCTGCACAAATTGATGAATCGTTCTGTGAGAAAATGGTGCGGTTTCCAGACTTTATGCTAAGCTAAGCTAACTGTGACTCGCTGTAACTTAAAGAGCAGATGTGAGACTTGTTCTTCTGAACTTATTCTTAACAAGAAGTTGACCTCAAATGTCAAACTATTCCTTTGAGGTTGATTTCTAAGTCCAATAATTCTAAACCAGTTCTGTGATCTGTTAAGTTTATGTTTATATCTGTTTTATCTTTTCACTTTCTTTGCACTTTAGCCTTAAATTGACCAAGAAAAACCATCACAGCATCTGCGGCAAACTGGAGATTCTTGGTTTCGCCTCCGGAGAGAAAATAATTCAACACGCTGTGGTTTGACTGCCGACTCTAACTGGATGACCTCTCACTGGTTCCTGTGGGTTGTTACGGTTGCCACACGGCGGCTTGGAGGTGGTTGACGATGGATTAGTCGTGGCTCACGCATGTGTGCGTTTCTCTCTTACCTTTACAGATCGGAGCTTCTCCGCTCCACTCTCCCCTTTCATTACAGTAGATCTCTTGTAATCCAATCAGGACCTCCGAGTTGGACTTGCAGCTGAATCGAACAACGTTGCCAAAGTTGGCTTCCTCCGGGTCCCCGATCACCTGCACGTTGTCGTTCACCTTGATAACTGAGCACTGTTGGGCTGGAAGGGAAGACACGGTAGAGAAATACATCGGCTGAGTGGAAGACCTTTGAAATGGAGGTACAGTAAGAGGCGCACTACAGAGAAAGCTCTCACCTTCACACGTGGGAACAACGCCATCCCAGCCTTCTGACAAGCAACGCCGATGGCTAGTCCGACTGACCATTTGATACCTACGGTGTAGAAAATGGATAATAAACAGTACTGAAAAGCACTATATGAGCTTTTGACTGTAAATATTTACGTACCCCTTGTGGCAGGTGTATAGAACCTGTGATCCAAAGACAAAATCGTCTCCTACCGACAGTTGAAAATCGGCAAACGGGGCTTCACCGGGATGACCGCATGACCTCGCTTGAAAAAATAAGATTGAAAGAAAATCAGCGACTCTGCACCAACGAGACAAATTCCTCCCATTTATGAAACGGACTATAAATTCATTGAAAACTGGACATTATATTTCAAACCTGTAAATCAAACAGAATAAAACTTAAATACTTAATTGGTAAAAGTTTATAACTCACGTTGACATTTTGTGTTTCTCGACTGCCATTCACCCTCGACACAGCTCAGTTTGAAAAAACCACTGTAACCAATACTGCAGCTCACTCTTATTTGTTTCCCGGCGGGGTAACTGGCCTCCATACCAGTTGTGTCGAAATTGGAATCAAACAAGGGCCCATTTCGAAAATCCTGAAGTGTACAACCTTTGGGATCTATAGAGAGAAATGCATAGTTGTACAATTTCCGTGTTCAGCATCGATAAAATCCAGGAATTACTTTAATTATCAATAATCGAGAAATCCTTGGTCTTACCTTGACATTTGACGAAGGTCAGCGTCTGCATCCAGAACAATAGGACACAGCTTCTGGTTATTACGTGCATTTTATCCTCATTACCCTGAACTGCCCAACAGAAGAAGAAACTGGAGACTGAAGCTCTATAATACACAGAAGGGAACAGTGCAAAAACAGGCTGATCAATGATTTACACAAGTCTGATCCTGCCTCCAAATATAATCTCAGGCTCACGGGGGGAAAGAAAATAGAGGAAGTGACCACACACACAGCAGAGGCCTCACACACAGAATACAGCTTAACAAAAGCTTGGAATTCCAGGATATGTTCCTAATAACATGGCTCTGTACATAAACAGCATACGATTATTCTGCAGATTGTTTTAAATGAATCAGAAATTCACTAAAGGTAAAAAACAACACGTTAAATAAAGTAATTCTATTTGTCATTATCTTTCTTGATTAACATCCAGTGTAAACAAATTATTCCCGTAAAAGTTTGTTTTCTCTTCCCTGTGAATCATTAGCTTAAATCAATTGAGCAAACAAAATATACTGCATTTCAGCAAGTCAGCTCAGACTCAGCTGATCTAAAGTAAATATGAAAATAACAATGGCCAAAGCAGCCTTTCAGCGCAACACTGGATCAAAAGTATGATCGCTCTGTCAGAAAATCAGAAAATAAACTTAATTTCCTCAGATTCAGTTTGTACCAATGTGTTGTTGACCTTGTGTCTGTGGAAAAATCTGCCAAAAAACTGAGAGGGACAAATATTGCAGCTGCTGCCTCAGTTTGGACAGATCAGCACAGTTGAGCAATGCAGGACTCGCCGTCATTTCTCAATGCGTCTTTATGTTATTCATCTGTTGGACAGACGCTGTTTGGACATTGTGTTTTCAGTGTGTGTCGCTGACAACGTGTTGTACAAACTCATTCCTCTCAACATTTGTTATGTATTTGTGACAGAAACTACAGAAACCCTTCCTATAAATTGCTAAAAGTTCTTCTTCACCACTCCCAGGGGTTTGAAGTTGGTTTATAACCAAACATCTGTACTTTCTAATGAAGTATAATTTACTACAGGAGGTCAGTGCAGCATCTCAAGCCTCTTCATATACATTTCTATACTTGGAGCCAATTGCTCAAGGTACAATTAGCATGGACGTTCAGCGATATTGTTTTATTTTGGCCAATTTAACAAAAAAACCTTCCCATTACGCAACAAGTCTTAAAAAATAAAATAAAAATAAATAAAAAAGATGGGAAGATAAAAGTCAGTTAAAAAAGTTAATGTTTGCTCAAGTGTGTACGAGCTAACGTTAGCTACACAGTCGTCACCTGGTAGTAACTGTGTGTGAATCTATCAGAACTAGTTTGTGTTGTGTGTGACCCACAATGAATTAGTTCAAGTGTCACACACCACAACTAGCTCCTCCGCTAAACTCTGTAACACTACGGCTAAAATCACCGGTCTGTAGTTAAACACCCACACCCATACAACAACCCATACTCTAGCGTTCTTAGTGATTCTGTGTGAGCTCACCCTCGTAGCTCTATAGCAGCGATGTCTTCTCTCTCTCCCTCCACTGCTCTCTCTTGCTCCGAGTGTCTTATGTTTACTTACTCCTCTGCCTCACTTAACAGTAGTGGTACCTGTAATAAATGTAGTGTGTTGGTAGCGATGGAGGCGAGGCTTAGCGACTTAGAAACTCCGTTAGCTGTAGTTAGCCGGCTTCCGCTAGCGTCGGAGCCACCTAGCATAGCACATAGCTTAGGACGTAGCTTAGCTTCAACTAGCAGTCCCCTGACTAGTCCCGTGCAGCAGGGAGCCCAGGGCAGCTGGGTGACGGTCCGGAGGGGGCATAGTGCTAGTCTTAAAAAGCCCATGATTAAAGAGCCACCAGCTCACGTTTCAAATAGATTCTCTCCACTCAGCGAGGCACCCGCTGATAAACAAACTGATTATTGGCGACTCGGTTCTGAGAAACGTCAGGGTAGCGACACCAGCGACCATAGTTAACTGTATCCCAGGACACACTCGGTAAATTTCCACTGCTATGCGGATGACACCCAGTTATACTTGTCAATAAAACCTGAACAAAGTAATCAATTAACTAAACTTCGAGCATGTCTCAAGGACATAAAAACCTGGATGACCCGCAATTTTCTCTTATTAAACTCAGACAAAACAGAGGTTATAATACTTGGCCCCAAACACCTTAGAGATAAATTATCTAATGATATAGCTGCGCTAGACGACATTGCCCTTGCTTCCAACGAAACAGTCAGGAACTTGGGAGTGATCTTCGATCCTGATTTATCTTTTAATAGTCACTTAAAACAAATTTCTCGGACTGCCTTTTTCCACTTGCGTAATATTTCAAAAATCAGGCATGTCCTTTCGCAAAAAGATGCAGAAAAACTAGTCCACGCCTTCGTTACATCGAGACTGGACTATTGTAACTCATTATTATCAGGCTCCAGCAGTAAGTCGTTAAAGACTCTACAGCTTGTCCAAAATGCCGCAGCACGTGTCCTGACAAGAACAAAGAAAAGAGAGCACATTTCTCCAGTATTAGCTTCGCTACACTGGCTTCCAGTTAGATCTAGAATAGAATTTAAAATTCTCCTCCTCACCTTCAAGGCCCTTAATAATATAGCGCCTTTTTACCTTAAAGAGCTGTTAATACCTTATAAACCCAGCTAGAGCACTCCGCTCCCAGAATTCAGGCTTACTTGTCGTCCCTAAAGTCTCTAAAAGTAGAGTAGGAGCCAGAGCTTTTAGCCATCAAGCCCCTCACTTGTGGAATAATCTACCAATTTCAGTTCGGGAGGCAGACACCATCTGTTTGTTTAAGAGTAGGCTCAAAACCTTTCTTTTTGATAAAGCTTATAGTTAGAGTTAATTAGTGAGGCAGAACGTAACTTGCTCTATTTAATGACATATGACACACGGAGCTTCTTTTTCCAGCTTCTCCTTCCTCTTCTCCATCCCTAATTTGTTCAACTGAAAGATATTTTGAAAGAAATAATAATAATAATAATATAATTATGATGACAATAAAAATGTTGAATCATTTCCCCATGTTATTCATGTTAATTAAGGTCAGGTGGATGATTATATGTTTTCAAAAAGGAAGTAGGAAGATTTACTTTAAAATAATTCTTGCCATGATTTTTGTGTAAAGTAAAATTTATTTATCTGATTATTTATTGTCAGTATGTAAAGGTTTATATGTCTCATATTTATACACAATATATATATATAGAGAGAGAGAGCGAGAAGCACTACCTAAAGCAAGTACCCTTGACTCAGCAGTGACCCCCTGAGGTTCTGCATAGACATTGCTCTACACAGACAAAACAGAATGGATATAATGACAATAAACTGTCGTTCAATAATGTAGCAACATTTTGATAAAGCAAATTAAACCACCACAGTTTAGTTTAGTCTTTACTGTTGTATTTCCATATGCAGCTGAATATAATCTTCGACACTGATGAAGAAATAATTCCCAGTTAGAAGAAGCAAATGTTTCTTGAGTCTGGTTGATGGAGTCGATCACTGGAGCAGAGAGACCGGCGGCGAATGCACGGAGCAGACGTCGAGACAGATGGCGCCGAATATTCAGATGATTCTGAAATTACAGACGAGCAGGATGCAGCCAACACTCGGATGAGTTCGCTTCTCTGGAAAAAACAGAGTTTGTTTGAATGCAGTTATAGAAACTATGTGGTAAATGTTGGGTTTATTTATCATTGCACAGGTTCCTCTAAATGAAATGACCGGTTGACATTAATAAGATTAGAATTGAAAATCTTTATCTGGGAGAAAATTCGGCTGCAGAGCAGAAAACACGTTGTGATAAATTGGGTCAAAAATCTGATCATTCATTCAGATACACATTAACACATAGATACATACTACTAGTAACATAGATGAAAATAAAAAAATAAACATAAAGTGAGATATATACGTTAACATCTGAGGTAAAGGAATATTAACAGCTCATTAGCTTATTTGAATTATATCTTAACATGTTTTTATTTGTATTTATAGCACTTTGAGCCATATAGACAGAAGACAAGAGATCCCTAAAAGATGTTTATGAAGTATATTATGTATTTAAATATAAATCAGTTGATGAGTGATGTTTTAACAGGGTCATGGTCAGAGACGCATCTGTGAGGAAAGCATGAGAGCAGTGGATTTAAATCCCACTGGGCCGCCCACACTCCCACAGGGGCAGAAGCACTGACTGTGGGTCTGTAGTGATGGTAGATGTGTTGTTGAAGCTACAAACAAATCGAAAATTAGTAAAATATTAGATTAATGTGCGGAGAAAGGGAAAAAAAATACTTCATTTGCACGTGTGGCTGGAAGTTGATGAGTCAAATCTTCAGGGATCCCGTCTGGGTGCATCCTCTCCACGTTCCTCCACTAGAGGACAGAATCGGTCCATAAGGACGGTGCAGCAGCAAACTGAAGCTAAATGGGGCAAAAAGAAGAATAAGTAAAAATGCAAAAAATCAATTGGAATATTTTAGGTTACAGATTTCCTATTATTAGAGCTACGGTTATATGGGAATAAAAACACACATCAGCTGATTTTATTACTTCCACTCACCCTGTAATTTACCTGAACTCAGCCGGGGGGTTGTGGTCGCAAGTGAAGAAGCTAAATGTAGAGGATATAAAGAGGGAAACACAATAATCATAGTAATATTTAGTTAATTTCCTCTCCTCTATTCCAGCAACTCTGTGCTCAACACTCGTTTAATACAGTTTATTCACACAGAGAGAACGGAGAGTTGAGGTGAGATAATCCTAAAATTTCCACAATGAGGAACCCATGCTAACCCGAACCCGAAGAAGACAAAAGTTAAGTAATAATAAGTATTGTTATTAATAGCCCACCATTATAACAGTGGGCTAATATTGGACGTGCATTTTTCTAAAACTATAAATATTCTCACCAGCAAAGTAAGAAAGTCCAATAAAACTAATTTGACCAAACTTCTATCGAGTTCATAATTTAGCGAGTGTGAAATATAAATGATGTTCGAGCATTAACGACATGAATAATTAACCCATGTGACATAATTAACCTCATGAATGTTTCTGCTTTACTTCCAGCAGAGTTGTGAGAGTTGTGTGAGTTGTGTGTTTGTGTAGCGGTGAGCACGTTGTCTGCCAGGATGATCTGAGCCCTGTTTATTCAGCAGGATGAGCGTGAACGTTTCTTTAAGCCCACAGCAAACAAACAGCCGAGCCCTCCCTCGGGATTCCAGCTTAATGCTAATGATATACAGTAAAGCACTAACTATTCTTTTTTCTTTTTTTCACAGGCTAATGAGTGCTTTTTTTTCAACCACCGAGGGAGAGATTTTCTTTTCCGACTCTGCAAAGGGGCTGATGTGTGAAAGTGACAGATTGTCGTGATAAGCCCGGTCTCTCCCGCCCGTCGGCTTTCTGCAGAGCTGCTGCTCGTGTGTACATGTTCCGCTGCTTCTCCTGCTTTGATGCTGATGTTTCTTACAGCCGCCTCTCCAGAGAGATCCTGTTAAAACACACGGCTGACCGACTCAAATCCCCTTCTGCACAGCTAAGGCTCCTGCAGCTCTGCGCTCACAGAGGAATAATGAATGATTCAGGGGTGATGAAACAGGAGGTCGCTCCAGAGTTCACATCCTTGTTTCTTAAAAGAGCCAGAATGTGACCCACCATCGAACAGGGAGCTTTACTTATTGAAAACAGGAGGGAGGCGCAAACCTGGTCGACGGCTGAAGATCGATAAAACCTCTAATATTCATTCATCTGATCTCATTTACACTGAATAGCAGCAGTGGAATTAATATTCAGAGCCTTCACTTAGTTCCATTACTGAGAATATTGGCAAGAGGATGTGCTTTTAATGTCAAAAGTGAAAATACTCATTCTGTTTAATCATATAAAATTTTACTAGATTATTAACTGTATTAACTGTGAGCAGCGTGATGATGAAAGGCAAGAATGTCTTTGCCATTTCACGCTTTACTTTCGTTATTAGAAATTACAATTTCTAAGATTTGTATATCTTATTCCTTATGTTTAATGATAACTAGTATTTTCCTCTGACACAGGATTCTTTACAATCCTTTGCAAATATTGTTTTTCTATCTGAAGTGTTGTCCAACAGCTCCTGAATAAAGGACATAACACCCAGACCTGCTTTATAATCCAGGAAGACAATCAAATCCCACTTTCTACAATATGAGACTTTTAAACACTTGCTTTTACTTTTTGGTCGAAGATTTTTGGCTTAATTTGCACAGGTAAAGTTGATATGCATTGTTGAAAAATCAAGTAGGGATCTCAGCCAAGGGAACTGAACCCATCAGGACCCGTCAGGCCGGGTATATCCTCTCAGTTGTTTCAAAATTCATGAATTAGCACTTTTCCCATTCCTCCAGTTTCCCCGATAAGCAGTGAAATACACAGCGCTGCTCTCTCTCGGCCGACTTTAAGCATGTTTTAGTTCAGCAGTCTTTTATCAGCGGCAGAGCAGTCGGCAGCGTGACACCGAGGGCATAACACACCACAGTGGAATGAGTTACTGAATCCTCCAGTCTGATGCTGGACTCATCATCTCTGGGGAAAAGGTTTTGGAATAAGAAAGTCACCGATTTTGTGGCCTAAGCTCACGAATGATGAATAGCGCTACCGGAAAAGAGTATAAAACATAAAGTAGCTGCACCATTGAGACAAGGAGTAGTTAAAGAATGACAAAAAATTATAGAGGACAGTGATGTTATATGGTTCGAAAGTAATACTCCAGTTAGAGGATGTGGGATGACTTTGCAACTCAAACAGCAGACTGATTTGTTTCTGGCCTACACCTAATCCCTGGTACAGTCAATTAACTTTAATTCCTCCGCGAGGGGGACGGCGACAGGGTTTTCCCGTGGTCGACTAACCTCAGTAATAACTCTTCATTAGTTCAGAACGGGCTGAAAGGGAATGAAAGGATTTGCAGTGTGCGATTCTCCTGCTGAGCTCAATAACATTCCTGATTCGTGCGATGAAAACTTCACACGTATCTGTGAGAAACACGACGGTGAAGTATGAGTGATGTTGCATGCTCAATAACGAACAGTTGCATTGTGGTTGACCTTGTTTTCCCTCGCTGGCCATTCGCTGATCAGATTGATAAAGGTTCAGTGTGTAGAATCTAGTGACATCTGGTGGTTAAGTGTCACGTTGCAACTCCTCACCTTCCAAACATGAAAGTGAACCTGTGGCAGCTTCAGTTGTCATAGAAACTCAAAAAAGGTTTGAATTTAGTTATTGCCTGAATTAATTCCCAATTATATAAATTGAATAACAATATACGTTTCTTTACAATCATTGCTGTTCCATCATCACAGTATTTCAAATACAGATTATTACCTCAAAATAACTTTGCTGCACAGTTCCAAGGGGCTAGCATGTATTTTCCACTCCGACCACTAGATGGTGGCAGAGTGCTTCCAATACCTTCCTTGGAATGTGTAGTATTTGCACCATCAGGCACAATCCTTCTCGGCGGCATTAAGACGGGGTTTGAGGCAAATTTGCGACATTCGTATACAAGGGTTTAAAAAACACGGCGGCCTCCATAGAAAAAGCTCATTTTAAACAATAATTCATACAATTTAGATGAAACTTCTCTTTCTTTTAAACCTTGTGTCTTGCAGCCAAAAGACAATATTGTTCTTTAAAGTTGTAAACTTCTTGGAATCCTCCCGTAGCATTTACCTGGAACCGACTCACACCGGGGACCTGATGTCGGTCTCAGTGGCTCCCCCTGGGGATGACATCTAGAATCATTCACTCTGCCGGGGTCAGAGCACAATAGAGCCGACTCGCTGCCTGTGCTGTTATTTATAGACGCTCCTGCGCTTGTGCTCAGCTGCAGCGTCACGGGAAGCGGGTCAGTGTGTGTGTGTGTTTGTGTTCGTCCTCCCTGATGTTGTCGTTAATGAACTCGGGCAGGGACACGTCCACTCATCACTCATCGGCTCTGTGGCGCTCTGGGTTATGATAAGTCCACGTAAACACCGACTGTCTTCGTGGTGATGACAGACGGGATTCAAACCTCGAGCGGAGGACACGAGGATTATTATTATTATCATTATTCATGAGAAATGAAAGGAAGATGAGAAAATTACAGGTTTTACAGAAGCATTAGCATATGATATTTCCAAAATAATAAATGAATTCCTGGCTCCATTCACAACCTTTTTTTCTGGGTCTTCTCTTCGCTGTTTTCCGAGCCAGCTCCATGACAACCGAGCAAAATCAATCCACCGCTGAAAAGGAGACGCGGCTGAAAAAAAACCTTCATTCTCCAAATATCATTGTGTTATTTATAATCAGCTCCTCTGTGATTTTGTATTTAATGGTAAATGGAAATGATAAAGCAGATCATGTGCAGCTTCTCAGGCCTCAGCGACCAATCAGAACCTCTCCACTGCCACTCAACTTCACCTTCTTACAGACACACAACTGTACAGGCTGATTCATTCATCCATTCACACGCCGACGCCGTTATTGACTTTAAGTTCAATTCAAACCTTGTCTCCTATAAATATAGACCGGAGCAGTAATCATGTTGTGTAGCAAATGTAATTGAGTTGTTAGCTTGTTGTTAACTCAATATCTGCTGATACCGAGCTGGCGTCTCCTGCAAAATGATTTTTTAACTCTTCTAGTGTAGTTGTGTATAAAAACAATTTGTGGAGCCTAAGCAATATAGAGTTTTGTGGGCCGGTGCCAATACTTATTTTAGGTTGTAAAAAATACAATAGACCTAAACTAATTCCTAAGATGTCATTATCAAACCTTTATGACAAAGAAATGTAATTGAGGTTTTATATTTCACAGTTTATGCATTAACCTCATCATAAATAACTATAAATTTAAAAAGATAACACAAATACAACCATATCAATAGAACAATATAGAAAATGAATATTTTTTTTAATGGAAAACTATTTTCAATCTATTTTCGCGCATATCAGTAAACAAGCATCGAAACTGATATGTTTATGATCAGCTCATTTTATTTTCCAGCTTTCCAATAAATCAGTTGTGCTCTAATTGTTTCTGGGACACAGGGTTCAATATGCTTGAGGTAGGAATTGACGATGAGACTGAACTACAGGCTGAATATAAAAGGTGGTGGATAATCATATCTAATCATAATTCTACTTTATATTTGTCTTTTTAAACTTATCATCTATGACACTTACTGGCTTTTATTTCTAACATCCTGTCTTTTTACCCACGTTTAAAACCGATGCATAAATCCTCCCTCACTTCTTCATGGACTGTAATACAGAATAATGTCCTCTAAGCAGTTTAAGTGTCCAGAATATGACCTGCATCCACCCGGGCAGTGACAGAGTCTGCGGCACCGAGAGAAACTCTGTCGTTAAGCTCAGGGCTTGAATTTATGTTCCCATTGAGGTTGAGAATCAAAAACCTGGAAACTCTGGCGTTTTTCTGTGGAGAAGTTTTAACAAGGGAACTCTGACCCAGAGGTGAAAAGGATTTATGAAACATTCATGAAAAGGTTCCACTCAAGGAGATATAATGTTAACTCAGCTGAAAAACTGGAGCTGGAGCAAGAATTCAGAAAAGTGCTTTTTTCTGTAAAATAGAAAAGTTTGTACAATTCATTTTACAGCCTCTTGTTTTGATCTAGATTAAGTTTGATTCTAGTGTCGTAATTTATCTGAGATAGTTTGGATACTGTGACTGTTATTTCTCTGTGTGTATCCAGTTGTGTTTTCTTCTGTCCATAAATAACTGTCAACACTGGCATTTCATTTTCTGACCTTTAACGTTTCGTCTCCAACGTCCTTTCTCTTCAAACTTGAAGCGAGTCTCTGTTACTGTCACCTAAATCCCAGACTGGGTTATCTGGGAGACTCGTGTTGGCACTTGTTATCTGCTCTTTACGCTGCTGGTGATCAGCGGAGTCGGGTCGAAGGGATTCTCTGCCAGGACGAGTCTCCTTAAGGCCTCAGCCGGCTCGTCTGCAGAGGCACGGAAGACCTCGTCATGAGAGCGTCGTGCATCGAGTCCGGCTGAGCAGCAGAGTTTGACTGTTTGGAATCACGTTTGTTTTCAAATAAAGAAAATGCAAAAAATGTAGATGGTGCATAGCTGGCCCACTCTGACATGTATTTGGAGACCACTCCAGGATGAGATGTTTAATCTTGGAGCCCCATTGACTGTCGTTTGGCGAGGAGACCAAAGCCTGCTGCTCAAACCTGTCTGGTTATTGCAGAAACCAAAACCTGAAGCCTCTACCGGACCCCCAAAAAAGTAATAAATCTCATAATCACACTTAGAATCAGTTTAACACATGACACCTAAAATATGTAGCGTGATATTCCAACATCTACACAAAGGATTGTCATGGTTCAGCATCGTGTGGTTTCGAGGGGATTTCCGGGCCCTTCCTCTCTAGCACCACCCTCAGGTTGTGACTCTGAGGTAAATATCTGGACAGGTTTTTGTTGGATTGCAATAAAACTGTTCATAGTTGAGGGTCCGTTCTCCCAAATTCAACAAAATAAAAGGTTTGTCACAAGTTCTAGCCAGAGTTTCCTCATTCAAACCCAGGTGGACGAAGAACATGTGTTGATGTTTGGTCTTTGGGCTTTGACCCGACCGACCCCGATGAGGAGGCACAGCTCAGCACAGACGAGCTTCTGCAGTAACAAGCTTGAGTGGACGTGTTCGCAGGTTTATTATGTGCAGGGATTAGACACTTCTTCTTTTCTCCCAGTGCAACTAAGATAAAAGAAATGTTGTGTGAGTGTTGAAAAGTGACATTTGCAAAACTCCACAGCAACGTCTCGCTCAAAAAAAAATGCTTCAGTGAGTCGGGAAAGTTCTCAAACTCAAAGTCAACACTTCGGAGGAAAATGGTTTTATATAAAGGTGTTTTCGCACTTTTGCTGCATTTTTATATATTGATTTGTTTTCATATTTAAACACACTAATGGGCAGACATACAGGAGGCCAGTGGGGGTTGTTGGTTGGTTGGTCAAAGCTGAAATATCTCAACAAATACTGAATGGATTATCAAGAAATCTGGTCCCTGAAAGATAAAATAAAACAAACATTTTGACTTTTACTTTAGAGCCACAAGACTCTGATTTTGTTATTCATGGTTTAGATATTCATGGTCCCTGGAAGATTAAACCACAATGATCCATTGTTACTTCAGTGCGAAAGACACAACAAATACCGGATGGATTTTGTGAAATTATCTCTAGATATTCATGTTCTCTTCACTAAAACGCAAAATGTTTTGGTTTTAAAAGGAGAACAAATGAGTTTGGATGAAAGGCTGGTGCGCGACCTTCCCTTAAAACTAAAGAAATAAAACATTTTGCATTGGTTTCAACCGTGCTGAGTTTTCACACTGCCTTTGTCAAACTGGTGTGATTCTCCTTCCTGTGGGAACCAGCACGTGTCTGTTTACATTATCCCTACAAACATCCTGTGGTCCACACTTCACACCTCTGCCAGGGAATGTCAGCAAAGGAAAAAAACACAGAGCTGCAGAGAGCCCGAGCACATCTGTAGTCAGCAACACATCCGACTGGACATGTACACACAGAGAGAGAGAGAGAGAGAGAAAGAGAGAGAGAGAGAGAGAGAGAAAGAGACAGCTACATGAAAGCTGCTGAGTCTCATCCCTCCTCCTCAGTCTGAACATGCACAGATCTTTCTATTCCCTGAGCTCGATGCCTCTGCGTTTGATCTCGTCAGCTCCGAGCGGCTCTCCAGGACGGGTCACCGGATGAGAGCTGTGGACCCGGCTCCTCCGCCGGGATGGAACCTGCACCTCAAAGCGAGGGCAGCGAGAGGAGCTCAAACCCCCCCCCCGGGTCTTTGGGGAGAGGAGACGTTCTGCTTATCGGGGGCTTATCAAGCCGTGGTGGGTTATATGCACTGTCAGGCCTCTGGGAATTGGCATTAAGACTGAAGAGGTAAGCGGGAGGCTGAGATGGAGAGGAGGGTGAGGGAGGGGAGGAAGAAGAGGGGATGATGGGTCAGTGAAGCAGTCGTGATTGGGTCTCGGAGGATAGAGAATAAAAGGGATTAGTTTTAGATTAGATGAGCTCCATTGTCATCAAGCCAGACATTTCCTTGAGTCTTTAATCAGCTTCTCTCCTCTTTTCTCAAAACACGGAGACGGAACGAGAGCGAATTGTTTCTGATGAGATTTAATTTGACTCCGGGACTATAAACACTTGAGGGGCTCTTTCATTTTCATTAGAGGTCCTGATGCTCATCTGCTAATTAAATATGCTTGTAGAGCGTCACGGTTGCACTTTGACAGTGTCGTGTGTTTCCCCACTTTCCCTTACATTACCACATGTAATAAAGAAAACGTAAATATATGAGGATGGGAAAATAATGTGTTATAACCTCACTGGTGTGTTACCTCAGGTTTAACTATAACAATACATGGAACATTATATTACAATCGTGAATGTTGAGATTTTACAATTCAGGAATCTGCTCATTAGTATTCAGAAATTTGTGTGTAATCATATTTGACTACACACCATCTGAGAATGTGAATTTCACATTTGTCCATATCCACAATGAGGAAGGCAAGGCGGCCATTTGGATAACTTTTCTTCTGCGTCTCCTAAAATACCAGCTCCATACGTTTCAGCACTTCTTGGACATCGGTCCTCAACTGACCATTCAAAGATCAAAACGTTCAGCTCCTTCAAGACATCGCTGCGATCATCTGTCATCTTTGTACTCCACCTGCAGTCGTTGTATTTTATATTTTATATTTTATACGTGTCTGAGGGAAGCCTCTGGGGTTTTCAGCTGGATTCAGCAAAGTGTTTCAGCAGCTCAGCTTTCAAACTGAATCGTCAGCTGGAAACTCACTGTAGTTTCCCCAATGAAAATCTCTTTGGACAATAAACACTTTATACAGCTTATAAGGCACGTTACTTTATTATGTACAATGTCAAAATCAAATTTATATATATAAGGAATGAGCTACTAAACTTGTGCATACAACATATTTGGGTGTAAATGGCACTTTAAAACAATTACGCCTACAAATACAAATATTCTGGAGCTCAGGCCTCACAACTAATATAGAAACAGATATGAAAATACACATATTTGTGTGGAAGAGACACAGATATCAGCTCAATGCAAACACACTTTGAATGTGATATATCCAAACCATATCATCGATCCTACACGCTGCCGATCGATGCTTCTGCTTTCTCCATTTGTTAGCAGGTGGACAGCAATTCTGACTTTGTTGATTTGTGTGTGTGTGTTTGTGTGTGTGTGAGTCGGTTTTATGTTCACGTCGAAACAGAAACTCGATCTTGCGTTCAAACGTTGAAGGACAGAAAACGTGCAGCTGAGAAATCCAGACGCACAGACAGCTCTCTGTTAGCCTCCACTAATGAGGCCTGACGGGCTGCAGCAGAAAAGGTACAAGAAGAACTGTATCCGAGGCCAATTATATCATCTCTCCAGCAGGGGAACCAAAGTATATATATATATATATATATATATATATATATATATATATGTATATGTATATATATATATATATATATATATATATATATATGTATATGTATATATATATTGTGCTTGAAGAAACCAGCCAGAGAATAAAATGCCTTACAGATACACAGATGTGAACATCAAATTGCATCAATATCAAGGCTGGAAGAGTGGAAGCCTCTGAGTCCTGCGGGGATTCAAAGAGACTGTTTTAGTACAGCGGACTGAAAACAAACATTCTCCTTGTGAGGATGGCATCGCACCAAGAGCTCAAAATAGAGACATCAGCCTGCGTATTTCCCCTCGGCTCCACACACCGAGTGCGGCCAAGGGATGGGAAATGCAAAATGTTTTTCGATGAGGCAGGAACTCAGATGACCAGGGACCGACCAAGCTGTTACCACGCTGGCGTCTCCCGGTGAGTTTGTGTTTGTCTGGCTGCAGGCGGCGAGGGTCTGGGCTCAATCCAACGTGTGTTAACTGGGGCGGTCACAGCAGCAAAATCCTGTAAGTGCGACGCCTCCGCTGCCGCCTCATCCAGGTCAAAGCCCCGCACATCTCCCACATGACGACTCTATGTTTATCCTGCGGGACGGGTTTATTGTGGTTGTTTGGTTGGTTTATCATAAATACTTTTTTTAAACATGAAAACCTACAAAGGGCCAGAGTTGGGAAATCCCATTTAGACGGAGCCCTGTGAGGGTCACGGGGGATTTTATTTTCTTGGAATTACATAAGGTTTTGCACAGTAACACAATAATAATCCTCAGAATTTTCACCGTGACCCTTCGGTGGCTGAGTCCACTGCATCTGTCAATTAATCACATTCTATAGCCCTTGATAAAAAAGTACACGTGAATATTTGTGTACTGTATGTGGATATTTATTTACTGTCAAATAAATTAAATTTCAAGTAGTTTACATGTGTGCTGGGACATATCTAGGTTGGTCATAAAAGTAAGGTTCATTCTCACATGTCCATATATGAAGAAAACTACAAATAGTTTTATAATTATTTTAGTTATTTATAGTATTATATGATCTACGATAACTGTTCTTAGTGTTTAAACAGAAAATCATGCTTTTATTTTAGAACTACAATCAACTAACAGTCTCCAGTTTAAACCAGATTGTACTTTATGTGCAGTTTAATTATTGGGAGAGAATAATATATCTTCACATGATTAACAGACATGGCTCCTGACATGTCAATAACAAACTTATAAAAGCAAATTCCATTTAATTTGGAAGTTAGTTTTGGATAAGTACATTTATAGAAAGGCTTAGGCAGCTGTGGATAAACATATTTTAGTATGAGGAGCAACTTCAGAAGCAGAGGAGTTAAAAGGAAGCAGTGTTTGTGTGGATTGACAGAAACAAAACCTCCAGTTTGTGCCTTTTTGGGCTTTTTATACTTCTTTGGTGTAAATTAAACCTTTTGTCACAGAACCTGAATAATACATGAAAGCTGTTGATGCAGCTTCTCCTCTGCGACTGGAAGAGAAACCTCAATATTGACAGTGCAAACAAAATGTGCTCTCCCAGCTTTTGTTTTAATAATAACCGGGGTTGTTCAAACTGGAAATATCCACTTGAGGCAGTAAAAGGTTGTTAACCACATCACCTTTATGATAATTATTGTATTTGTACGATCATTTTGCCTTCTGTACGATGTACGACCAATATGAGGATGAACGTGACACATCGTTGGCTTAAAATAAGTGCTTCCTGTCACATGTTTCAAAATAAAAGTCCAAAAAAACCTACTTAATTGCATTGGAATCTCGACACAGCTTCAAAAACGTCGGTACTAAACTACTCTGGTGGTGTAGGATAGTTTACCTCAAAACACAATAATTTAAAGCTTCTGGTACGACACTTGAACATTTCCAACCTAATAAACTTTTAAGCTGATATTCAATTTCTGTTTGTGTTTAATTTAAAATCGTAAAGTCGATGACGTGGGTCTGGAGGGTGAGTTTCCAAGTCAGATATTTCAGCTCTGTTTTTTGCCTCCACCACCTCCTGTGGAAAACATCTGACTATTCAGTTGTCGAATGCAACTCTGTGTTCGCCTGTTCACTGATTGTGTGTGTGCTCTTTCATGCTGAGCAGGTTGTATCAGTGCCTCTGTTCTGAAGAGGTCAATCTGTCCTATGTTGAACTTCTGAAGGACCTTTCATTTCTGTTTGGACAGTTTGTGTTTGTGGAGTCTCATGTGGTTGTTCCTCTTCTTTTGTTTGTGCGTCTGTCTTCTTTGCTCGCTGAGTTCTGTTCTTGTACTTATTTCCTGTTTTATTTTCTTACTCACCCGTGTGCCTCGTTTCACCGCACCTCACTTCCTGTGTCTGTCTGGTTTCCCTCCTTGTTGATGACCTGCACCGTCCTCATTAGTTTCACCGGTGTCTCGTTATCTTGTGTATTTAATCCCTCTTTGCCGGTGTGTCTCCTCACTCTGTCTGTTGGTGTTCCAGTTGATTTCCTCATGATTGTTCCCTGTGTGTTTGAATAAATCATGTTTGTTTTCCATCAGGTTTTGCCTCAGTGAGTTTCCTTTGCTCAGTCACAATTAAACACTTTGTCTGATCCGTCCTCGTGACTCGTCTGCATCTGGCTCTTCACTCGCTCCTGCACGTGACGGTCACCCGGCTGATGAAGATCATCACATCTGGATTTTAACTCTGTTTGAACAGATAATCCAAATGAGTAATGACAATGTTCCACTTTGGTTGAAACAGGGACCAGCGTGGATTTAATTTCAAAACAACCGTGTCACATTTACACACTTTATTGCAGGTTAATTGAAACCTGCTGCAAAGTTAATGAGCAGGAAGCAGCTGCAACGATCAGATGTCAGACGCCACAAAGAAAAAATCAGAGAGAGAGAGTCGAATATTTATTCAGTGTCTTGTTCCTCGTCCTCAGGATTTATCACCTGAGCTCATATTCCAGGTTGTGTATTTAATGTTGGCTTCAATGCGTGTCGATGTCAAGATAATAGATAGTTAAAGATTCAGCCTTTCAACACATAAAGCTAAGCAATAAACACCAATAGCACAGATACGACTGAAATTCAAATTTATTCCTACAAAGTGAGACATGCAAACCCTTTTCTCATCTGTAAAAATCACTTTAGATGTGTTTTTGAATTCATGTTTGCATCATCAAAAAGCCCCGGCCCCTCAATCAGTATTCCATCTGGAAGCGGCGCAGCAAATCAACCAATCACAATTAGCCCACGAGTCGTTAGCCTGACAGGAGTGTGCGTTTCATCTTGTTCCCGTGTCTCCTCCGATATGAAAGCTCCTGTTGTGAAGCGCTAACTTTTCTCCGAGGTGTGGGCTGAGCTGGATGTTAATAAGCCAGAGACGGTTGCTCCTTCTTGTTGTGGAAGCATCGGGGCCCCGGTGCAACATATCGTCTGTCTTCCAACACCTCGGCTCCTCCTCTCTGAGAAATTGCAGATCTAATGGGAACCAATATGGGCCGATGGTTAATGCATGAGAGACGTTACTCCAGACTAATGGCTGCTGCTGCAGAGTGCACAGGCAGAGCGGGATGAGGAGAGAGAGAGAGCGGTAAGAGGCAGAAAGGGAAAGAAATGACAGAAGTGATTGAAAGAGCAGCAGAGATGAAATGAGGACGGGGGGGGCAGGTTTAGAGATGTTGAAAAGGCACATTGTTTAAATGTATCTGAGGCCCTGAATCATAGATATGGTAAAGTGAACAGTATTAATGGTCAGATGTCTTATTCTGCGAATTAGATTCATGTTGGTAAATGGAGATAATTTGTGTTGATTTGTTTTGCGTTGCTTTGTGCATTCCCTTTGTTTTGTACCTGTTTGGAGTCACTTTGTGTCTTTCTGGTCGTTTATCGTCACTTTGAAGTTTTAGTGTCGACATTTACCGTATATGTTTGTCATTTTATATCTTGTTTTGGTTTTTATCTACATGGATTTATTCGTGAATACTAGAACCAGCCACCGGGGGGCGATCCAGATGATTGTGCTCCATTTTAGTGGGCTGTTCAGTCGGCCATCTTTACAGTACAAGCTATGGCCAAGCTATGAAATCATTGATCTCAGGTACTGTTTTTTTGTTCTTAGAATTTACTGCAACCAAGCAACCGATGGCAAATAGACCATCTGCTTCCTGTTCAAACATGGTTTATGATACACAGATAACATGCTCGTGAGGATGGAGAAGTATTAGCGAGGACACAAAATGACTAGCAATCTACCGATCCACCTCCTGACTCAAGTGGGAGGAGATCACCATCCTCTCCTCCGTCCTCGCTCCTATTTGGGGGGGAACGAGCTATGTTCTGCCCATATTTAAAGGCTCCAGGGTTCCTGGGGGTTGGTGGGTGGGGGGGGGCAGAGGAAGTGCCTGTGTCACATCCAGCGAGGTAACAGATAATAAGGAGTGGGCGTCTGACAGATGACCTGCATCAGACGCCGCGTTCCAGCCGAGCCGGGCCGGGGAAGGAGCGTGGTGATGTGGGCTGAGTGGAGGGAGCAGGAAATATTCATGACTCACAGACGAAACGACTTGAAGGAAACCTTTTTGGGCCGCAGCATTCATCAAGTGTTAATGAACGTCTGAGAGGTACAAATGCAAATGCGAGGACTGGGAATGGAGAAAAGAGAGAGAGAGAGAGAGAGAGAGAGAGAGAGAGAGGGGAAAACAGATGGGGGAGCGAGAGCGAGGGCAGAGTGAAAACTATCATCGCTGTGATGAATGAGGGTTGGTGGCAGGAGCCCTCAGGCGATCACTCAGTCACAGAGACAGGCTTCTGTGGCCCTAACTTCATTATCATGACACAGTCACATCAACACACTCCCTCAGACGAGAGCGCGCGGCAGAACTCTATAAAGAATCAGTTAAACTGGTCGAGGTTCACCGGCTTGTCACAGACAGGGAGGACGGCTCGAGTCTATTCAGGTTTGAGAGACCTGTCAGCACTTCCTGTTCGCTCGCTGACTCTCTGCATGTCGGTTGAACGAATAGAGGCTCTTATAAATTATAATCAGACCTTATGAATAAACTGTGGAAAAAGCTGAATTTTAGTGCAAATAATCCCATTTTCCATAAATATAATAAACTGCCACCACAGTCAGACAAAACCCAACCCTGGCTCGTGGTCATAAGAAAACAACAGGCTCCCGTATCGGCAACATTTGTCTTCGCCGGCTCTGGTAAGAGGTTTTGTGGCCCTGATAAAAGCCACCTCCGCCTTTTGCTCCCGGACCAACACTCATAACTTGTGCAGCCACAAAAAAAAGTCACAGAAGTTACGAGCTCTGGTTTTTTATTGGTGGCAGCGGAGTCGCAGGGCAGAGGCCGGCGCTCCGGGCACCAGAACATAGTTTGTCAGGAAGCAAATAACTCACATCGGTTTCAACATATTTGCAAATGCGTAAATTATCAACATGTCCTCATTATATGTGTATAAATGTTTCTGGTTTAAATTACAAGTCCTATAATAGATATTTATCTTTGCAAATTAGTCGCGTATAGACATAATTTCAAGGATGACATTTCTATTGCATTATGACTAAATGACTGTTGTTAGATTAGAGACATGTTTCATTTTCTCATGTTCAGATAAATACTTTTCAGTAACTCTCACTGTTCTATGAGTTCATGTATTTCCTTCATTCCATGTATAGATATGATCTTTTCTATCTTTCAATATAATCATCACTTGTACTGTTTACTTTCTCATTTGTCACAGAAACTCCCTGAAAGTTGTTTATTCCATAATAATATATTTCTACATTTGTCTGGACTGATCAAAAACCTCCAATATGTGTAGCACTCAGTCGTTTCATAGAATTTAATCAGCAAGTGCCGGAACCTGCCCCCTGACAGACGATGACACAAACTCATTGCGGTTCTGGTTGTTGACGACACTTTGTGTTTTTCCTCTGTGAGCCGTCTTCATTTTATTAAATTAAGTTTGATGTCCTGCGGCTTCAGAGTCTGAGAAACAACGCTACAGTTTACGAGGTGAAACATGAATTTGTTTCTCATTGGCCGTCGGACCTCCTTGTGTTCCGTGTCGACTCAGGCAGAACGGTTCCACTCGGCGTCCTTCAGAGAACCCGCTGCCAAACAAACAAGACTTTTTTTTGGCGCCCTGAGCTGTGCTATTTATCATAATTGGAATTCATATCCAATTCTTGCACCCGTTGTTTCATCTTTGTCAATTTTTTGTCCTTGGGTTAATTTAGCTTTGCATTGATCGCCACCCTGCCCGGGCGATTTGCAGCAATCTGTGTATGAGTCCTCGGTGGTTGATCGATGATGCGCTGTGGCCCCCGGCGCCTCTTCGGTCGTACAGTCAAACCGAAGCGACACGTGAAACTGTGACCACTTGTCTCTGCCTCGTCAGATTCTCCAGGCCTCGCCACAGTGGAATGTGGTCAACGGCTCGAGGAAGCTTTCAGAGGTTAATCATTGACAAATGCAATCTTCCTAATGCTTTGTGTTGCGTGTTTTTATGGAAGAATAACACACATAAATGTAATGGGGGGGGACACGGGACAGTTTCCATGGAGGCTGTAAATCGGGAGCCCAAAGATATGTTTAGCAGTTAATTGAAATGTGGGAGGTGGGAATATAAAAAGGTCCATATCAAATATTTATGCAGTGAATTAGCCTCTTTTTCAAACGTGAATGAGAACATTGCATAAAACATGCATGAGAGGAAAAGGTCATTAGGAAGCAACATTCATCATTTGTAGCGTAACGGGGGAAAAAATACAGTGGAGGAGAGGAAATGGCAAAAAGAGATATATTAGATGAAGTAAATCGTGTTGAACGTGAAGCTACATTAAAATGCAGAGTGCAGTATATGTATTTATGATTCAGAGACGCGGTCTAGACGGAGAACTCACCGTATCTGAACCGCTCTACATCACGTTGTCGTCATCTGACCTTCAAACACAGAACAACGAGGAAGGCCGAAGAGTGGAAACTTCATCTGCACACATTGATTCCTGATGAGGCTGGAGACCGAAGGGACCTGACTAATACCTGAAATTAGCGGTAGTGACAAAACTGCCCCCCACCCCAGCCCCTCCTCCCTCTTTCCCCAAATTACTGACATCTGTGAAAAGCAGGAAAAGGTTATCTCAGTTAACGTAATCATCATAAAGCCAATGAGCCGTCACGACCTCAGAGATAACCAGCTGGAGGGAGCCGGGTCGAGATGTCTCCGAGCAGGTGTTGTTTGTACACGCTGAGAAAATGATGGCTCTCAATAGCACGGGGACGGTGCGTCTTCCAAGTGCTCGAAGATCTGCAGTTTAATTTAGAATGTCATCGTTAGAGATGGAGAATAGAGGATAGAACGAGGTGATTTGTGATTTAATTAGGCCGCGAGAGAGAAAGATGATCAATCCTGGTTTAAAAAAAGGAAAACAATGGTCTCAATGGCGGCTGTGAGGCTGGATTTAGGCAAAACAGCTCAATTGCCAATCTTAACATACTAATGTGATGAAAGGAGTTGTGCTTAGTGTGTTAATTCATCTACTGTTGTGTGTTTTTACTGCTAAAACCTGTAATAAACCTTCCATCAGTGTTAGAAACAAGGGACACTTGCTCTTTGGAGGATTTGATCCACTTCTCTGCGACCGAACCAGCTCGAGCTCAAAGTGCAGGATACAAGTCGACCCCGTGTGTTTGTGCAAGACTTGCTTCTACCTGTGTAGACAAATATATCACAATCTGGATAATCGTGACTATAAAATAACAATAAAACTCTGCACCATTGACTTCTGACTATGTTTTTTTAGTTGAAGTCTTCTACAGGCATTTCCCCCCTTTTTTCCCAGTCCATAAAACTAACTAGCTTTTTGTATTAGCTTCACGTTCACCGTACAAAAATAAGAGAAGCAACAATTATCTCATCTATCTCAGCAAGACGTAAATGAGCATTTCTACCAAATGTCAAATTTGAAAATTCATTCTGAGGGGGGGCATGAAGCAAATGTCATAATGCATCTCCCATATTTTAAAAGATAATTTAACCAAGGGCTGGTGGATGAGGCCAAACATGTTCGAGATAATATCGATATGTGTTGTACCTCCTCACTGTCCTTGCACAATGGTTAAGCAATATACCTTTATATATATTAAACCTTTGTTATATTGGTATTAATGGAAATTACAGTATGGGAGCACGACACAGGGTTTTAAAGAGAGACGGATAATCTCCACACAATCAGGTGCTCGTCCAAAGTGTAATCGGTTTTAAGAGTAAGACGTAAAACAGTCAGTGCTCAGCCTGTGTTCAGGTCAGACCGCGTGGATCCCGGCGATCCCCGGGGGGGGCTGAGCCGTTCTGATAGGAGTTAAAAGTCCTTTTATTAAAGCATGAGGGAGCAATGTCCTCTCAGTCGCCTGGACAAAGAGTCTCCTGGGTCCTGATGCAGTTGTTCCTCACACTTTAATAAAAGACTTAATGGGCATTAGAGGCTCTCTCGGGGGGGGGTTCCGACCACTGGGATATGTGGTCTGAACGCAAACTGAGCAATCATCGGTCCATCACTGCCGTCCTGGTCTGAGCTGCCCTCTCGTGAAACCTCCAGCAGATCCTCCAATACTCAGCAGATTCAACATTGTGTTCTCATCGATCCTCAGAGATGTTGAAAAAGATGGAGGTTATGTGAAGCGCAGATCAATCCTCGACTCCTCCGGGACTTGTGGTGTTGTTGCTGTAACTCAAATCTGAGCAGGTCTCCTCAGAAACCACTGAACCGATTTCTTTTCCACTTTCTTTAAGATGGCGACATTGTGGACTTTTGATTCGTCCAATAAAATTTGGCCCCAAAAACTGGTATCAATGACCAAAACACTGGAGCCCAAGTGTTTTATTAGACAGCCCATAAAAATCCACTGTTATGAGCCATATAATCATAGAGATTTCAGTATTAACATTTACAGATATTAAAACTTTTCTTTCACGGCATAAACAATGCAGAGAAGAACTATTTATAATACTATTAATGGTTAATCTGTATATATCTTTGTCATAAGGGTTTATTAACGACGTAACAGATGTTATTTAATAGATAGATAATAACCTGTGACTGGAAGGTGCACAATTATGCACAGTGGAATTTTGTTTTTTAAATATCATGTTAAAGATTAGCTAACTAAGCTAACTAAAGTCTGACTGTGGTATATTGACGAGCAAGAAAGATCTCACATCCGTCCTTCAGAACGCGGCACAGAACATCCATGTTGTGTTGGAGTGATGCTGTGACACAGAAAACCGCAAATTACTTCCTACGCTGCAGGAACGCCTTAACATGCAGAAGCCTCCAAAAAACAACAACAGGACCTGCACGACAACAACAAACCCAGAAGCGCACACAGGCTCAGCGGGCACATTGTGTGTCCATGTGGCCAGGCATCAGTCGTTGGTTTCTTGCTGACGGCTCAGATGAGACATGTTTTCAGCATCAGGAGAAAAAAGCCTTCGTTAAACTCAACGAGACGAGCTGAGCCTCTAACCAGCGATTACTGCCAAGCTGAGGGAGAGAGGGAAGAGAGTGTGTGTGTGTGGGTGGGATGTTTCAGAGCTTTACCACACACACACAACAGGGCACAGACTCACACAGTCAGCTGAAACACACAAACACAGGTGACCAGACCCGTCATGGCTGCTGGAAACCCCTGTGACAACCCGGTAACAGCGAACTCCCTGAAATCCCATTGGCTCCCATTTGAACCAATCAGACACAAACACGCCTTCTTTTACATTTTTACTCGTAATTATGAAAATTTGCTTTTTTGGGGAAAATCTCACGCAGCTTCTCAGTGTCGAGAATCTGGAGTGAGACAATGTGAGAAACAGACACACAACAAATAAACGAGAGAATTAATCACGCTGATTTTCAAAACTCAACCTCAATTGTCCGGTAAATGTTTGAATGTGATATTCAAAATATCATTATTTCCAGTAATATCCATATTTCTGCCCACATCTCCTTCTCTAATATCATTTCATCTACAAATCACGAACCTATATCTGGACACCATCCGTCTACCTCTCTCTTTTTTGTTTCCGTCATGTGTGTAATTGCGGGTTTGGAGACCAGTGCTCTGCCATCAATACCCAGTTCCAACCTCGACACTCCTGGCCCCCCCTCACACACACCTCCTCCTCCCCCCCCCACCTCCTCTAAACACACCATAATCCACTCAATGCTTGAGTGGATTATGGTGTGTTTGGTCAATGGGGTCAAAACTAACCTTAAAATAAATGATTATATGATTTAAAATGTTGCTCTAAGCTACCCTTTTCCACACAAACTCAATATTCATTACTCTTCTCAATGTATTTAACATTGACTTCACAGATTTATATATAAATTATATTCATGCTTAGTAGAAAACATTGAAAACAGAGCCATCGTTAATGCAATTCAAATAATTATCTTGAGCTCTCATCTAATTTGTGCACGTGTTACATTAAACTAGGATGAATATGAACAGAGACAGTTTTTAATCTTACAAACATGTGACCTTAATGCAGGAAGCACCAGTCACTGAGAGCGAGAGAGAGAGAGAGAGAGAGAGAGAGAGAGAGAGAGAGAGAGAGAGAGAGAGAGAGAGAGAGAGAGAGGGAGAGAGAGAGAGAGAGAGAGAGAGAGAGGGAGAGAGAGAGAGAGAGGGAGAGAGAGAGAGAGAGAGAGAGAGAGGGAGAGGGAGAGAGAGGGAGAGAGGGAGAGTTCATGCAGTATATTTTCATGGTCATGGAACCAGCTTGACATTTCAGAAAGTGCACTCCAAGACCCATGCATGGTAAAAATGCAAAAGGGCAAACATCTATAGTGAATGAAGTATTTTTTAGAAACTATAAGCAAGATTTTCCATTTCCCTTATTCATGAATTACCAAGTTTCCACCATGAATGAGGCAGAAAAGTCAAAATGTACAATATGTAACTTCGGCCAATAGGGGTCACTCAATCAAAACAACAACGATAGTTTTTGTTTAGGCAACGAACAATATGTCCTGTTACCTTGAATTAAACTGGGGGTTTATCTGTTTGAACACAAGTTAAGAAAATACATGTTGTTTTCAGACATTTTAATGAAGAAATGTAGAATAATAATCAAATAACATCTAAGTAATTATCTAAACATGTTCACATGAAACCTTCCCCCACCGTTTGTCCACAGACCTTTTTTAAACTGCTTCCAGTCGTACGTGAGTATAATGGCCCTGATTCAAAATCCACTCAACTGTGCAAACACGTTCTAATGTGCAGCAAGTCGAGCGTTAAAAAGTCACCGCTCTTAATTGATATAAACTCTACACACAAGATGCCGCTGAGGCAGAGCGGTCAAAGTTCATCATCACCGGCCTCGTGCAGCGTCCAGCTCCGTCACGTCTCTGCAGCCGATCCTCACTGCGCTGAAGTGCAACGTCCTTGCTGAGGTCAGCGACCGTGAAAGGACCCGGGAGTCCGACCCTGAACCTTCCGGGTCCACAGCTGAACCATTACGCAGCCTCGGGCCCTGTGATGAATTCTGATCAGGCAGGGTTGCTGTGTGTATCCTTCACTGTCAACCAGGAAGGAAAACAGTCCAACATGGATTCTCCAGAGGTCGGGTCCTAAAGCAGGAATCCAAGAATCCACAAACCTCTTTAGGACCTCAAGGTATTTGGGAGTAAGATTTTCTCATGATCCAGAAAAGGTTGAGCTCACAGTGCTGAACATCTCTGACCTGTTTCCAGCACTTTCAATAAAACAACTAGCAATAGGAGCAGTTATTGAAGTTTAATACTTGGCCTTCTGTCTTTGTCTGCTGCTCCACCTCCCGTCTGAATAATGCAGAGGATTTGTTGTTGATGTGAACGTGTCTGAACCTCCCACTGTGATGTGCGTGTGTGACAGGCAGACAATTCTTAAAAGCCATGTTTCCATCTAAATAACTTACACTGCACTTTCTCTGGTCCTCATACTTCAGAGACAAAGTTTGAAGTTAATCGTGAGAGCAGTTGCCAAACAGATGGACTCCATTTATACTTGAGGTATCAGCATCTGAGGTATCAGTATTTTGAGACACTAAACAATGAGAAAGAAAAAAAGACACAACAAACCACAAAAATAATTCCAGATCCTTAGGCAGGGGCGTTGCAACAGGGTGGGCAAAACGGGTAACTGCCTGGGCCTCCCAGCTCTAATTTGCCTTGGGCCCCCAAAGTCCCCTGAAACCCCCCCCTGCCTTGGTTGAATGGAACCAGCTGTGGGGCCAAGTCCATCAGAAAAAAGGCCTTGTGCTGTGGACAACAGGCTGCCAGACCGCTGGAGAATAATCACCCAGGACCGGAATCCGCAGCCAGACTCATCTCAGGTAGAAAGACGAGAGAGAAAGAGAGAAAGAGAAAAAACCTCTCTGTTGTTTTCACGGTGAATTGAAATAAGAAAACAGCCCCTGGAGAAAATCCTCAGGGGAGAGAAAGCACTGCCATGGAGACAGCCGCCCGAGGCTGAGGCACAAAGACGTGGAAGAGCACGAGATCAACGGCTTTCACCGGTGCAGCACATTCACGTTCCGCCAGAACTCACAACCGCATTGTCATGAGATGCGACTGTTTTGAATTTTGGGATTCGTTTCCACTGTGCAGCTGTTCACAGGTGTTAGTCTCTGTCAGGTCTAAAAGCAGAGGCTGATTTGAATAAAAAAAAAGAAGACCTGAATGGATTTGAGTCATTTTCATCCTGTGAGTCGTGCAGAGTCTGAACAGGTTTACACAACCTCTCGTAATCATCTGGTGCAGGACGTGGACAAAGCTCAGAAACTCAAATCTGTTCAGTAAATTGTCCGTTTCTCTCAAATGAAAAATTCCCCATTTGATAGTGGACTTCTGAAATACGTCATGTTTTGTGTTTCTCAGTGAAAACCAGTGACACCTCTCCACTTCCTCCCTCAGTATCTCAAGGCCCTAGACTCTAACTCCATGTTCTCCACTGCAACACGAGCGTTGAGGTCATGAAGAGTGAAGTGCTGGGCTGAGTCCGAGGCTGTTTTCCATAAAAGGGCCGTGAAAACTTTGAAGTGAGACTTTTACCAGAGCGCCCCAAGGTTTGGACTCGTTCATTAAAGGTGTGGACATCCATTTTTGATGTAACCAGATCCCAACAACTCAGTAACCTTTTGATGTGCAGTACAGAAGCAGGGGGTTTGATTCCCAAGAGATAAACTGGATGAGGAAATGCTGCCTGTGGTACATTACATCAGTCCACATGAAGAAGCTGCTTTATTCAGCCACACGGTCAGTTTCACAGATTCAGCTCCAGACCGATTTTTTTTTGAAAGTGAGTTATTATGGACCTTCAAAACATCCATTATGTTTTTACCATCCTTAAACACCAAATCCTCAAATCCTCATCACGTGATACGACTCATTCTGTAATCTGACTCCATGATGAACGTGGAAGCTACTGCTGATAGAGTTATGTGATAAGTACATGCCTGAACAACACACACAGGTAACCACGACTACCACGGCAGCCCTACTTTTAGGCCTATATGCGCTATACCTGGTAAAACGGTCCTGGACTTTGGAACAATGTGAAATCCATGCAGAAGATGACTGAAGACTCAACCACAGAGACACCCACAGCGGTGATGTGTCGTGTTAACACTATGAAGACATCAACACGAGGCTTCACACTCATGGAGACCCTGGTCGTCAAATACCTCTTTATCTCCCCCCGGCGAGTTCAGGACCGTGTAATCATCTGTGTTTACATTCCCGCCCCGGCACTAATGCAACCTGCTTTATTAAACTGCACAATGAGATCAGACAAGGTGGATGACAGAGGCCTGAAACACAGCACAGGTTTGTCTCGGTGCCTGGAAGCACTTACACTCCTGTTCCTGTCAGGTTCACTCGTACCAGTGATCCCGACTGGTCATTAAATTTCAACTCGGTGACTGCCACCTGCTCACGTCCCGTTCAATCCTACACAACAGAGCCTGGTACGTCTATTTTTAATGAGCCATTATACTGTATCTAACATATAATATTTATAGCAGTGTAAGTAGTTTATTCTGATGAGCTTTTAAAATCACAAAATGATTTCCCGTCCTTTCAGAGTGCCAGATAAAACGTTTATGACAGGAAATTGCTTATATGGGCGAATATGACAAATTCTCACTCATATAAGCGATGATCTTTTGCATAATTTCCAAACTATTTCTCTTCATCGTGAATATCTGACAAGCTGTGGATTCAGACCTTTGTATGTTATCCTGATTGTGTGAGAGGTATTTAAGATTAAGTCTGTCTATGATTTCATGATATTTGCTGGATTTCCTTTTCATTATCGCTTCCAAACTGGGTAATAATTCATTCCCCCTCCACGTGCACTGTATCTTCTGTCCCTTTCTGAGTCTCCTCAGGATCAAATTAAACGTTTTACTGGAGTTTCCCTTCAGAGCAGCACAGCCAATAGACTCTGTTGTGCACAAAGAAAGGAAGTGCAGCATTCAGGGCGTACAGGGCAGGATTTTCTTTTGTGTCTGGCTTTATTACAGAGAAGATGAGCCTAAGTCTGGCAGACAGTGGGGAGGCGTCAAGGTTGCACAGAGGTTCCCCCCCGAAAACATTCACTCGGATACAATTTTAAAAGCCCCTCCTGTAACTAATCCATGAAATAAGCAAAATCCAGACAATCTCCTCACAGAGAGGGACGGTTTGAGCTGGTGTGTGTGTCTGTGTGTGTGTGTGTGTGTGTCTGTGTGTGTGAGAGAGACTCTGTGGTGGAAGAAAGAGCAGATTTTTCACACATTGGACATGTTTACTGGATGTCGTCCAGGCTGGAGTTGCACCAGCAAACAAGTGGATTTTGTGCGTCACCGACACCATTGTTTTGCTCTCTATCACACACACACACACACACACACACACACACACACACACACACACACACAAACACACACGCACACACACACACACGCACACACACACACACACACACACACACACACAGAAAAACGCACACACAATGTGAAACGGCTCCACAGTCAATTGAATCACAGCAAACACAATCAGACTCAAACCAAAAAGGTTTTGGGAAAGGTCATTCTGAATTTTCTAAAAAGAATCAGCCACGTACATATATCTGTGGAATTCATGCATCCGCATAGATTTGAATGAATTAGGATAAACAAAAACAAAAACAAAAATACCAATATGCACCGACCGAGCCTAAATTACTTCTCTTCCTTAGCTCGTAAAGTTTTTTGTTTTTTTTTGTCTTGTCTCCATCTTGTCTTTTTAATAATCTTTTTTCTCACATCTTGACAATAACAAAAATCTAAAATGTTACAGACAGTGATGAATATTCCTTTGTCTGGATACATTTAGTTTCTAATTTCTAAAAATTAAACTCCTATTATTTAGCAGAACAGCTCAAAATGAACAAAGGGGCAGGATGTGAGGTATAAGTCAGAGCTTCTGATTGGCCGGTCCTCAGCATCTTGTATTTCACTTTCAATAAAGAACATTCTAGATCATTTCCTCGATGTAATTCTTAAATGTTTGATAACTAAGACCCCGAAGGCGTGAACGAAAACCTTTCGTCAGTTTGACGATTCACTGAAGCAATTACAGAGTTTCGGGGTCTTGTTGTGGGTTTGAAAACGAAGCAGATAGCAAAGTAGGAAATAAGAAAACAAACAAAAAGCAGTTTGACTCACTGCCAACAGGCCGGTGTCATGGATACAGATGAAAGAGCCGTAATTAACTGTCTAATTCTACTCTCCTTGGCTCAAGATGAACAGAAATCCCTTTTCAACTGAACCGTCAGTTTGCTCTGTCAGAAAAGAGAAGAGGAGGCACAATGAGAAGTCGGTGAACACATCCTGGAAGCAGGTTTGTGGGGCACGTGGAGGACGGCCGGGTCCGGGACCACGGAGCTGATCTGAAGTCAGGGTCTGTGGGTTTGCACGCCCGCCCCTCCCTCCCTCTCCTCTCCTGGGGAGCCGCGGGTGGTGGTCGCTGTCCAAGGTGAGGGGCCTGCACTGGTGCATTGTGGGTCCTGCATCCCGACGGTTGAGCGGCTTTGTCTCCATCCATCACACATGGAAGAAAGATCAATACGCTATGTTTTCAGGGTCATCAGGAGTTATTGTTTTCTTTTTCAATCCCTTGGCTCCAATTCTACCTTTGTGGTTATTGTTTATTTTTGTGTTCTGTGTCCAAATGAGTTCTTTTGCATTCAATTTTGGAAAAACAAAGGGAGGAAAATGTTGTTTCATGCATATAATATATTTTTATTTATTTAAATTCATTTTGGCCGAAATGCAACAGTGGCAGCAGCCTTACTCACGCACCATTGGTCGGACTCCCCGTCGTCCACTGCTCTTGACAAAGAGATTTCCCGTGAACGGTAACTGTTGCATCATCAGCTTGTTTTTCTGTTTGGGCGCTCCTGTGTCAGATGTTTCTTCCCAGTTCTTCCCGCCTGCTGGGAACGGCGTAACCTGCACGTGACCCCCGACGTGGGAACGTGCGCGGCAAAGGTTACCACCGAGTTACCACCGGATTACGATGCTCGGCAGTGCAGGCGGATTATGAAACGGCTGAAGACGTGTGAGGAGGACGAACGTCTGAGTTACATGAGATAATAATTGAATGCAAAAGCTGGACTCTTATTTGGTTAAATTACCTAAACAGTGTTGTGTATTTGTTGGGGAACATTTTCAGCTGTTGAATGATCTAGTGAGTAATTACAGCAGCAGGACAGTGTGTGTGTGTGTGTGTGTGTGTGTGTGTGTGTGTGTAGCAGTGTCCATGCTCATTGTAATAAATACGTTTATTTCTCCAGCAACTTGATAAATTAGTCTTATTATTCACTTCCAGTAAAAAAAACAAAAACATGTTGTGCTCTAGTTAAAGTTGTTTTTTTCATTCTTAAGTGTAAAAAACTTTGATGAACACGGACCCGAAGGAGGAAGTAAATAAAAACTTTAGTTTGACAGTACCTCAAAGCAATTAGTGAGTTTTCAGAGTCTTGTTATGAATGTGCACTGAACCAGATATGAAAGTATCAAGGAGGAAATATTCGGGGGGGATTGAACCACAGTTCTTCTGCTCATTGGAATGAAAATAAAGAAAAGCTGGTGCAGTAGAGTGGGTCTCGCTCAGGACCATTAACCAAACCCAGTGGAAGCATCAGAACCAGAGGTGAATTAACAAAGACTATTCAACCAGGGATGATGCTGGACGTTAACTCTTTATACTCATCTCACAGTTAATCTATCAATATAATCTACTGTAAAAACCCATTTCTTTATCACTATAGTCTATTGATTCATTATCTATAAATGAATTTCCCTTCTATGGAAAGATTTACACAGTTAAAGTATATCTGTGGAGCGTCGACTCTTTCTCAAACTCATGAGGTCAAACACAAAGTTCCTACAGACAAACGTGAAGTCATTCATTAAACCACATTAGTTTTGAATGGAGAGAATACGACTGTTATAATGGTGTTTAACAGAATTAGCTTCATTCTGTTGCTGGACTTATACGTCTTTTACTTGGAGTATGGATATAATGTGTTGTTGTTGTTTGTTAAAAGCTTTAACCTAAACTAACAATGTGTTAGTCCATGCCACACACACACACACGTCCCTGAACACCTCAGCACACACACACACACATCCTGCGAGTGTTTGTCTTACAAACACCGGCGTCTGTTTGAAGCAGGAATCTCCCAGCACCTTGTTCCTGTTGACTGATTCTCCGTTTAATCCAATAACAAATAATTTAATGTAATTTAATAACCAGCTCTACTCAAACAAAGGCTGAAGCTTACAGGCCAATATTCAAAACCAACGTGAGTCGTCCTCTGGAATATTCTCCCAGTTTTACAGGAATAAAGTCAAATATGTGACGATGAACCCCGGCGGTGGCAGGGTGGACGGGGTGGGTGGTGGTGTGGGGGGGTGGGGTGGGGTGGGGGGGTTACCAGGAGTCGCTCAGGCAGATCTCAGTTTGAGTGGCGGGTGTCGTCCTCCCGTAGAGAGCTCCGACACATTCTGGAGGTGCAATACATTCAACTATTTTATCTCACACGGGGGATTTGTGGGGTTCAGGAGGTTCTGATCGTCCCCCCCCCCGACCCCCCCGCCCTCAGTGAAGAGTCGACCATCAGCACCGGTGGGGTCGGAAGGGGGAGCGGCGACAATGACGCCCACAAAGGCAACAGACATCTATACATCTCTGGAGAAGAGCGTGCAGCTGGTAATTACTAATGAAGGACACACAGGGATTTCAGACTCAAGGTCGATCGTACCAGAGAAACACAAACAGGACCGAAAAGAAAAACCCTCAGTGGATATATTATCGTGCAATTAAAGTCGACATAATGACGGTAATACCGTTGATTTAATTAAGATAAAGTTAAATTACCGATGGCCCCTGAACAGCACGGTTCCCTGTAAGGACGCAGATTTAAGGAAACGACTCGAGCTGCCCTCGCTCAGCCTGAAGCTGAATCGCTTTATTAATTAGAAAACACATTTCAATACACGGGAAAAAAAGATTACGCACAAAAAATTAATACTTAATGCACGTTGCTCAGAGGAAGTTATATAAGGTCCTCGATGTTCTGCCATCAGGTCACTTTACAATTAATTATTCTGTGGAGCCATTCAAGAGGAAACACGTGTTGACGTAAATTATTAGTTATCTCTGCCGAGCAGGTTTGGTTTTCTCAGGAGGATTAATGAAAACAGAAAGAACCAGTTAATGTGGAATGGATCCTGAAAATGGCTGATTCCAGGATTTCACTTTCACCCTGCTTGTTTGTTTGTTTGTGAACGTACAACACAAAAACAACTGGACACATTTCCATGAAACTTGGTAGAAGGACAGGTTTTGGAACAAGAAAAAAACCATCACATTTTAATGGGTTTTTGACATTTTCACAGATTTCCAGATGGAATAATTCATGTATCCTGATGAAATGCATCCATCATATTAAGGAGAGTGGGATCTACGGGTGTGTAATTTGATGCGGATCCAAATAGAATTGAGGTGACTTTGTTTACTACAAACCTGTAACTACCACACACGTGTAGCTGAGATATTATAGATACAACAAAGAATCAACAGGTTAAATGAATTTTCAATGGTTTTAAAAGTAAATCCCCAGATTTGGTGCAGATCCACATCTTTCACACACAGCATTGTTAAATGTCGAGGAGGTTGTGTGTTCGTTGTAGTGGATTTGTGTGTCGGTCAGGAGGATCGCTCAGAAACCACTGAATTGAATTCCATGATATTTCGTGGAGGGGGCGGATCAGAGCAGGACCCCGTTAAATGTCTCCTGCAAGCGAGAGTGAAGTCGAGTATGAAACAGGAAACCATCATGACCAGAGGAACTCGGCGCCAGTTCACATTGTGTGTGTTTGTGTGCGTTTGTGTGTGAAAACTCATAAATGAGTTATGTATTTTTAGTGAGTGAAAGAACAGGATGAATGAAAACACACTGATTTTTGCTCTGTAATTATTATTTAATGATAGATAATGAAGAAGAATCTAGTTTGCTACGACTTCTTTATTTTATGGGACTAAATGGAATAATGTCAATATTATTAATTATTATATTAATTTATCTTGTGCATGTGAAATAGAGAGAGAAAGTAATCAGTCACTCACAAGTCATTGAATCAGTGCAAAAACAACAATTATCCCATAACTCTCCATATGTAGATATATATGAGTATATTTTATAAAACGTGTCTGTTGTCATGGTGGCCTTCTGTCTGTGATTCGAGGTGCATTCCCTTCTGCTGCAGCTCTGTGTGTGTTCGGTGTCAGTCACTCAACCTTATCTCACCTGCAGCCGAGACTCTTTAACCTGCACAGGGAGCAGAGACCATATCTCCCCAGTACAGGCCTCTCCTCACTGGTTACCACTGAGGTGCAGGATGGATTTTTTTTACTGATCTTTGATTTGTTTTTTTTTAAAAGCTGCACCAGGTTCCGTCTTTGAACTCCTCACCCCTCGGTGAGCTGCTGACCAATCACTGCTCTCCGTTCCACGTTCTCTTTTATTTGCAATGGTTGTCATGCAGATATGACTAGTTTCCTTTTTTTGTCTTTTTTATGTATTTATCACCTTTGCAATGCTGTTGTTTAATGTAAATTAATATATTTAGTGACACTTTCTTCCTCATGTCTTATATTTTAAATGTGGACGGAAATAAATGTACTTAATTTTTTGCTCTAAATCTAGAACAGAACCAGGTTAGGGCAACTTGCATGATCTGTAACAGCAGTAAAAGTAAAAGGTAGTGAAATATTAAAGTAGTCTGTGACAGGAACTATACAAACTGAAGTTATTTTTCTCCCGTGTTTCTTTCATCCGTCTTCTTCCTCATTTGGTGTTGATCAATAAACCAATCAGAGCCTTCGGGGCCTAATTTTGTCGTCGTCAGAGGAAAATAATTGTTTTTAAAATATTAATGATTCTGTTTCTAACTGTGATAATGAGCCTTGTTTAGCGGTTGTTGATTTATTTAGTTTAGTCATTATCCAACAGGCCAAGGAGAACAAACTCCAGTTCTGAGCTTTCCTTTCATTCCATTCCATTTATTTGATAATTCAATTTGCAGGTTACTTTTTACTTAAGGTTTTTCTTTAGATATTTACTGGTAGATTATTTAATCTCAGGTTTGTTTACTTGCCTTTAAATGAATGACCTCAAAATTTGGTCTATGACTGGTTCTCATGAGTAAATTTCCTGTGTTGCCATGGGAACACAATGTTTTTTCTTGTACTACTGGTGAATTGTACGAAACAATTAACAGGACATTATTAACATTTGGCAAAGTGAGAACCAGAATCAGCTGGATCCTAATAGTAAATTACAGGATCATCAGTGTAGAAACATTTAAAACAGGGTAATTTGGATCTGGAGTTTTTATATAAATACATAAATTACCTGTCGTAGAGAATCTGTGACAGCAGACTCACTGCGGTCAACACAATATCATAAGAGAAGATCTCGGCTTCTTGCTCTGATTTGTTTTCACTAAAGCATTTTACTCATAGTCAGAGAGAAACTGTGAATTGAATCACCAGTGTGCACAGAGTGTTGGAGAATAGATTGACCAGCTTGACCTGTGGGGGAAGCAAACCTGTTTTCTTTCAAGGTTTCGGTTCGACACTATTCTACTGTTCCAATGTGCAGGTGGAAACAATAAAGAGCTCAGATAATTCTTTATTCATCACACAATCATGTGTCACAGTTAAAATAATCAGTAGAGCGTGGAATGAGAGGGGGGACAGAGAATTCATGTTTCTGCAGAATCTTCACCGGCCACATTTATACTCATGCTCCACTGGGATAATTTTTTGAAGAATTTCAATGTTTTAAAATATCTCTTATTTCCTTCCCATGTCACGAGAAAGGTTTCAGCCTCTGTGATCACACGATGAAATGTGTATGGGATTCAAAAGGGAAATGGTTCCTCAGGACCTGAACGCAGAACTGCCGTCGTTACCATCACCTCTTTATCATTTAGACCAATGGTTTCCTCCCTTTGCAGCTTGGAGAGAGAAGTTCAAGTTTTGATTCTAAAGACCTGTCACACGCAAGATTTTACAAGATATTAAATCGGCGGTGGAAAGAGATTTCTTTGAAATATCCGCCCTGAGAATTGTTTTCCTTGTGTTCACACGATCGCCGATTATTTTTTTTTGGGGGGGGATTTAAAGAGGAAACGTGAAAATACACAAAATTAAATGAGCTTCTACACGAGCACGAAAAAGCGAATGTTTCTCCAAGTATGAATATGTGTGGGTGTGGATTTACAGTGGACAGCGGCCGTGGGAGTGATGAAGACCTTGATGAAATCCGAGATCTGACCCCTCCGCCGATGCACCAGGTGTCTAATCCATCATCAAGGGAGCCCTGATGTCTTTTATCTTCTTCACTGAATGCAACATATTTTCAAAGCAGCGGCGGTTGAGGAGATCAGAGAGACTTTATAACAAGATCGAGAATTACCGAGAAGAAGACACCTCTGATAGCGGTCTGATCTCCTGCCGCCCCGCCTGCAGAGGGCTAATATGGGATCTATGCATATTACTCAACACTTTCATGATAAGCCTATGCGGAAAGGCCATGCAGAGGGAGAATTATTAATCAGAATGATAATGATTTGGAAAAAAAAGACTGAAGGGGGAATGCAAATGGGGGAACAGTGGGCACATGTGACATTAGTATTCAAAGTGGAGCTTTTAAAGCACTGCTGGGGGAAACTTAGAGCCTGTGCAGAAACACAGCTGTTTCAAGGATCTTCTAAAGGGCTCAGTCGTGTTTCTCCCCAATCCCCACACACACACACACACATTTTCTCTTTCCTTGCATCAGAGACTTCGCTTTCAGATCAAACTCAAATTAATTTCCCACTGCCTTGTTTTCATTATTTTTTTCCATGTGCAGGAGTTCTGCATAATCTGGTGGATTTAAATTCTTTCACACACCCATAGGGAGGAGGAGAGGGAACAGCAGCCTCATTAGAATGACAGATAAATACCAGAGCAGTTGATAAAGGGTTTGCAGAGAGAAATTGAATTACCTAAAAAAAACCATGCAGAACAACAAGTTCACTCCCAGGAAACTGATCTGTAAATATCTCAAGAACCATAACGTGTGGTGACCCTGGCGAGAAAGAGAGAGAGAGAGAGAGAGATCGACTGGGTGCTTTGCTAAGATTTAATAAAACTATTACAATTACAGTTTCCCTCGTACTGTTTCTGACGCGGATAAGTTGTGAGTCTGTGTGATGTAAAGGTGCAGGAGCTAATGAGGGATGATGAAACACAACCTCATCTCTGTTCCATTTGCACTCCTCATTTGTTTATCTCCCTGATGACGGCATCGCTCAGCTGTTTTCACTTCTGCCCTCGGCTCGCTCGGCTGTCACGGTAACGAGTGACTGACGGGACGTGGTTGTGGTTGTCGTTCATCCATGTGCAAGAATCTGCCCATTAAACTCAATGTTCTTCTTTATGCTCTTAATTTGAAGTCTCCAGCTCTGAATAATAGATGAATCAGAGGCTGAGTCAGAAAGAAACAACCTTTGGTCCATTGAGGTAACGGCCTCATTGTCTCCTCTAAGGAAAAATCAGTATCTCTTTGAAACGTAATAGAAATGAATGTAAGGTTCCATTTAATCTGTCTTTTCAGAGTAAAATACCCACCTGGAAGTTTTTAGCTTTGTGTTTAATCCTCCCCTGAGGATGTGAAGCAACACAACTCTAGTTCAGGACAGAGGAACACAAGACCTTGATTCGTTTAGGGGTTATTTTGAGGACTTGTTGCTTTTCCTTAACGTCAGCAGAGAGTCGCTCGTTCATTTCAGCAACACGACAGCAACGAAAAAACAATTACGTGGAAACAAAAACAGTCCAAACCGTCCAATCAGCCCTCAAACATTCAAACAACACCAATGGTAAGTAAGCAGAGATAAGCCAAATCAAAAAAAAAGGGAACAAATCACACGTTTCCTTTCTGAAATTGGAACATTAATCATCCCAATGCCAACACAACAAATACACAACGATGCATAATGTCATTAATCATGTGTTTCCTTTTTAATGTTAAAGTAAAAATCCATACTATGACTTCCTCAGGGCCGCAGCAGCAATGAAAACCATTTCTGATTCATTCACCGTCTCCACTTTCACAGCTTCCCCCCTTTTTTTGTGTGTTTGAGAGGTGGGGGCGGGGATTTGGGTGATGGGGAGATTATGTGAAAGCTGTCAGATGGAATCAGGTTAGTCACCAGCGAGCACGACTTCCGGAGCTGCGACTGTGCGGCGGCGGCGAATATACTGTACCAAAGAAACCTTTATCACACTGATCACTTTTGGCAGTTTTCTCATGATCACAACATATATCAACACAACACAGGCAAATGTGTGTGGGGATGATGCATGTGATAAATTTCACGCCTCCAGTCTGTGATCATCAGCAAAAAAATGGAATTTCAAATACAGTGGTGGGTGAACACAGCACAGTCAGTGTTATATCGACTCTCCCAGTAGGAGCAGAATCAAAACCTGTTAGTGTGACGTCCCAGCAGATGTTGGTGGTTTTTCTTTACAGCTTTATTTTTTGAAACCTTCTCCGAATGACTGGTCACCGAGTTATTATCGACTTACTGCTCAACACATTGAAGATGAATTCAAAAAGACGATTACAGCTCATGATTCCTTCGTTAAATTAGGCTTTTCCTTCAATGACGTGAAGTAGCCTTCTCCGAAAACAACCGGAGAGCAGCCATGTTTATTATCATGAGGGCGATAACGTCTGTTTTGTGGTTATGATTTGTTCTGTCGCCCCCAAGTGGCCAAAATGTTTCTGTTTTTAATTTGACTGCTAATGATTTCAATATAATTAGCATCCAGGTAATAACTTTCAAATGAAGTCAGAACTAAAATGAGCCTAAATCTGACACATTTACATGATGGATTTGAATGCTCATGTCGATTAATGTGCATTATCCCTCTATGAAAACAAAACATATTCCCATCAGTTTCATAAGTTGTGTATTTGATTTTTGCACCAGTTTATTTCCTGTTGACTGCTGCTGTAGACTCAGAGTGCGACCCGTGGGCTCCCAGTGGGCTCCCAGTGGGCTCCCAGTCGGGGGTCTTGGTTTCCTGTGGCTCTTTTGTATCGACGGCACATTAGGGAGAAATATGACGAACGTAAAAAACAAAGGACAAAAATATGTTTTTAAAGTCAACCAAGGTTTTGGATTTATTTTTCTCCAGAGAAATGTTTTTTTTTGGTGTTTTATGAGAAAACCCTGGAAAGCAGAAAGCCTCGCTCCGGTAATGACACTAACCGCACGTCGCTGCAGCAGATAAAGTCTTCTTGTTATTCACGCCTCCGCTTTACATTTCAAGGGAAAGTTTGACAAACGAAGTTTCAAAGAATCCTGACAACTCGCTCAGGCCTGTCGGGACGAATCACAGGAAACACTTGACTGAGTCGAGTTTCGAGACGCACTTAATAGATGTGATGTAACAGTATTGATAGTACACGGGGGAGACGAGCGTGGTCGGCCTGGCGCACGCCGCAGACGATGTTTTGCAATTAAAGTCTCATACCGGGATGCTGAGTCAACAATCACGACCGGAGCCATCCATCCAGCAATAAGCCCTGGGTGCATAACAAATGAGGCGGCATTAAACAGAGAGTGTTGTGTTTGACACACGGAGGAGTGGCTCAGTGTTTCTCAGGACTAATTGTCTCTCATTAGTATGAAAAGCATGACATGATGCGGCGAGGCGGCGAGGCGTGGTGGAGCTGCTTCCCCGTGAGCCGCTCTGGATCCTCGCTTTCATTTCTGTGTGGGGGCAGGCAGTGTTTTGATTTGTTGGAAAATTGATGAGAAAGGCAGAGAACCTGAGAAAATATGAGGAAAGTTACAGAGAGTGAGTTTCATGCTTTTAAAAATTATAATACTCTTTCCTAAACAAATTAACATGAGGTTTATCGACAGAAATAATCAGTGAAACGGAGGAAAATAATGAATTTACACACAAAAAATAAAATTACATCATCAAACATTCATAAAATATTATATATTTTAGTTTTAAAAAATACTTCAAAGGCTTTTGATACATGTTCTTTTCAAAGCGTTAAAAAAACAGATTGATTTCTGTCCACTTTTTGCGATTTTCCTCCATATTAGCAGTTCATGTGATTATTCACATGCACAGGGGATGTGCATGTCCATGTAAAGTCTGAATTTATTCTTATTACCAATGACAAGAGACGTCCCTTTCAAACACAGTACCCGTCACTGGTCATATACTTCCTGGCATTCTTAACGATTGTTGTGAATCCACTAGAGGGCAGCGGAGAGTGGAGAAAGTTTCTAACGGCAACACAAATGGCGGTGAAGGAGGTTGTGGTCAAGTTTTTACCATCTCGCAGAGTCTCTCCTCAAAAAATGTAAATGTCTTTCCCAAGTCTTATGTTTGTCTGTTTTTTACGTAACCGCGAGCTTTCGAAAGACGTGCACTAAATGGATGAAAGGATCATAGAGAGTCCGATAAACGTATATCTCTATTTCCATACATCTCAGTTTAAGGCGCTCGGAAAGTAAAGTGATGATCCGGGAAAAACAGCAGAGCTTCACGGAAAAGCTGCTAAATTAAAGTAGCAGCCATTAAATATTTAGTATTAATGTTACGCTCGCCCAGAACAGTGGAAATGAATGTTCTTCTATGTTTGACCTTCACTTCAGACGTTCGAAGCAGCAACATTATCAGTTTTTTGGATATGGAAATGAGGACGGCTCCAGAAAGCAGATTGACAAACGTGGCCCAGTCCTCTGTGGAGGGCGAGCATCCTCCTCACTGAAGTGCCCTTGAGCAAGTCACTGTACTCGCTCCGGGGGTCATGTTCCACAGCCGAGCCTGACCCTCGACCTCCCTGTGGAGATACTCCTGGTGGTTCCACATCTCTTGTCGTGAGGATCAACAGAATGTTAAGACAGAAAAGCCTTAGTGGTTCGCATTGGGAGTGTCGCCGAGGTCCGTGCACTCTCCAAAGTGCACGTTACGAAATCGAATGTGACACAGCGGGGGGTCGAGGGGACGAACTGGGAGGGGCAGGGACGACCTTTCACACGACCGTGGCCGTGTCGATGCAGGAAGTTGTGACACTTGTATGGTGAGAGAGCTGCTGGATAAACACACAAACATCCAGCTTTCATGTGAGTGCACATCCAGTCTCCTTCCCAGTGTGAAGCTGGGAGTCATGGTCAAGTGCACGTAGGTCAGGGTTGGAATAACTGAGGTCTTGAAAAACCGATAAATAACCATTAACATTTCAAATCCGTCGATGAATAAATAAAGTCGCAGAGCCGAATTAACATTTCATGTCCTGTCATCAGTAATTTTACATGTTAAGTGCTGTGGTCAGTGCACCTGACATAATCCTCAGGTCAATAACGCCTGTGACCCGAGTGAACTGGACACGTGCAGCTGCTCTCATGTGTCGCCTCGTTTCCTTTCATCACGAAAGACTTAACGAGAAATGAAAGTAAAGATATAAAATTGGACGGACGGTTCGGGGGAGTTGAGCTGCTGAGGGGGGGGGTGCAGGGGTGAAGGTGGGTCACTCATTGATCCTGGTGCTGAACCGACAGCTGAGCGACAGGAGAGAGAGAGCGAGATGAATTGAGCTGGTGGAGGTCACAGATTGTGGGAGGTCTGCATGTGACACCGAGATCCAAACTTCATGTGCTTGTTTCATTGTTTACATTTGATCTGATTAGCTTTTGTTTCACATTGTTAATTAAGGGAGCTCACTGAAGACTTTAACATGACATGCGTCTGTCGTCATCTCCTACGATCATTTTGTTAATGACGTTGCCATGGTTATATCACTACGATAGAGCACCACCAACTTTTTCAAACTCGTTCAAATTAACCAAATGAATGTCCTCGTAGTTCAGACATTACATCGTCAAAGGTGAAGACTTCAGTTAATCCTGCAGCTGCTTCCTCTTCTTTTTCTTCTTCTAGGGTTTAAAGCTGATTCTGCTTTCTGCAAATTTGTCCAAAAGTACGAAATCTCCCAAAAAGTGTTTGTTTGATCCAGACGGAGACGACCCCCTTTGGTTTGACCACATTTTTGGCGCCTTTCACACATGTTATTTCTGTTCAGACTCCACTGGAAAGTCTGAACATCTGGATCAAAGAAGTAGGTGTGAACCCTCCAACCCCCCCCTCCCCCTCCCCCTCCCAGGAGGAACACACAGTAATTTCTGCTGAGCAGGAATTTGTTGTGAAATCAGCGATTCTGCGGCAGGAGAAAGTGCTGATGTAAAAAATAATCTGAGGGTTTTTGCAGATTCATCTACTCTCCCAGTACTTTCTCTGGTGATATCATTGGGAGAGAGAGAGTGGGGGGGGTAGAGATAAGTGGAAAAAGCCACCTATGTGAACGTGCCTGTGCATGAATGGGAAATAATCAGCGCTTATTGACTTAAGACGACAAACTCACCTCTGCACCAGTCGCTTTGCAGTTCTTACAGGAATCCACAGGCCTTTTATCGTGTGTGTTGTATTTGGACTGTGCCGAGTCTGATAATAGTATTTCATTAATGCCGGTCCTTAGAAAGTGCTTTGTCTCCGAGCAAGTCCCCCGCGGTCTGAATGGTTCTGCCAATATTTAAACACTGGCAGGCAGCTAATACTTGAACTGTAGGATTTTGAATCCACAGCGGAGCATTAAAATGCATAAAAAGCGTGTGTCGTCTTCCACTCTGGAAGCCACGAGAATCTTAGTGGCTCATAAACATGAATAATTTCGAAATAAATATGTATTATTCCCCTCAAGCACCATAGCTGGGGAGCACTCATATGGCATTGTTGATTGTCTTTTTCATAACCTTCGCCACCCTCGTGTGTGTTTTACGGCAAATAATTAAACTGCGGCAAATATACACCTCGAGCAATGCAACACACAAAAAAAAGAACCCACATGAGATCATTACCCATCAGAACTGGCTCCGAGAATCTTCACATCACAAGGCAGAACATGTGATGTTCAGTTTCAACAACATTTTCCCACTTGCTGCTGGAGTCTTGCAGTTGCTGATGAAAGTGACAGCTAATGTGGTTCTGGAAAAATAATGAGACACAATCTGACGCTATTTACAGGCTCTTTTTCTATTTTTTTTAAATCAGCCACTGCAAAAATCTTATCGGCCTCATTTTCGGTTCTGGTCTATTTAACGGTATCTGATCGGCCTCCGGGCTTTGTTAATAATCACGAGTGAATTAAGAAATTACAAGTTGTAATCTTGTACCGGGTGATAATTCAGATCGTATCTCACCAGCTCTTATCGCTCGTATCTGTTCCGGCACAAACACACACTTGAAGAACTGAGGAAAAGAGAAAAGAGGCAAAGTTTGATGTGAGAGCCGATCGGCTCCACATGAATAAATTAACAGGTTTGAACTGAGTTCATTTCGGTCCCAGAGTTATTCCAGAGCATCAATTTAACAGGCCCCAGTTGCAACATCAAACAGGGTCATGGCTAATTACTATTCACTTTGACTAAAACTAAATAATAAATAAGCTCTACGCTTATATAACCAAGAGCAGCTCCATCAATAAAACGACCCATCGCAGGCTCCTGCAGAATAAAATCACTTTAATGTTCTAAACATCCTAAAACATGAGAGGAGTCATAAGCATCATCTCTCAGGGACGTACAGGATGTAAAGTAAGAATGTAAAGAGTGAAATGCAGCAACTTTCAGTTCAAATAATAACCATCGAGCCGCCTGAGGAACCAAACAGCTGCAGGTTCGGACTGAAGTCCACGCTAACGATGGGAAATGTTCAGGAAGTGGATTTCTGGAACATTCAGGTTCAGTTTAGTGTATTTGAAGAATCCCATTAGAAACACACGTGTGCCTCCAGTGCTGCTGGGATCCTGGACTCGTAAATAACAATACGGACAAACCATGTAGAAAAGTAACACACATAGATCAATATAGAAAGTGCAGACAACTTAAATTGGAAAAATCAATGAGGCAACCATAACAGATTGGATGAAGAAGTGAACTTAGCAGATCAATTACACACGAGAGCAGAAAAGCAGAGTAAGAAACTTAAGGGAGAAAAAATATAATAATAATCAAAACATAATTACACGTAATGGATATTTTCTGCTGAGGCCATTTTGTTTACATGTTTTGGTTTTTCTTCGGTTTCGTACACAAACTTACTCACTGTGAATTTGTGCAATTATATATATATTACTTGATTTTTTTTTATGCTTAACTAAAATACCAGTGCAGTGACTGCCAGTGGAGCAGCGATCAAAAGGGTCCTGGTTCCATCCCAGTCCCCTTGTGTCCTCGGGCAAGGCACCGAGGCCCCGGCTGCATCATCAGCGTGTGAACGTGTAAATTTAGTTTCCTCAGATTAGAAAAGCTCGACATGAAAACCATCCGATTACCAGTGGAAACATTCAGCCACAGCGACAACCTCTCCCCGTGTGAAAGAACCTCAGGACGTGTGTGTGTCGGACTCTTTTGTCGTCTTTAGCTTAAAAAACACTTAGTGATGCTGTTTTCTACCAGAGCTCTCTTATCTCTCATATCAAGTATCTGCTTTGTCTTTGATTGCACGCTAACTACCGACTCTTTTCTTCTGCTCATTTCCACGAGCTCTCTCTTGCTGCTGCATCTCCAGCACAAAGGCCCTTTGCACCAGCATTTGTTATTTAAAGCAGCCGCGGAGCTGGATGTGCACTTATTCAAATATTTGGGACGATCACTTTAAAACAACGAAAAAGAGAAAGTTCTATTTGCTGTTTCAATAAAGAAAGAAAAGCTAAGGTGCATGGAGGCTCCTGAATAAATTATGGACATCCATCAATTATCTATACTGCTTATCCATTTAAGAAGCATGGGGAGCCAGTCCCAGCCCACTACCTCAGGCTGAAACCGGGATTCAAACTCGGAGCCTTCTTGCTGTGCTGTCGATCTAGAAAGGCCTCACCCAAACCCGGATTTAGACCCAGAACCTTGTGAGGGAAGTGGGCTAACTCCTCCACCACCATGCTGCCCCTCTCTCTGTCATAATAATTGTAAACATTGAGTATTGATCCGAACTCCAGCCTTCCCCTCCTCTCCTCTCAGTCCTGTCCTCCTACAATCACTTCTCCATCTGTCCTCCTGCAGCTGGGTTGCAGGGATCAGAGCCCTGAGAGCCCCGGGCCTCGACACCGCTCCAGTAATCTGTTCTCCCCGGGCTGTGGGCCAAGCAGGTGAGGAGCTTCTCCAGCGGCGGCAGCAGAGCGGTGAAGTCTGAGATCTTATCTGCTGACGATATCGAACTCCTCACTCTCACACCTCTTGGAAGTCACCTTGCACAGATCGCCAGCCTGAACGCTGCTCATCGATGTCGCTCTTTACCCTAGGACACATCTCAAAGTCTGCACACAACGATGCACACATTTAAAATCATACAATAGATGACCAACAGTTTGTCGACACTTTACACACATGTGATTGTTGAACATTATGATCTAAAATGACCTCCAGTTGCTATTCAACTGTGGAGGCCTGCATTGTCTAAATTGTCCCGCCCACAGTTTCACGATGAGACAAAATCATTTGAAAACCGTCATAATAAAAAATTATTGAGTTGTTACTGGTCTCACGAGCAGCCAGACCTCGTCATAGCTTCGGCTGTAGGTGTGTGTTTGTGTGTCTGTTCTCAGCAGGCAGGGAGACTGTGGTTATCTGAACTGTCACTCAGGCTCAGTTGAGGTTGTGTGTGTGTGCACTCAGGTTTTCTGCTGGGTGGTGCAAGTTCGGTTTGTGTGTTAAATCTTGCAGCGTTCCGTCATTTATTCTCCAATATGTGTACAGAAACGGACACGGCCTTTTGCTCGTCTTCTGAAAGTTTGCGGATACAAACAAAGCACAGCAGTACCACTAGAAACCCTGGGGGGGCAGCGTAGCCACAGTTCATGTGCAATAGCTAAAAGACAAAAGGAAGACATTTCAACAAACGTTAGTGACTGTTACATCATTTGAAACGGACGCATCTCTTTTGGAAGGCAGCATAATTAATAATAAATTAGACCTCAGTCAGGATGGGGCCTATTAAAATGCAACTGCAGTATCCTGATTATTAATTTTCATGTAAAGGAAGCCTCAGTTGTTCATATCAAATTCCCCCCCACAGATATTTTTTGTTAACCTCCAACCTTAAAGTTCAAACTGCGCCTGAGGCTCCGAAAACAAAAACAGCCACAGATAAAAATAAAATTAATAAATGCAAATCAATCAGGGCTTTAATAAACTCTCCAGACACAAGTCTTCTCACACACACACACAGACACACACAACCATTTATACACCGACACAAAAAACACACACACACACACAGACAGAATTAGACTCTTGCCCATTTGTCACTGTAAAATAAAAACTGTGACTCATCTCTACTGGAGTATAAAGCCTCACGGAATTGATGTGACATGTACATGCATGTCTGTACCTGCAGCGCTTTGTCACATTAATTTGGGGCAGTTTTTATTAGTCACACAAAAAGGACACACACTAGTGACCGCTCTCAGGAAAAAAGGGGGTCAACTGGACATTTTTCATCAGCAAACAATAGATTTAGTTCAATATCTCACTGAGACGTAAACAATGAGCTTTAGGAAGCAGGAGAAAACAAGAAGAGGAATGAACAAGTCCCATTTAAGGGCTGGATTATCAAGAGTTTTTTGTGAATATGAAAAAAAAACTCTTTATCGTGACTTAATTTTACCTCAGCCCTTCACTTCACTCCTCAGCTCTTTGCAGCTGGAACCGTTTCTTTCTTCACCGTCAGGGGAAAGGATGTTGTTTCCCCGACTTCCTCACAAAACAACAACACCACCAGTGTCTCCGAGTTTAAAGAACCACGTTTGAACCCACAGTGCAGGATGCAATGTGATTTGATGGGAAAACAAGAGACGGGGGGGAAAAAAAGGAAGATCTATTTTGGTAATGGGGTGAAATGCCCCACAGCAATGTCACCGCGACAGCTTGTTTGCCACATATGTGTCCTCGTTTATCACCGAGCGCTGAGTATGGGAATTTGTCTTTTTCCACTTCCTCTGCGATACAGGTTCACTGTGCAAGAGAGGGACGCTGTTTAGGAAGAAGTGGGGATGTGGTGGTGGTGTTGGTGGGGGGGGGGAGTAATTATCTGCTTCAGTGCATTAGCCTTTTGGAAACTGAGACGTGGAGGGAGAGAGAGAAGCCGCAACAGAGATAAAGCAGCGAGTGCAGAGTGGAAGATTTGAGCTGCGAAGAAGAAAACACACCGAGGGAAGAAGAGCGGTGCTGAGAGAGAGAGAGAGAGCAGCAAAATGAAGCCAAAGATATTTCATTTCAAACTGCATTAGTTTAGTTTGCATGAAATACTTCGGCCCTTCTGGAGAAAGTCTGACCGTGACGACATTAGGGGATTTAAAAAAAAACGTGAGCTTGTTGGAATATCTCGCTCGAAGACTCCAAAGGAAGATGGAAGCAGGGCTGAGTTCCTCACATCTATATTTCAGTGCAGCCTTGTCGCGGTTTGACCCTTTTGTTCGGTTCACATCGGCTTTAATTCACACAAAACCCCCAATAAATTAGTAAAGAACTGTTAAATTAACATTGTTATGCGTCAGTGCCTGAAACAGTAGCAGGAGGCATTTTGTTCAGATGTGGCGCAAACACAGTGGGACTAAAAGTTGGGTTCAAGATCACTGTGACTTCATAAAACCTCTATTTGTCTCATGAATTCTTCTCTAGAATCCGTTAAAATCGGTGAAAGGTCAAAAGATTTCAAAAGATGTACTGATATGATTTCAGTAGTCAAAGGTTTCTGTGACCTTATATTAGTTTAACAAAATGTAGGTAGTCTGACACCACAGGGCGTTTATTCTAGTTTCCTTTTTATTTCTGACATCTAACCGAATGTGTAGCCTTCCATTCAACACAGAGGGGTCTCCTACATTTAATGCAGGTGTGAAAACAAACAGAAGGTACCATTAAGCTTTATTTTAACACCTAATAAATTGAATGAACCAATATAAAGAGTGATTTAAAGACTAAGTAACGTGAGGATACCAACACCACTAATGTGGTTTCATAGGGGGACGGATGGGCCCTGGTGGACGTGTCTAGTTGAACATTAAAGATTGTCACTTGCACATTTCTGTATCTTGTGATCTGTGTAACTCCCCCCCCCCGATGAACAGTGTGGTTCCTGTTACATCAACGAACAGACCCAGTCTCCAGAACCAGTGTCTGATGGTTTGCACGCGGGTTGAACTCTGCTGGAGTCACATTTCACAGGAGGAGCTCTAGCATCAGTCCGCCTCTGGCTGGGAGGATTAGAGAGCGGTGCATTCACTGACCCACATGCTTTAATTGAACATAAACACAGCCACAGACCATGTAGCCAATCAGGACAATTCTTACTCGCCCCGGGCACAGGAGAGCGAGAAATCAATAGGCAAAAAAAAATCAATAGTAAATTGTTTTCAGATTCATATCCCCGCAGCAGATTGAGCACGGAGCGCAGATCCCGGGGTTAATAAACGTATCCGTCTTAATCCCGTTGACGGACGGCGACAGCGGTGACGTCAGGTGGTAATGAACTGTCCAATCAGAGCCACACATGATTGTTATTCAGTGTCCGTGAGGCTGCTGTGGAGCCGCTCTGGAAGGCAGGCACAGCCCGGGAGCCTGCAGCCACAGATAGCACCATTCAGCACGGGTGAAATGAGGTTTGGAAAAAAAAATGAGTGAAAATCCAAATGGCCTGGAGATAAAAAACTGAGCGCCTGTTGTTCACAGAAATGGCTCCAGACACAGCGATGAGGCCGGGAGAAGAAAAGCACGGGAAAAGAAAAAGGACTCGACAATGCAGAGGCGCCATTATCAGTGGAGTTACCTGCAGGTGGAGCAGTGCAACGGGTTATATTTATCACTAATGAGATAAATAATGTTTCTTTTTGTCCCCAGCTTATCCCCCTGAGTACAACATCGGTGCATCCACACATGAGCTAACACAAATGAATGTCACATGGGGAAATGGTGGAAAACGACCACAAACACATGCACACAGGCGACAGAGGAGGAAGTGCGAGTGAACGGTTGAATAAGGGCAGGATTATGAATTCATATTGACCAGTTTTCATCTAAGCTCAACTGGACGAGCTTCAGCCAAACCACAGCAGCTGTCACTCACTCTGACAGCTGCGTGTGATGGAATCGATGACGAGCAGAGACAGATATGGACGAGTGTCCGTCAGCTGCGACTCCGAAGCTCCAACAAGAGTTTCCAGTTTACGCCCGGTTCCCTCCGGTGTCGCCTCGGAAACATCATTTCCGCTAAAATTCAGCAGATATGCAAAATATACCCACAGCTGTCAGAAGACATGAGATACCAGGGAGAGCAGTGTGTGTGTGTGTGTGTGTGTGTGTTAAGGTGTGCGTGTTCCCCCAGCACACACCTAATTAAAGTTCTTTTTTGTAAAAAAGTATTTCTGCAAAGTCATTGTAAATAAACTGTAAATAAAGATGGAGGACATGTCTCAACTTCCTCCAAAGAAGTGAAGCCATGATATCCCGGATGTGGAGGCTGCCATCTTGTACTGGTGACGTCATTTGGAGTCTGTGCTGTTTTTATTGCAACAAAAAACTAATTAAAACTGAATTAATTACCACATTAAAAACCCTAAACTAGAATGAAACTCAACATATCTCCACCAAGGCCCAACAGTCCACTTAAATACAACCAAACTTCCAAACAAAACTGAAAAATTGCATTTATTCATATGCTTTCTGTAGGTTTAGGTGTTTTAAACCTACATTTTTTTTATCAAGATCCATTGATAACATCATATACAGTATATATAACTTTTGCAGCCAATAAGATTAGAGACACGATCTGATTGTGGTGTACACAGCCCACCAGCAGGATACATGTCGACCCTCTTGTTATTCTTCATTCAAATGTCTCTGCTGTCCGCTCGTCTGTTTGTTCAGTTGTGTTAAAATGTATGAAGCCAGTTCAACCTTTGAAAGTGTCAAAGTTCAACAGTTGAAGCTCGTGTTGCTGCTTTGACTCAGATAAACGATGCAGCGTATAGGGAAACCTGCCGGAAATGAAAAAACGAAATGAAAGCAGCCTTTTTAACATGTCATCCAGAATGCAGTGGTGTGAGCCTGTTCTCCCTGAGCACCTGTGACCTTTCAGTGGCAGGGGGAAACACCACCGGGCCGATTTACCGGCTGGGAACAAGGCGGGAAAACACAATTAGCCGGCAGTGGACCTCCCACCCTGAGCAAACCCTCATTTCTACACAGACACACGCACCCTCACATCTCCACGGCCTTGGCCTCCTCCCTGTTTATCTCCGCCCGGGACACATCCTCACCTTCAGGACGGATCCATGGCGTGTGCATGCTGGCAGTAGTCATGCATGTCATTATCCTGTGTGGAGGTTTTATCTGCGTGTGTGTGTGTGTTTGGAAGATGCCTTTTTTCATGAATCGACCCCGGGCGCTCTGCTGTGCCTGTTATCTTCCTGCTGATTAGCCAAGGATGTGTGGGGGGGGACAAAGCAACAAGGAGGGTGGTACACCAGACTTTCGTGGCCTATATATATATATACACCAGAAATGCTGTGATTTGAATGTCTCTGTGGTTGTAAACAGAGATCATCAGGGCAGATCCCTCGCGACCTTTACCCCTCTACAGTTTCTGCACTTCAGCCAAACACTGAAGTTCCATTACATGCACGACTCAAATTACTGTGACCTTTGGATCCTGAAATCGAATATGTTTCATCTTGTAAATCTTTCAGAAATTCCCTAAAGGACTTGAGATGTGATGTCCAGCAGGTGATGGTGGCGGCGAGGCCACAGTGACCTTTTGACTTTTGAACTCCCAAATCTAATGTGTAAATCTGTGAGTTTAATTGAATAGTCAAATGGGAGAGGATTCTGTGGTCAACAAACGCTTGCTCAAACTTGATTGGTCAAACTAGACATGGAGACCATCAGGCTTCTGGCCCCAGAAACCTTGTCCCTTGTCTTATAGATATTTGTTTATAGATGTAAGAACACAAGGTCTCCATAACTTTGACCTCCGACCACCAAAATCAAATATGTTTTTCTTTGAGTCCAAAGTTACGTTTGTACCAAATTGATAGTTGTTCCTAAGACGTCATGTTTACAAGACCATAAAAACTATTTGTAAAGTCACAGTGTCCTTCAACTTGACCACCAAATTGTAATCAGTTCATTTGTGAGTCAAGTTGAATGATTCTACCAAATTTGAAAGAATTCCCTGGAGGTATTTTTTAGATATGGCGTTCATAAAGACGGGATTTAGAGACATCTGGAAAACAAAATGGTTCCGGCCTCTAGCCGTCGACGGCGCAGAGGCATGAAAATAAAAAGGTAAAAACTGGAAGGTTCTACTTTAAAGGCCGCTCCTCTCTCTGTGGTTTAGAAAACGCTGCAGTGTTTCAGAGTGTTACTTCCTGTCATGACTACCAAGCTTATCTGAGTGAAAACAAATAAATCTTGTTTTTTAAAAGATAAGATGTTTGAACGTGGACTATGTGGAGGAGTGGGAGTCACACTCCCGTCCTCCTTATTTCCCCCGGGGACAGTTTAGAGGGCAGAGCCGCACAGTGCACATTCCCACTGGTTTTAAATGAAGCGTCTGTTGATCCCGAAGTGACACGTGTCTGACGATGTATCGCCGTTGTGCTGATTCCACAATAAGTCTGCAAACGCTTGTAAACACACAATCAATTAATAATCCCTGCAGCCAACATTGAGAAATGTTCCTGCCTCTGTTTGGTATCAACGACATAAATAGTTTCTGAGGTCAGTCCGTGTTGTTCCATCATCCGAGCCCGAGCATCGTGGATTCTGTGACTCTCACGGACTCTCAGTCAATACGGATTTGATCAAATGTGTAACGCCGCTGCCGCTGTGATTAATCTTTGCCACCTTCTCCCGGGTCCCTGTCCGCCGCCCACCGGCGTCCCGGCGTCCCTGTGAGGCCGGGCGCCACTGACAGCACCATAAGTCACAGGGCTGCATTAAAAACACATTAGGCCAGCGGAAGGAATTAAGGTTTGCGCTTATCTGACGGAGGGAACCTGCTCTCCGGAATGAAGTGAGGAGCGGCGTCCTCATGCATCACCGTCGCCGCTCTGACAATGTTGTGACTTATGGACTCGCTGAATGCACTCCCCAGCACTTTCAGGCGGTGGAGGCGATATGAGTGTTTTGAATTCATGAGATCTCAGAGGATCGCCGGGCTCTGAGTTCACTCCTCCAGTTCCTTTCTTACACAGAGGAGTCGGACGGACGACTCGGAAGAAATAGGGGAAAGATGAAAAGGAGGAGGAAGAGAGGGACAGAGGAGGGACAGAAGAGGTAGGGACCCCCACTGGACCCTGATGGACCTCCTCTGAGTCTTCCCACCAGAGAGAGAGAGAGAGACAGAGAGACAGACAGAGACAGAGAAGTGGATGTTTATCAGGGATGAATATCTGAACAGATCTACATTAAAAAACCTGTATGAAGTGACTGGAAAAATAATCACATATCACATAACACAAAGATACACAAAAACAACAATAAAGATCACAATAATCAAGCATGTGAGACAGAGACGAGTGAGAAGTCCATAAAGAGACACAACACAGCCATAAATGGAAACAAGATAAAAAAACATAGGAAAAAAAACACAAAGAGATACACATACCAAGCAAAAAGACACTTCAGACACACAAAACATGCGTATAGACATGAGAGAAATGTCCAAAAAGAGACACAAAACAACAGACAAACATCAAAAACAACAAAGAGACACATACCAAAACACACAAAGACACAAAACAACAACAGACACTAAATTGATCTTACTGGTTATTTGTCTCCATATGTCAGAGCTGTGGTAATCCGCCTCTCAGAGGATAACCAGTATAGATTATGGATGGACGGCCTTCACGCATATTCAGCCCCTCCTGATTCAAAAGGGTCAGATGGGTTCAGATGAAGAGGAAGAGAGAACTAAAGGCCTGAAGGAAGCAGCGAGCGGCGAGGAGGAGGAGACACAGAGAGAGAGAGACGGGCGGCGCACATGTCGAGGTGAAGAAAATGAACCTCCTCTTGAGCGGTAATTTGATTTCACGTGGCTCCCAGTGCTCCGCCGTGCACTGGGAAGGTCGTAATGGCAGCCATCTACCCTCCATTATCACACGAGCGGAGAGCAGGGGGATGTGTTCAGGGCGGATGATCACGTCTCCTCAGTACATTTCCACCCTTTGCTATTCATAAGTCACCGAACACGAGATGAAAAGTGAAAATTTAGGGTGAAGGCTGATCGGCATCGTTGTGTTTACATGTAGGAGGAACTTACCGGCTGGGGGGGCGGTTGCACTCTGATGGAGGTCCTGCCGAGGTGAAGCCGTTCACGTGGACCTCTGAAGCTCTGAATAAACCAATTAACAGATTTCTCTCTTTCCCTCTTGACCTTTGGAGCTGCAGCAGGTCGCCGCAGTCAAGGGACAGAAATAATGATTCAATCTGTATTGATACGTGCTGCATGTTCCAAACTGTGGGTTGTTGACATGGAGATGAACCCTCACTGTTGTGTGATCGGAGCCTAGATGGTAAAAGACAGGAAGTGACTGCAGAGGCCAGCTGGACTAAAGGAAAACATTAGTTCAAATAGATTAGAGCACAATCCATTTATTTATTTTGTTTGTGTGATTTGATTTAGAAAGATTGATCCTGGTAGAGGGAAATCGATGAGTCAGAAATCAATGGTGCAGTATTTCACTTTTACCGGCTGCATAATAAAGGGAGTAATATGTAGATATGCAGGCGCACAATGCACATACACTTCATTTGTTACACATACACACACAGACACAATCGACTCGAGCTGAACGTGAAACCATTTCCTCTGCAGAGAAGTCTTCTGGGAATTCTACCATTAAAGAAGCCATGGTGCAGGCATATATGGCTTTGAAAGAGAATAGGAGGTGGTCGTCTGATTGTTACACATCAAAAAACATCCGTGATTGATTAATTAAAACACTTTTGTACCGTGCACATGGAAAAATGGAATGGAATAAATCCTAAATCCTTTACTACACGTCCTTAGACTGATATCACTAAAATTATTGTGCAAGCAGCAGTGAAGGATATTAAATTTATTTGAAGGTGTGAAATTACATGATGAAAATTCATTTTTTTTAAATATATATATTCTTTTCATGTGCAAAAGGTTTTTCACCACGTTTAGGGCCTGTGTTAAACAAAATATCCTTCAAAATAAAAGCTTGGTATGATGAAACAAACCAAGACTACCTACATGACTCATCACCTCTTATTTTTGTGATTGGGTTGAACTAATCCTTAAGGAAGTGGATTCTAAGTTCTACTAAACACAGTCAAACATGGTTTCCTCAATGAGAGTAAGAATTCACCGTTAGAGGACGACTCCACCGCTGAAAAAAAACCTCGACATCAATTTAAGAACCGAGACCCGACATCGTGAGCTTCAATCAAACTGTTGATGAGACGAATGAGCGGTTGAGCTTCGTGGCTCAGGCGCTGGGACAGGTTACAGACTTCCTGTGTCCATTAGCAGGTATTGACTCGGTCTCCGTGTGAGTGCTGTAAGCTGTGATTGCAAACGACACGTTGTTACGTCGGCTTTGTTTCGAAGACGCCGAGCACAACTCTGCCGCTCGCTATTTATCCCCCCCCCCAGCGAACGCCTAATGAGGCTACGACAAACAAACACAACAAGCGGACCATGTAATTAAGAGACTTCTTAATCCAGACAAAAGCTGATACATCCACAAGGCCCACACACACACACACACACACACAACAAGAAAACAACCTTCCCCTGCTTCTCCTGTTTATCTTAAACACACAACACACACAAACACACACACACACACACATAATCCCACCCGCCCCTGTCTCCATCAAGGGACTGCGTGGTTAGACCATACGCAACACAACACACAAGCCTGGTGGGAAACTCTCTGTTTGCAACAACTCAGCTCCGACGGCAACGTTTGCTCTCTGAAGGTGAGTGTGTGCGCTGGGCTCAGCCTGAGTTACAACATGCAGATCAAAACAAATCCCTCACACACACACACACACTACCATACACGTGCAGCCTTTGTATGTTCGTCCGGCTTTGTAGTGTGTACGTGTGTGTGTGTGTGTGTGTTTGCTTTTCTCCCCTGGGGGTTTGAAAAGCAAAAAATTCCAAAATTCAATCCAGGCAGTGAGGTGGATTCTTCACACATGTTGAATTTAACGACATTTTACTTCAACTGAGAATAAGAATGAAGAATAATCAGCGTCGGGGCTTTTTTACTGAATCACACGACTTTCTGATTCGACCTCTTTACGTTTCCTTTTCTTCCCCATCACACAACATTTCCATCTTTTGTAATCTGAGCTCCTGACTGGTACCGTACACGCTCACGTATTCCCGCTGTGACCCGTCAGTGTATTAACTCATTAGAATAGATTGATTTTCTGTCGGTGAATGTGGCCGCAGCCGGACAAAACCTGTGATAAATGGGTCTCAGAGTTATCGGAGTGGATGAGTCGATGTGCAGATCAATGCTGAAACCCAACAAGGTCAAACCTGCTGGAGATAAAGCTTCTGTTACGCAGATTCATCTGATCATCACTGATACGGCAGCTCATGTAAAGTTAGGAACACTAAAGTCACTCAGAACATTTGATCCAGTGCTGCCAATTCTGCTTCACCTGATTATTTCCATTTTACTTTTTTTATATTTACTACAGAAACAAAACACTGCACTTTTCACTCCACAACATTTAATTGAGAGCAGTAGTTCATAGTAACTTTTTCAGATTAAGATTTTAACCTAAAGATTCAAGTTTTATGCATTTGGTTTCATTTGCGTTTTCTTTTTATTGAAATGTGTTATTGGTTTTCAGGGTTAAACTGTAAAAACTAAATTAAGTCTCAATACATTTCTTTCAGTGCATGTTCATGTGTTTTGGGGGTGGGATGCATCAGTTTCATAAATTCAAAGCCTGCTTGTGCTTTTCCAGGATCACTAACCTCAGCTTTAAAAGCACAAAACATAAAAAATGACAGAAAGACACAAAAAAAATTACCAAAAAAATGATATACAAGCAACAACAGTTGGTTCTGAATTCACTGCTTGTGTATCTGGGTCAACGAAACTCATCAAAGAAGCAGAAAGTCCTAAAATGATAAATAAAGTAACTCAACAGGTGCCGGGGCAGGGACGCCCGATCTGAAGGTGTCTGCTTTGAAGCCGGCAGTCTCACACTATTTACATACATACATACATGATTAAGATATTGATATCCCTCCCCATCATTTTCATAATGCATTATGCATGAGCGCCACGGAAACCACTGGTAATTTGAAGCCTGGATTAGCCTCCTTCTTATCAATCATATCTCCGCATCAATCAGAGACGGTGGAATCATCGCGTCTCCAGTTCGGCACCGTTTGGCCACACGGAGCGATTATCACACGCTGATGAAAGAAGAGATCTCCGAAAAGGACGGAGCTGGATGTGTGTGTACAGTGTGTTATCCTCTGAGATCAGTGTGTGTTTCACCAGAGAGTGTTTTACATCAAAAGAGCCCGAAAACACAAATCCCACGAACCCTTTTGCAAATAGCAGCAGACGAGCTCCTTCATTAAAACGCCTCGAAAGGGAACAGCCGCATGGCGTCACTACAGCCCCCCCCGCTCCATATTACCTGGAAGTAAACTACACCAACAACAAGGTCAATTACAAACAAACAGCCACCCCCCACTTCCCTCCCTCTGCTGGGTCTGCCTGAAAATTAATTTCCCGGATGAAACGCCGCTCGGTTGTTTCCTCGCACCTGCAGCGAGGAACTGGAGGGAAAATGAGTCTTGATCATTATTTGTGGAAAATTGAGAACACAGAGATCAATCACTGTTAATTTCTCCAGGGAGTCGAGCAGATGTGAAGCCATATTGATAGAAGGCAAATCAGCAGCCAGCGAGATTAAGAGGAAGAAAAAACCTTGAGGACAACGTCAGAAATGTCCTCTGGTCCCGACTCGTCCTGCACAGGGGACGTGGAGACGGGTTCTCAGAGATGATCAATAAAACAGCTTCATTAAAGCAATAATGACAGAAATGTCCCGGTAAACATGTGCAAGATAAGAAACTAGAGGGTTTAGTGTTCATGTCAGGCTTTATTATATTTATAAACTGAATGGAAACAGGCTTTTATCAGTGTGCATCATATTTCCTGTTGATGTCAGTCGTGCTTCCAGATCTATAGAAGGTCTCGAACATCTCAGTGGATGTATTGTCACGTGTAGGAGAGACACTTCAGGCCCACGCATGTTTATATCGAATGTTTATTATTGATCCCCAGATTTATGGCTCCATCACAAGTCAATGTTTTCTCATATCAAGTGAAATGTCTCATCTACCGTATCGACCAGAACAAAGTTAAGACTAACGTGGTGTCACGGCTTCAAGCTCAGGTCGTCGTTAATTTGATTTATTAAGAATTTAAAGGTTCAGATTTAGGTGGAAGGAAGAATATCAGTTAATTCTTGTGATGTTTTCACTAGTGTGTTTCATATGAATTGAATGAATTGTTGTTTTTGCTACCCTAGAATGGTCCGTTTATATTTAAATAGCAGGTCCTCTCTACAGTAGCCCACACTGGACAAACTAAACCTTTTGAGTTTTTTTTTGAGCTACCAGAGGTTCTCTTTCATATTTGGAAGAGGAGGGTGAGGTGAGGGGGATTTCTTGGTGAAGGTTCAGATAAGGTGAGTCTCTGTTGAATCGACCATTAACCTCCTAGAACTAGTTTTACTGTATAATCACACACTTTTCCTTTGTCATTTTTTAAAGCTCCAGTAAATCCCATTGTATCTTTAAAATACAGCCTCTGTACCTCAGCATTAATTGAACACTTCATCCTGGGATGCAGTCGACCCTCCGGTACGAGACTGGACTGTCATTTCAGTAAATTACACAGGACGTAAGATAAATAACTTCTCCTCACTGTTTGTCCTCTTCAGGCTCTGCTGCTGTTTATTTGAAGATCTTTCAGAGCAGTGGGTGACGTGATTTCCTGTAGCTTTCAGAGTCGAGAGAAATCCAGGATTAAATTCCAGTAACACGAGGAGGAAGTCCCAGTCTTCATGCTGGTTTTGAACCCACGTCACAGAATGCACGCTATCCGGGCTGCATCTCAATGAGGCCTGTGATTTTTAATTATCACTGCTTCATTTTTTCCTGATCCCTCTTTTGATGAAGAAGCAGAAAAAGTCCCGTGGACTCGAGCCAACAACCCCTCGAGCGTCTTTCTCACCACGTTCCTGCAGCTCTGCATAAAAAACATTCTCTTGTTTCCAGAAAAAAAAACGAGAGCTCGATCAATTATTTCTCAGTTGATTTTACGTGAGCCAAATTTTTCAGAGAGAACAGAGAGATGCCAAAAATCTGCATGATGTGTGTGTCCCAGTGGCAGAACAGGAAGTGAAGTCCCATCACGTTGAGTAAATGAGAGAAGAATAAAGGAGAAGAATAAAGGAAGCAGAGAAACAGTGTCGTCTTAATATTGTTTATTTAGTCTGAGCTCTGGGTCAAGGGTCGCTGTCAGTTTGTGGTATATATAATTTTCTTTGTTTGCTCATATTTAGGTTTCTTTAAAGTTTGTTTCTGTTCCCATAATATGAATAATATCATAGTCTCATTAAATTATGACTGTTCTCGTAATTTCATGATTTTCGCTTTTTCCATTTTTGAATTCTGACTCATAAAATAACCTCTTAAAATCTCCTTCAAGTGTCTCTAGCACTGTGACAATCGTCTCCGTCAATTATTTGTATTGGTTTGTTTAAGTCTTTTATATAATATTGAACATTTCATTAGAATTCAATTGATTTCAAGTGCTTCATACTGTGCTCATATTCTGTGCTCGTCTGGTCACCGAGAACAATAAAACTATTTTCATCAACAGTATCGCACGTTGAATATTCGCACAGTTAGTGTCTCCGTCTCGTCCTCGTCTCATTTCCGTCGTGAGGAAAAGAGGCTGTTGACGATTATATTCATTAGAATTATTTCATTATTATATTACCACTAACTAACCAGAGGAGAATACAGTGTAGAGTGGAATCACACGGAGGGAGATAATGAGGGTGTCAGGATGTGGCTCATAGGAAGTGAGATCTCACCACACTTGAAGATGTGTCGATGTAGGATTATATATATATATATATATATATAAATATAGATAACGTGGTAATTGGTAGCACATAGTAAAATCATGCAGAGATAAAAGAAATAATGTTCTTTTGATTCAAATTAAACGTAATAGTGCTTTTTAATTGCAGTGCAGGTTTGATGTCAACCTCCAAGTTTTGTGTTTTTAACCAAGATGGAAAAGATAAACGAGTTATAATCCTCAGTATTATTCTGAACCTGAGGTCAGAGGTCATCTGATCAGAGTAAAGGGACATTTCTATCAATATCTGCTGCGTCAGGGGATGATAAAGATCGATGTGCTCTGTTGTCCACAGAGAAGAATACTGGGTGTTGATTTTCCTCCCGAGCAAAGTTCAGTCATTTTGTATGGACAGTGTTTTATTCATAACTGACACAAATGGTTATTTTCTGTATAGACTCATATGAATTATTGGATTCATCTATAAATTAAAGGAAGTGTCTCAGAGCTGAAGCTGAAATCTTGAAATTAAAAAACAAACCAGAAAAACTCTAAACAATTGAATATTAAGATTTCACATACATCTTCTTGCTTGACTGATTGTTGAGTGGTTTTTGATTTTCAGTATGTACATATGTTCTCAGAGACCGGAGCTGGGGTTTAAAAATAAAGAAACATAAACAACATGTACTGAACCTGTGAATAGAGGTGTTGTCTCTCTCCATGGATGTTCACCACATGTGCTTGATCTTTGGTTTCTAAGATTAACCATCTCTCTCATCTCTCTCTCTCTCTCTCTCTCTCTCTCATCTCTCTCTCTCTCTCTCTCTCTCTCCTCTCTCTCTCTCTCTCTCTCTCTCTCATCTCTCTCTCTCCTCTCTCTCTCTCTCTCTCTCTCTCTCTCTCTCTCTCTCTCAGCAGTAGAGATGCAGGTATGAAAACCGTGAGGATCCAGGTTGCTGCTGTGAACGATTCTGATTATCTCACCGTGTTCCTGCACTATTTCCACAGCATGTTGAACAGTGTGCCTTCATGAGATAACACACAGACATTCTGCTAATCCACAGCCTGACTGAAAGGAACACACAGGGGCTGAGCTGCGTTACAAAAGTCATGACACACACAAACACACACACACACTGGTTATTTTGAGTCAATGAAATCTTCCTTGAGCTGTTTCCTATAATCACAAAAATACAGTTTGTCTCTTTCTATTACGCACTTCACTCCACAGGCTCTCATCCTTCTTTACACACACATTATACTAACCTTAACCCGGTTTTACTTTGTAATTTTAAACCCTTTAAATTCATTCAATAGTCTTGCAGCCATTTTGAGATCATAGCATATGACTGACTCTCTCAAAATGTCCTCACAAGGTCTAAAGTCAAACTGATTCCCACAAAGACAGAGGTAAAAACCCACTGACACCAGTTTTGATGTTTGAATCATAATTTAAGTTCAAACACATTTTTAAAAAACGTTAACGGTACAATGTAAACTGCCTGAGGTTACAGATCAGTGAAAAGCAATGAAAGTTTAATTGCAACAGGCTGTTTGCAGAGATCAAGACTCGACTTACAGCTTTTATACAGCAATAGATTATAATTTACCTAATTATAGGATTTATAAGCTTTTAAAGTGATTTGAAACAATTCAAACAATTGTCCTGACTTCTCTTATTTCTTAAACCCATGTAGCCACGTCTGGAAACAAACACTCACATGAAATGTTTACTTTCTTTTATCTGTATCAAGTTATTGTAAACCAAACACTTCCTATAGTGCTGCCACTTCACATTAAACAAGCTCAGCTTTAAAAAACACAAGTGGCTAAGGAACACTTTGTTTTATTTTTTCACTGAGGTTCACACCGACTGTGATCGTTCATCAAAAACGTGCCTATAAAACAAAACGAGGGTAATTTTCAGCATTTTTTTATGGAAGTGAATCAGTTTCAAATATGTCAGTGAGTAACGGCACAGGAAGGAGCTTCTATATGAGGAGGTAACCAATCACAGACACTACGTCCTGTTGCCGTGCAAACACATAACGTGAACACACAGGGGTATATGGATTTTCTGATATGAAGTATCAGCAGAGCAGCATCATCTTTAACCTGTTATTGCGTCTGCTGATGTTCACTCCCCTCCCCCCCCACCCCACGTCTCCACCGGCTGACGTCTCTTCATATCTCAGGTTCTCTCCTGTGGATTTCATTTCTCTTGTCCCTGGTCTGTCCCTCATCTCCTGGACACAGTGCATCATATAGTTATAAAGCTGTGGTTTATATGAGTAAACATTTTCAACCTCTTCACTCCTACTAGCATCGGATCATATAAAGTGAAACATTATGTTTTGCTACATCACTTCTGGTTTAGAGTTTCCAGACTCGAAATAAAAACGACTCAGAATTTAATGTAGTTCAAATGTAAGGATATTTTTAATTTCAGTGTAATTTTCCTACACACACACTCATTTCACTTGTTTCTTAAACCTGCCAGTTGCTCGTCTGCGGCTCAGGAAACATCGTTGGTTGTGTGAGACGCTAATACCTTCATTAATTGGTTGTCATGGTTACACTAATACCCACAGGGACCTGTTTGGAGAGGAAAGGTATTTCCGACCACGCTTTGTTACCATAGTAACCACAGGCTACCAAATCAACAGGCACTGAAATCTTAATGATCATAAATTGAACCATCACAAAAAACATGTTGAAGTCGAGACCCTTAATAAAAACCTTGTAATAAGTGCGTTTAGCGATGAATCCTCACAATGTGATTCCAATTATAACCGTGGCCCAGATGGCAGATGGATGTGCCCACTTCAGGCAATAATACAGCACTTCAGGCCCCCAGACAAAATGGATGAGTCCAAATTTGTCCACTTTTAAAAGCGGTATATATATATTTTTATCTAACAAAATAAATGTAGGGCTCTTCTGGCAAACAGGCAGTGCTCAAGGCAAAGTGTAATCCGTGGGAAATGGGCAATATGGCAAAAATGGCACCAAGCAAATGCAGGCCACCTTTGATTGATATGTGGTATTGCTGTGGATTACTCACGGCTCATATCTGGCAAACGGGCTGGGACCACACAAGTGCCATCGTGGTGTTGAGTTACATCTGGGCCTAAGCTATGTGGGATAACTCAACTATGTCCACCGATATTTGATTTGGTTTTTAAAATCCAGATCCCCGAATAATATCCTGGGAAAAACTGTGAGAAGGTTGAAAACATAAACATCTCAAAATGTTAAAGAAGGTGAAAAAACATTAAAATGTAAGGATTCTTCCTTCACCCTTTCCTCTCATCACTCGACCAAATATCATAGAATATCAGTTCATTTATTTTTGTGTAATCTTGGTCACAAACGGGTGAAAACATAACCTCCTCCCATATTCATCTTCATTAACATAAAACATTCTGCATTAAATGAGAAAACAGAGAAATGAGGAGCAGAACTATCCTCACTTTCATAAAAGTTTAAAAAGACACACACACACACAGACACACACACACACACACAAACACGCACGCACTCACACACGCTAAGAGAATTGTGCCGGCGAGCAGAATCCCGTTGAACTCTTGATTATTATTTCACCCGGGCGATTAAGAAAAACCTGCCGACTTCAGTTTCAAGTTTCCCCTTCTGTGGTGTGACACTTGTCTCGGAGACACTTCCCTGCTGCTGCACTCCCCTCCCCCCCCGAGTGCTCTCCTCTGGACTGCTAATTATCCACCCACCAACTTCTTCACAGACAATGGCACAATTAAAACTTTATCGCTGAATAATCGTTTTACTGGGCACTGGTGTTTAATGGCGTTGGGAGTTCGAGGAGCAGATGAACCCTCAGGAGCAGAATTACTGCCTGGCAGCCTGGACACTAATCACAGTCCTTGTTTCGGGGAGAGAGACGGCCCCTAATGACACCCGGGTCCAGACTGGCAGAGCTCACAACAGAGTGCTTTACATTCTCTAACACCTGGGAACAAAGAAGCTCCTGAGCTAAGACATTTAATTTCACAGATAGAGGAGCATGTCAGGAGTTATCAGGTAACTTGTACTGAGGGCTGATAATCACATGCTGATCACCTGGGCACCGAAACACTGTGGAGGCTTGTTCCTGTGATGAACTCTGTGATTTCTTAAGATTCACAACGGCTGTGTACTCCAACTTACACAAAGACGAAAACAAAATATCTCAGATGCCATCCTGTTATTTTCACGTCACCTGGAGCCAGAGTCTGCTCAGTAGTGATCAGTGTGGAGGCGTGGTCGAGGTCCAGTTGACACACATATACACAAATAAACATTAATCAACTTATTAAAGTCAAACTTATCAGAAACATTAAACACTTGAATATACATTTGTGAATAGAATAGAAGAGCATAGAATATAGGACAAGATTTCCCTTGTATGTTTGAAGGTCTTCTACACAGTTTAAGTTACCAGTAGGTGTTACTGGCCACCAGTGGATGTTAGGGAACATATCTTCATTTTTGTACCTTAGTGTGAACAGGTACACGACTACGTAAAGTTCCATCATTTCTGGGGCAAAATGGAAATTACTTTTGAGTTTAGTCCGTGTCCCATCCGCCAACAGGGGGGAGGTGGGGTTTCATGGCCTGTAGTGCAGCTTGCCACTAGGTGGTGTCATCTTGTCTTTATATAGTCTATTTGTTGAAACATTTCCTTCCTCTCGTATCGCGTACTTGACTCCTTTTCAATAAAATATCAAACCTTCCTCACAAAGTTTGGCAAACATCAACATCCATAACTCAACGAACCGAATGCATTAAACATGCTCACCATCGACGAGTGAGAACCCAGCGAATTGGCTGCTAAATAATATTTCATTGATATAAATTTGCCATGAGCTGACACACAGAACCCTGGTGAGTCTCCTCTGTGAGGCCCTGCAGCTCCTCTGTGGAGATAAAGACATCAGGACCTCACAGGTTGAGCTGAACTCAATTCACACACACACACAAAAAAAAACACTCCCCACCGCTCAGACTTTAACAAAGTTTAAAACCGAGAGGACACGCACGTGTTGTGAATCTCAATAAACCGGCCGTGTGTGTCTATTTGTCAGATGTGCTCGTGTCATTATGCGAGACACAACTTGAGGTCTGTGCAGTTAATACTTTACCCTCCTCTTCATCTCTCAGGCAGAATGCTAAGCAGACACACAACGCAGCCGTCTCTGGTCACATATTGACAAACAGCTCCTGTTGTGACACTGACTGGTAAATTACATTTTCACACTAGAAAGTAAATATCGTCCTCTTTGCGATAGTAGCCTGGCTGGAGAGAAATTGCTTTATTGACTTGTTAAATTCTAAGTATTTGTGTGAACAATTATTTAAATATATGTGAGGCCTTATCTTGTCCAGACTTAAAGGTTTAGCGATTTGTGTACTTGTTGTGTTTGGGCTTGTATGAAATTATAGAAGGGCCAAAAGTTTGTGGGAGCATCGTCCGGTGTTTGTCACTTCTGCAGACCTCCTGTATATCCAGGTCCTATATGAGCTGGTCGCGATAGATAAGTGGATAAATAAAATGTTGGAGCAAGTCAGAAACTGGGAAATGATGTAGACCAGTAGCTTGTAGTCAAATCACAAGTTGTCACCATTGGCCTAAGACCAGGAATCGGCTGGTATCCCTGACGTCTCCCGGTTGTTGACCAGACCTTCAAACATATAAGCGTTATTTATCCTAGGTTTAAAAAACAAAATTACCTCAGCCGACACGAACTAACCCAAAGAATGACCCATTAAGTTTGGAGCAGATACAGTAATTCTTTTAAAACATCAACATGGCAAGTAGTGTGTTGGCCTCTGGGTAGAGATATCCTCTCCTTTATTAAAGTATCTATATCATTATATTTTCAGGGTCAGTAGATGTTTAGATTATTATAACATAATAACACCAGGGTGGCATCTGATCAGTCTCACATTCATTCTGCAGCATGAGAATGAGCCTAAATGTGAAGCCAGAGTCCAAGAGGCTTATCTGCAAGAACAATAGGAAAAGGAGATAAACGCCCTGAACTCCACATATATGGAATCAGTCTGTGATACTGTGAAGAGTAACACACACAACCACACGTCCGGTTCCCCTCCACCACCCAGTCAGCTTGTCGCCAGGTTTAGAATCACAAATCGTCCACGAGACAAGGACTCGACCTGGACGCAGAGAGCAGAAGCAGAGAGTGAAAACATCCAGGAGATGAGAGGTGTCATCACATCCCACTCCAGCTCCCATTCCACTGTCGAGCCTCCTCCAGTGGGTTTTTAAGTGCAGCCCCAGTGGCTCCCTCTCGTCCTGGACAACATAACACAACTCGGCCGCCTGTTGTCCTGTTGTCCTCTCGTGGACAAATAGCAGCACATAAAGTTGTCAGCGCCACCGAGAGAAGATTCATTTATCTCACTGGTGGAGGGTTGTGCGTTTACCCACAATGATGGTAGCGTCGTTGTTCAGCAGCATCAGTGAGCGGGGGGGGTCAGATAATAGCTCTCACTTTGGGCCACTCTGCCTCCCTCCACATGGGATCTGAACCAGACACCTCCTGATTACTGCCGCTGGCTCTCTGGAGGTCCACGCCTCACTCAGCTGTCCGGTTCCATTACACTGAGAGGAGGAGAGAGGAGATCTGTTGTTGTGCCCTGAGTCCCAGAGACTCGGCACTCGGCTGCGTACATTTATTATTGATCACATAAATATATTGGAAGCTCAATCATGTCTCGAATTACGATAAAAAAATAACCTTGTGATTGACAGGGTTTGCTTCTCAAGGTTTTTTTCCACCGAACACTCAGGGCTTTGTTCACTCAGGTTTATTGACGGTGTTTACTACTGACCAATGAAATGTGCCCATTCGTCATTTTAACCATATGTTTGATTGAAAATCAAACAGGCTACACTGAACTGTAGTGAATCTAAACTGGGGACAAACATTACTTCCAATGTTCTTCATCTAAAATGACTTTACTAAATATCACTGACACAATCTTTGCCTCAAGAAAGAAGATCATGTTTTCATTGAAAAACTACTGGACTGAATTCCATGAAACCTCCAGATTTGGTGGGACATGACGTCAAAAAACTAAATTTCCAGAGTTGATTCAGGAATTTTTTTTCACTTTCACTAAAGTAGCGTTAGCCTTGGCAGAGGAATGTATTGTCTGAGCACCCTTCTAGTTTCTGTATTTACTTAAATACAATGCAATGGGTATGGAATTATAGATCAGTTCACAGGTACAGGTCGAATAAATGTGTGAAATAAACCTGATAACAGAAAAAACGTGAGATTGCAAGAAATCCTACATCACAAACTTTCATCCCTCAATTCCTCTTCACACCTAAACTGAGAATTCATTGAAGCAGGAATCTGTTTCAATGTGTACAGATGAGTCTGAATCAGTTATCTTTGTTCCACTTTGCATGATATCAACTTTAGTTTGACTGTAAAGTAAGTGAACTTAAATTAAACCCCAGTTAACAGGGACAAACCTCAGAGAGACGCATGTGAGGAATCCCTCTCCCGTCACCCTCCACGGTCACAGCACATCGTCCATATTTATTTATTATTTTAAGATTAGTGATGTATTTATTTTACATAAAAAACCCTAATATAACAACTGACAATCATTGTTGGAGTTTCCTTCAACAGAGAGGTTCAGAGCCTGGTTTCCTTTATGAAGCTGAGGTCTGAACAGGTCAAGTAAAAAACGGTGTTAATTTGAAGCCAACGCACCTGGGGGAGTGTGTTACTGTCCGACATGTTCCTCTGACTTCAGAATGAAATCTCTACACACATAGACCCATTCTTCATCATTTGAATATGCACTTCACAGTTCACACATCACATCATCCTCTCGTACACACACACACACACTGACGTCTGAGCGGAGAGAGGGACCCGCAGGCAGAGCGGTCCGAGGGTTGTGATCCTCTTGGTTGAACTCCAGAGAGACCCACTTCTGCGACTTTGTTATGAAATGGATGCGTTGCCGGTGACTCAACTTCAAAGTGTGCGATGTTCCCTCTCAGCGAGGAGCTCCGTGCAACCTCCAAACAAGACGGCCCGTGTTGTGTAGCGTCGGGAGTCGTGCTGCATTGATCTGCCACTGCAGCAAACACTTAGCGCCGCCACGAGCCTCCTGGGAGTCCGACTGTCCAGCCCGAGAGCGCGTGTTGTCGTTGCGTCAGAACGAATCGAGAGTTTCCTGAAGATGGGTGAGTCATGGATGCGGCAACAAAGCTCTGACAGGTTTTTGACGGCATCCTGAAGTGTGGGGTCAGAGCTCGTTGCTATTTATAAGCCGAGGACATGTTGGGTTCTTCACCCTCAAAGGTCAGTCTCATTAAACTCTGTCGCGGGAGCAGGAGCGGTCGAGTTTTCTCATACGTGGTTTAATAATGTTCTTCCTTCAGTGTTTTAATTAACTGCTTTTCTTCCTCCATCTTATTGACAGCCTGCCAAACCAATTTGTTTTTAAGCCTGTCAAGCTTCCACCTTTACGGTTAACTGTCATAACGGAGGCAGACTAATTATCAAAATTCAGTTCTTTTTTAATCTGAGGGGTCGTTTGGTTTCACACAAAGGTAAGAAAAGCAAGCAACTGATTCCTGATCAGCGCCTGTGGATCGACTGTAGCTGTCTTTACCAAGCTAATGCTCAGCCTCAAGTGGTTAAAACTTATTTTAATGCCGGACGGTTGGTTTCTTCCCATACTTGTGAACACCATATCTCAAGAACGCCTACAGGGGACCTCTTCATATTTAAAGCAAACGTTCGGTGGGACTCACAGATGAACTGATTACAGTTTTTGGTCTCTTGAACGTTATATCTTAAAATTCTCCCTTCAGGAAATGTCCTTAGATTTTTTACCAGCTGTCATTTGGACTCAAAGATGAACAGATTAGATCTGGGTGGTAAAAGTGAAGAAAAAAAAATACCTAAGAAGTAGACGGCACCTGATATGGAAGCGAACTAATAATATGGAGGTTACTTATCAATAATGATACACCACTGGTGACCTGAATAATCAAACAGTGCCAGTGGAGGGGTAAGTTCCCCTTCTTTAATGGTGCATGGGGTAATGAGGAACCAGTCTCAGGCTGGTTTGCTGCACATCTCAGGAGGTATGGTGAATTATAATGCAGACTGTAGGAAGAGTTTTGAATCTTCCCCAGTGGACAAAATAAATAATTGTACAACCAGTAAAGCACCAGTCCAGCATGTTTTGAATGGATTTTCTCAGTCACTTTAAAGACGCCGCTCTCTGTGAGACTTTCAGCTTCGTGGAGCATTTTTCCAAAACCTGGTCCCCGGGTTGAATGATGCTCCACAAGCACAGAGTCTGAGAACGAATGAAAATCAGTTGATTAATAATAAATAAGAGTTTGTAATTTGCTTGAGGAAAGCGGGTCAGTCATCTATTACCTTACACAGCAGGAACATTACATTGATCAGCAGAGTGCTGCGTGTACACAATCAATTATTGACACAAACATTTAGCTCCATTGTGGCGGCTCGATACCGCGACACAAGATTCTTTTATACTGTTCACTCTCCATTTTCAACAATGTGGCCAGTCTTGTATATCCATTTAGTCTTATTGTATAAAAACTCAATATATTTCTATTTAAACCACAAAATGTTCCAATACGTTTTGTCATATAATACCATTTTTTCACGCCCATCATCTGAAACTGCTCTTCAACCCTGATTCAAACGTCTCAAGCTGTGATGTGTCACATATTGAACATCACGTGTTTGTCTTATGATCCGATTCCTCTTCATAAACGGGCAGCCCCCCCCCCTATTGTGCGGCTCTCTGGGCTCAGGTATCCGGATCTGCTTGATTGTTGCAATCAGACTGAAGAAGTGTCACACGGCGGTGAAGAGGTCCTCCAGTCGAAATAATCCCCCGGCGTGATTTTCTGAATTTGATTTGCGAAGGCTTGAAAGGGGATAGAGGAGACATTACTGCAGTCTTCAATTTTAAAATGCGAGAGGACGACGATGCAATGTGGTGACGAGAGCGAATCAGAAACGAAAGTGGACGCAGTCAAGAAGAAGAGATTCTGGGAGGTTGGAAATATTAGTCGACAGAAGGAAGGTTTCGATCTGTGACGTCTGTTTCTTTGTACTCCGTGTGAATTTAAAACAATTTCCGTTTTCTTCCCATTTCCTTCCCATCAGTATGACAATGAGTTTAAACCGATTCAGGTGTATTTCATTGTAAATCTGTACATGTGAATGAGTTTAACATATGATGGAGAGTTGGCCAATAAAGGTCCCTGGAAACCTAACTAATCAATCTGTACGTTGAAATGGACATTTCACTTTCACAAAACCAGAAGGGAAATAAACTATCAAGGTCAATCTGACAAGCAGTATTAAAGTAGAACGTTTTACCAAATGTGCCTTTTAAAATGACAAATCAGGAAATTGCAAACCAAAAACAAACGACTTACCAGAAAGGCATCCCCCTGCTAAAGCTAATCGCCCCCTGGATCCGCCCCCTTAATTGAGCCCACTCCAAAAGTTAATGGGGTCATCGCTCGCCCATAACTCACCCTTCCTCCAAATTTCAAAAAAAATCCATTTGAGCATATTCCTGCAAACACTAGTGTGTACACAGATTCCAATTAGCCAAACACTGTACGACATCCTGAAAGATTTATCTGTTTAAACACTTTTACGACCATATGCAAAGTTTGCACAGCTGTGAGGGCGAGTCGGGGCCTCGTAAAAAAAAAGATTCACATATTCTCAATCTGGACAAGTGATCTGGATTAAAAGAGTTTACAACTCTAAAGCCAGAGCAGACTGTGGTGCCACATCTGTCATCCAGTGTAATCCCACTTTATGTAAGTTATTTGGTTTATTCCAAAACTATGATTGGGCCTCTGAGAGGAAACGTGAGAGGCACTCAGACCTGGCAGCAGAGAGTTCCCAGGCAGGACGCAGGGCACTTACAGTGGAAAGATGTTCCAGTTCTACACTCGAACATCTGGGCTTTCAGAAGTCGGCTGAGGTCACTGGCTCCGTGCCTGAAGAAGGCTCTCAAGAAGACCTGGTGGAGGAGGCGAGGGAACTGGGACTGGAACCTCATCCTCCCATCATCTAGAGGTGGGCCTTCAATTATCTTGTGGGACATGGTGGTTTGTGTTAAACTTAAATATTGGTCTTAGTGAACATTTAGTTTGATGGGCCGAACATTTATGGTGTGTCGGTCCATCACATTAGAAGGTGCAGGAGCTTTTCTTACTCTGTGAATAACTGATGTTTTTAAAACTTAGATTTCGATATTACGAGATGCCAGTAAAGAGCATGGGCCCTGTGGGTGAAATATAAGACTTTTATTATTTAAGGAGTATTGTCTCATAAAAATACTGAGAAAAACTGTAAATAACAAAGAAGGGATGTGAGTTTATTTTATTTATTTAAACACAACACCAGCTTGAGTAAATCAAATAATTTCACCCCTCTAGGCTCAGTTTTGTTGTTTTTGTCAGTGGGCATGTGATGTGTGAGTCTTTCAGTGTTTGAATGTGTGTGTGTGTGTGTATTGATGCAATTCTTGCTCCAGCTGAACATGTAGGTGTAAAACTGATGAATCCAGGAACAATAAATCAGCCCCCGATGACACGTTCACACCTTCAGACTTTTCAACAGGTGTGAAAGGTTCCTCAAAACCCAAAGTTTAGTCTGAGCAGAACAGATGGTCACCTTGCAGAACCCACGGAACAATGGTTTGGTTCATTTGCAGGTTTGAAATATTGTTTTCTAATCGCTGGACAATATGAAACAATGGAAGAAGAAGACTGAAGCAGCTGCAGAATTGTTGCAGTCTTCACCTCCAACGATTTAATGTTTGAACAATGAGGACGTTCATTTAGTAAAACCACAAAAAACTATTCTTTATCATCCATTTTATTCAAAAAACATCAGACACCCGCCCGTCTACAAACCAATCAGTGTCCAGAACAGGTGTGAGAAACCTCCTGAGAAAAATCAAATCAATCCAACACATTCAACAGCATGAAGGAAATAAAACCCTGTAAATAAAATGTCACCATGAAAACACACAAGAGAAGCTCCAGTTATTTCGAGCGGTTTCCATGTAAATAAAGGAAAGTGTTCCTGCAGCTAATCTCCTTCAGTTGTGTGTTGATGTGAAAACATCAAAGTGTTTAATATATGGGGCTGGTGTTCTCTCTTCTAATGAAGCTGCTATCGGGATGGAACAGACTCCCTCCTCTCACAAAAGGCTGAGGCAGCAGCACACAGGAAATATCTTAATGACTAATTACATTTGAAGATGTGCAAATTGTTTATATTCAAAGCTGAGACGACGCTTTAATCCTGCGAGTAAAGAACAATATCATTACAGGATCCCACACCAGCAGATGGGCTGTTTTTCACATAACACAAGTCTGTGGGCTTTTTCACTTTTCAAATTGGAAGAAAAACTTTGCCAACAAAAGGGAAATGAGCTTTATTGAAAGAGAATCGTTGGAGTTTAGCTTTATCATTTGATAAAGAATCACGCCATGAATTAGAAAGATGTATGTAAAGTGGTTTGTGACGCTCGTGCACTAAAGAGGAGACGATGTGTGATTGCATTACTCGAGTTTTGGCAGCGGAGAGCAACGCGGTGTGTCATGAGATATAAAATGAAATTCGGCTGCTGTGGAATATATTAGACTGCTTGTCAGGGGTGAAAATAATGATGCAGTCACGGTTTATCAGCGTTTTCAAAAGGCTTGTCACGAGAGATGAAATATGGTAATTGTATTTTTAATATCGGGACCAAAGTGGGGGTGGTGAGCGCGGAGGCATTCTCCGTAAATCTTGGGCTTTGCTAATAAATCAGCCGTTCCCATGAACTGTTGGCTTGTTCAACTGCACTTAATGGATAATGGCGGAGTGCAGTTGGAAAGCTGAGTGCACAGGATCCAAGCTCCACCTCTGAGAGTGGAGGCAAGCTTTACAAAACTAACTTAAACACAGTGTAACAAGCTTTACTGCTCTGAAGTTACTGGTCAACAAAGTATGTTGACCAGTAACCTGTTGGAAGGAATGTGGAATATTCAATACTCCATACAGGAACATCCAAAAACCCAAATCTCTTAACATTTTCTGAAGTCTGAAAACGTCTTTCAACAAAACAAAGTAGTTTCCACAGCGTGCACACAACTCTCTGCTGACAGCCCCCCACCCCGCCCCTCCACCCCCCCACCAACAAGGCAATTAACACTGTTTAATAGATGCTAAATTACTTTCATGCAACCCCACACTTGTCAGTGATGACAAACAAAACAACGATGATAAATAAGTGTCTGAAATTTCAATTTACTCCTCACTATGGAGTCAACAGAAATGAACTCATTAAACAATTAAAGTTCCAACAGGGCACTGCTGTTGTTGTTGTTATTCTTTCACACATACACATGTCACACATACAGGATTATGAAATATCACAGTGCAGTGCAGAACCAATGTGAAGAACATGCGGATGACAGTATGAAGTGCTACATGAATAAATTAATATTAAACTTTAGACTCACATTAGCAGACAACAGCAGTAGGCAAATGTAATTAAGGTGCAGGCAGAGTCTGTAAATAAAGATGGACGACATGACAGCTCCACAAAAGTGAAGCCCCCTGATGGCTGGCCTCCTCCTCCATGTTAGCAGATGGGACAGGAACCAAGCTAACGAGTTAAACCATCTTTTGAAAAAATTGAAAAACTGTCTGAAAATGGAGGGAGCGGGGAAAAGAGAAGCTTTGACAAGTGAACAAGCTCATGTGACAACTCGGCACAGTCGGCCTCAGCACCAGTGTGAACTCATTAGAACAGATTATGTGTCATTTCAGATTTGTTTGAACTTGATTTTTGGAAAAAGTGACAGAATGAATTTTCCCTTTGTGACTCTGAAGAGAAAAATTAAGTTTTTCAAGAAGTGACGCAGAAGGAAAAGACACATCTGCAATCTGAGATGTGTTTTCTTTTTTTATCTTATCTTTTATTTCCCGCCTGGAGAGAGGAAGTCATTATCTCACTTCTCCTCACACTCAGGTAGAAGGATCAACGTGATATTATGGGATGTTGTCCTGTCTAATGCCATCCACTGTCATTTTTGACATGACACCTCACCCCTGCATCATTTACCTGTCATAAAATACTCTCTCCCTGGACCTGTGTGTGTGTCTGTGTGTGTGTGTGTCTGTCTGTATGTGTCAAGGACAGGTTTAAAAATGAAAAGCCTCTGCTCCAAAGGTTCGCTGCCAAATGTTAAACCATGGGGATCTTTTAATTAATCAAGAAGACGAGTGATCTCGGCCACCACCGCGGAGGAAGGGAGAGGGCAGATGTCACATGATATTATCTGGGAATGGCAGCGGGTAATTAATCACCTTGACAGCCCTTGATTTGTAAACATGGCTAATTTAGAGGATTTTTTTTTAGGGAATCACACGGGAACAAGGTTCATCTCACCGGTCATGACAGGTATAAATTGCCCTTCAGCAAAAAGCAGGCAAACAGCCAAAGACTGTGTTGCCTCTTGAAGTAGATTGAGTTTGACGTCCTGGTTAAGTGAATATGAAATAGAGATCAGCTCGAAATGACTGGATGGAGTTTTTCCTTTTTTTTCAACAGCTATTAAGTCTTTATGAGCAGACTTTAAAAACATGTTCTCATTCATGAGTAGACGCTGAGACTGACTGTCGAACCCAAAGACTGTGAATAAAGATGGACACTTCCTCACATGCAGCAAAAATTAAGACATATTCCAGATGAGGGCGCTGCCATATTATGGTTTTGACCTAATTTATGAGGGCAAGGTAGGGAACTTGATGTGGATTCGAGGATAAGAGATCCCAGCAATATTGGGATTTGTTAGGGGAGGAGGGGAGATGCCATCCCCTTTAAACCAAAATAATAACGTTATTCGTAAAAACAAACATTCATTTAATACAACAAATCCCTCCAGGTTGTATAAAAGTTCGAGGAATGAAGGTCCCATCTCATCCTCTACAAGAGAGTGCTGCTGCAGATGGAGAATTTGTGTCTGCAGGTGAAAAACCTATAGTCAACATTACTAACTACATCATGGGATCAAGAGTTTATTTTTTAAAGTTGGCACAGGAGGAGAGAAGTGTCTGTCCCACACAAACACACTGAGCGTCTGTCATAGTCAGATCCACCATTACTGGAACCAGGAGACTCCTTCCTACATGGGCAGTGGCAGACCATCCATAAAGATTTTACCAATCCTGGCAGGTAGGTAGGATTCATCTTGACCATCAGGGACAAACACAGACAACTTCACATTCTGTTTTTATTGCATCAGATGAATAAATAAAACCAAACTTAATATGAACCCTGCGATGAGAACATTTAAAAAGGAAAGAAACTTGTACTTTTGCCGTTTTTGTTTGACCAGTGTCCAAACTGCTAACATGGAGGAGGCAGAGTTTATGGTCTGTACTGCAGTCAGCCACCAGGGAGCGATCAAGATCATTCTGCTTCACATTTGGTTTCTCCAAGTCAGATGAATGGGTTTTACTTAAACTCTTTTAACACCTCATGTTATTTGACACATAAATTCACTTTCATTACCTCCACTGAAATCATCTTTTAGTTCAGGTGGTTTGTCTTTCATCGGAATTCATAATCCTGCAGCTGTAATCTTTTACGTGCTTCTTGATGGATGATGCAGTGTGGGGCCGTGTTGTGTAACCACCGCTTCGGATGTGTACACAATAAACAGAGCTCTGCTTATTTCAGGGTAATTCAACCCAGTTCTAGTGGAGACCGGTGCATTAACCTTCAAGATTCAATTTATTCATAATTATACGACAGATTGCACAACACAATTACTGGTGGGGGCCTCTCGAAGCTATTCACAAAATATAATAACCAAAAAAATGCAACTCCCATGACTGTTTTGTGGCCTTATGCAATTCCTGCAGGGCATTTTCTGAATCTGCATCTTGGAGGCAGTAAACAGCAGAAATACACTGGTGGATTCTGTGGAACCAGAAAATCAGGTCGATATTTTAACATAAAAAATGCTCTTTAACTCCTGGGTTTGGTCGTTTTGCAGCCGAAACGTAACTGTACTGGAAGACGGTCAGAAAACTGTCCCACAAATCTTATCTATTTGATTCAAGGCATTTTTTTTGACAATGTAATACACTTGTTTGTATAAAGGTGTTTGATTTTATTCAATGAAACCTAAATATAAATATAATAACGATATATTAACGTAAATAATACTTTGTAGATGTTAATCTGTGTCTAAGTAAAAGCATCACAATTATAAACAATGTATAATTTTCTTAAACAAATATGTCACTATGGAAAACCAAGCAGCTCAAAAGTTGTTTTCTTAAAACAGATTTTAGGTTAAACTGAAGATTGGACTGGTCCTTTGGTTTATGTTCATGTTGTTAATCCAACTGTTTTAAACTCTGCAGTCACAAACAAAGCTGAATCATCTGCATACAGATATAAAGGACATGGAATCAGCTGCCAACCAGTAACAATAACAACAGTGAATAACCACATGTAAGATTTTGTGATTTTTAAGCAGTTTTTAGACATTAACTCTAGACAATTTCCCAAAAATGTTGTGGTGAACATCCAAACAAATGTTGATTTGTGTCAACAGACGACTAGGATGATTAAATTTGACAGCAACACATGCTCTAGGTTGTTGTGTCAACCTACCGTGTTGTGCTTCTGAGTCAACATGGCCATGTTTCAAAGAGGGAGGATATGGAAGTAAGACTGGACATTTACCTCAGCGCTGGCCTTTATGTGGGCAAAGAGTCCTGGCCTCTCTGCTCAAGGGCCCCACGAAAAGAGAATAAATGAAGGCTAATGACTGCTGAGAGAAATGGGAGGGGAACAAACATAGAGGCCTGCTCATGTTTCTGAGCTTGGTTGAAATACACAAGTAAAATATTAAACAGTCCAGGGAGCTCTTTTTATCAGGAGTTCAACTCTTTCACCTCCAGCACATTTAGCTTCTCCGTGAGTCTCGGCTTTTATCAAGGTCAGACTTCAGAGGGAGCGTGGACACACAGGACACATCGATGAGAGAGGTGTTAGAGATACAGTCTCTCTCAAACCGTTTCATCCTCGCTGCTGCTTTTAAGTCTCCGCAATTAACGTTGCGATGCACAGATCTGCTTCATTCAATATTCACCTGGAAGTTTGAGCTTTTCAGATACGAGGGATGAAATTTGGGTGTTTGACTAAAAATAATATTTTCTTTCAGTGTGCACGTGTGTGTTCATCAAGGAGCTTGACGCTGACCTTGGCTTTGTAAGAGCGACCACCGTCAATCAGCTGAGCCGTCAAATCAACCATCGCTGCTTGAAAAGGTTTCAAGATTTCAACAAGAATCGATTTGGACTCAGCTGTCAATCAGTCAGACCCAAGCTCTCTCTACTCTGTGTGTGTGTGTGTGTGTGTGTGTGTGTGTGTGTGTGTGTGTGTGTGTGTGTGTGTGTGTGTGTGTGTGTGTTCTGATGTATTTACAATAAAAATAGCTTATTTCTGGAGGGATATATTTAATTTAGTACTGTGTACATTTAGCCTAGTTAAAGGAAAGTTTTGGCATAAGCTGTGTTTCACGGCTGTATGTTAGCTTAGCTCATATTATAATAAAGGCTGAAGATTGTTCTTTGTTGGGTTTTCTACTAATCAACTGGTATGTGCCTTTTTGACAGAGCATATATACTCTATATAAAGATGGACGACATGTATCCACCTTAAGCTACCTTAAATGACAGAAACAGTCTTTGAGAAAAAATGTATTTGGTCCATGTTCCATCCAGTAACATGGAGGAGGCAGGATTTTGTAAGATATGCTGCAGCCACCCAGCAGGGGGCGACTTGGCTTCACTTTTTGTGAAACAGTCCTCATCCATCCTTGTACACAGTCTATAAGACAGAGCTGTTTCCTCTGTTATTAGCATTGTCATGCTAAGCTAATCCGCTTCTGGCTGTAGCATCTTTTTTATCCCACAGTTACCTTGGTATCAGTCGTCTCAACTTCTTCTCTGCAAGACAAAAATAACAGTTTTTCCTTAACACAAATACAAATACCTGTATAAGAGGTTGCGGACGTCCTTGAGATGTTTTGTGTGAATATAATTTCTTTGAATTGTCAGAAACCTCTGCCTCACATTTCCTGAAAGGTTTCTTCACTCCCTCCTTCTCTTACCTCTCTTACCCCTCGCTGCAGGAGGGAGTAGCAGGTTTCTGAGTCCTGTCATCCGAGGGAACAGGAAGTCCTGAAGATGGAACTCCCCGGAGAACACGCAGGTTAGGTCAAGCCCGGCCTCGTCTGCTTTCACTGTCATCCTGCCAAGATGAAGTTCGTACGGGTCAGACAGCTGAGCTCCATAAAAAAATTTTTTTTTCCTCCTCCAGGAAGTTTGGCTCTTTGCACTTCTTAAGCAACACGTTGGCTGTCTTGTACGACGCTTCACATTTCGAGCCGTTGGACAGGACAGTGGTTTGCTCGGTGATTACTGGGCCACATGAGGAGATTTCCAGTCAGTTTTTTTCTTCCTCTGGAAGATCTCCAACACCGGCTGGAGCTTCAACATCTCCACGAACACCCTGGTATATAAAATCCAAATGGATTGACCCTGGTTGAATATATTCCTTCCTTTCCTTGTGAAACTCTGAATTCAAACTCTTACAAAAGGAAGGCACTGAAGGGGTTTAATGAAATATGCAATTGTTCCTGGGGAGACAGACTTCCCTGAGCAGGAGTTAGCCTGTAAACATAACCCTGTTTTGCTGTTCACTCCCCGGTGTCGGCTTAGACCACAGCATATAAAATCCAAATATCGGCATCCTCAACCAGCGGCCAGTAAAAGAAGACGTTAAAGCAGGCAACCGGTGTCAGATGCTATATTTTATCTAAGGAAGCTCAACGACAGGTTTTCCTGCCAATAAACTCACCTTTTCAATATTGTTCCATTTTTTATTATATTCAATTCAATCCAAACTCTAATAGAACACCTTTATCCTCTTTTATTGACAAAGAACACTGGTCGTTTTTTGTTATTTACGGCCCCGAACACACTGGCTGGAGAGAGTGGTAAAGGTTTGATGTGGCTGCCGCTCCTGCTGCTAACTGAGAGCGTTCAGGGGGATGTGACGGATGATTGACGCCAGAGGAGAGTGACTCATATAGGAGCTGGGAGGTTATGGTTGTTGTGTCCCTCAGTGTCTCCGGGTAACGACAGGCAGTCTGTGAATCAGTCTGGGTTACGAGCCTCGGGGGCAAAGTAACTGTACTGCACTTACTACAGAGGAGAGTTGGCTTGGCTCGGGCCTGAAGACTGGAGGCTCGGTGAGTCAGAGAGCAGCTATATATCTAGTTAGATTCATCCAAATGAAAATCTAGTTGGTTTTTGGTCAGCTAAGATTATTTGTATCATCTTTTGACTTCATATTTCAAACACATATGAGCCTGGTGTAAATCAAGGTCGTGCACAGGGGTGAAAACATAACCTCCTTCTCACTGGAAAAAAAGGAGGTTATGAACAAAAATACACAATCCTTTTTACACCATGTTCTGTTTTTCAACACAGAAATTTGAACTCTGCATTTAACCCATGAACACACACACGCAAACAGCAGTGGGAATTTGCAGCTGCAGCGCCCGCGGAGCAGCTGGGGAATTAGATGCTTTGCTCAAGGGCCACTCTGCCCATATTTTTACTTTTCCTGTGGAGTGAATGATAGCGTTTTTCCCCCTCCCTCAAATTTCTGCAACACTTCAGCTACTTTACTCCTAAATACCCTTTTTTCTCTCCAGGCTGCTGCTCCTCCGGTGTTTTCCTGTTACTCTTCATCTAATGTGACACCTCCTACCTGACACAACTGACCTTGTGTGAAATTGTCCGTGATGAGAGCTGTTACCTTCTGCAGCGACCTGCGATTATGTAAAAATCCAGAAGACGTGCAAAGAGCTGCCCTCAAGGCAAAACTACGCCGAGCCGAGGATGCTGCATCTTCCCTTTCTTGTTTTTCGTTTTTTTTAATCTTTGTGCATTTGCTTTTTTAGTCGAATATAACTGTTTTTCTGCTGCTCGAGCTGAACTGATGCTGCATGAATAAGGACAACGGGTGTAGAGACAGAATAAAACAAAGGTATAAGCATTCTTACCTCATTCTTGCACCAGCTCATGGGAATGAATGGGAGGATTAAATTGTGTATTTGTGGAGGAAGAACTGTCCAGACACCAGAGACTGTTTCTTTAAGCTGCAGCATCTGAGACGGTGAAGAGGTCAATGTTTCCCGAGCAGCTTTCTTCACACGGGGTCGGGACCCTTCAGCAACAGAGTGATTTTCCTTCACAACACAGCTCGACAGTTTGAACACAAAGCAAGCACAGGGTGTTTCCTGAGTTTATATAAATCCATCTATTATCTATATCTCTTATCGTTTGAGGGTCATAGGGGGGGGTGGAGGCCAGCTGATACTGGGCGGGAGGCAGACAGTTGTGTTGTCACGTGCAGCCCCAATGGAAGATTCCAGCTAAACGTTAAACGCATGTCTTCCAGCAGCAACAGAGACAAACATCCTTTCAACACTCACTTTCACTCCTACAGGGAATTAACCTGAGCTGCCTGTTGTCTTTGATCTGAGGGAAGAAGCCGGAGCATCTGAAGAAAACATCCACACATAAACCTTGTGTTTATGTGTAAACCTTGCTCTGAAGTGACAGGGCACCACAATACCACCAATTATTTTATTTTACAACCATGACTCGGGCTTAAGTGCGTCTTCAGCTGCTGTGTGATCATAACATTACCACTGCACAGTCATGCTTCACTCTGCAGGAGACCACACAGTTCAGTGCAGCGGTATAACAGCGCATCTAATGGTTTATGGTCTCTCCGATGTTTGCTCATGCCTCAATCCCTCCCCAGGGTCATTACGGGGTCTAATATCTGTGACAGCTGCATAATAGGATTTACAGCAGTGAGGAGGTCATTTATTTCTCCCGGAGAATCAACGTTACAAAGAAGCTGAGTCAGATTTATTTACATTCACATTTACATTTGCTTTATATCCAGAGCGACTCGCTTCCTCCGACTCCAAGCTCCAAGAGTTGTGTAGGTGCTAAATCTGCTCAATAAGTGCACGTGAGTCCGATAAAGACGTGCACAGGCAGTCAGTGATGTGGAGGAGCAGAGGTTCCCTGTGAAGAGATGAGTCTTCAACAGATTCTTTAGATATGGCTGCTGCAGAGTCTGGACTGGAACACCAGACTATTCTCTTTGAGGAACGCTCATATTCACCCTGAAGGCTGATTGGCCACTTTATCCCCGTATTGAGATCAGATACCATGAGCACAGCAATATGCTGCAAACTGCTCGTATGAAACACATGCACAATAAATGTCTATACTTCTGATACAGCTGACAGGAATATTTGTTACCCTACAAGGATAAAGATCATTATTTTGACTCACAAAATCTAAATCTGCACCAAATGCCACCTGCACTTAGATATTAACACTCTGCAAATGCTTTTATCATAAAGTTCTCTGCATTTATTTCTTGAAATATATGTAAAAAAACAAATAGTTAATTTAATAAAATAACTGTTTATATTTTGAGTATACATAAACAAACTCAGAGTAAAAAGCCTGGATCCACTTTCCCTTTCATTGAATGCTCTGTGAGGCTAAGTGCTGCGATTACCAGTGGAATTGAAAGAGTACATAATTGAACCAATTTTTTTTTCCGTCATCTGAGAGAACAGTTTATAATTACTTCTAAATACTTCTCAATTAGCCCTGGCAATTAGCTGTGCAATTACTCGATACGGTGCCGTAGTACAAAAGTGAATTAAAGTGAATTACATGGGCCGGGTGTCAGTCCGTGCTGCAGTCTGACACATGGTGACATCCACGTGGGGCGCTGAAACGTTCAGGTGGTTAATGTGTAAAAGAAATGTTTTGACATAAAATGTGAAAATGAGCTGCATGTGGGAGGACGAGAACAACTCGTAACATAATTGTGTAAACGTCCAATTTGATACACAACTGCCGACTGTGCTTCAGATCTGGTGGATGGTTCTTACAGCCTTAATATCATAAAGACGACATTAGGTCGAAGGCCAGAGTTTGGCTGGATCATGTTGGACATATTGTGTATTTCAATTTTCAAGATGTCATTGCATTGTGTTTTCATCCCAACTTGTTTCAATCTGTTTGCATGTGCAACATGTGTTTATTAATTTTCCGACATTAACTGAAGAAAATCACGAGAGAATTGAGTCTGGTGTAATTTCCCGTTCTTTTCAACATGTGAAGAACGCAGCAGGAGAATTCAGATGAGGGGGTGGAGCCTAAGTAGAGCAGCAGGAGGCAGGACATGAAGCATGAGTTCTGATGCGGTGATCACGTGTGTTTGATTAAAGATCGTTGTTGGCTCTCATCTCCCAAAACCTCGCAAATAATAATTTGTGTCTCCTCTGTTTCATCTTAATGTTATTTTGTCTGGCTTTTCCACGTTTGCATCTTGACAACATCATCCATGCAGTGAGTTGAGTTGCATGTGGGAGGTTAGAGGTTCAACTTCCCATCGCATCCTGATTTTGTAAATGTGACTGTCTCTGCTTCAGTTCTGCTCAATGGTTCTTCCAGCCTAAATGTCATGAAAACAAGAAGAGGTCAAACCCCAGTGTGTAGCTGTATCTCATCAGTTCAATGTGCAAAATAAAAGATGTTCATGACGTCCCTGCATCATGTTCTCATCCTGCCTCTGAATCTGTTTGCCTGTCGAGTCAGTCTGACATCACAGGGCCGGTGCAGTCGGGAGCCGACAGGGTAAAGCCTGTTTAACGTCCGGTTCAACTGCTTCTGACATTCTGCTTCGACACGTCCAGCTCCTGCAGGTAGCGTCTGGAGGAGTTCAGGGTTTGCAGTGCACGTCTTAGAGCAGTGCAGTTTCCGCTCTCCTGCCACTCACAGACGCAGATGGGCGGTGATGATTCTCTTGTGTTCTGAGATTTCTCCAAAGATAAAAAACTCTCTATTTCTCACAAGGTTACGAGGAAAACAGCACTTAAGGCGACTGTTGTGTTATTGTGTTATTTCATGTAGAGCAGCAGTGTAACTCCATCAGGACTCTGTTGCTCAGTCACTCACTCCAGGACATTTCGGTCACGACGCACTAAAAGAAACCAAAACAACACAGGACCACATTTCCCATTGGAGCTGGTCTCCACTGTGTGTCGGCCACTGTGGAGCAGGAAGCACTTTACCAGCCCACTCTCATCCATCTGTGCCTGTGGTGGAAGCCGCGGCTGCAGACGCCCTCTATTCATCACTGCCGACAGGTTACAGATCTGCTGATGTGCAGAGCAGCAGAGGAGTGTGTGTGTGTTGTGTGTCTGTGTGTGTGTTTGTGAGAGAGCCTCTGATGGAGCGGGCTAGATGACGGGGGGGGGCAACCACAGTGCATTTCCCACCACAGCAGTTTGATGGTTTCACCCCGGCTGCTTGGTGATTCCTGATTTCCTGGCACCAGAGGTCGTTTGGCGAGCGCCCGCGGACAGACCTCCATGATAATTTAACACGTGGGTCGAGCCCACCGACAGCTGCATGGAGGAAGGAAGGACTCTGAGATCTACTCATATATTTTCAGAGAGCTCTGCCATGGTTGTAGATTGTAAGACTTGTTTACGTCTTTGGCTTTTGTTTACTTGCATGTCTGTACGTCCTGTTCATTTTCATTCCTTCTCCAAATTCAGGGTCTAAGGAAGTATAATGTCAAATTATTTCCTCTCGTCCAACACAATTTAAAAACCTGATATTTGCCAATGAGGTCTTGTTTTAACCCGTTTGCTCGTTAGTGAGCATGATTGGGCAAATATTACTCAGCCGGTTTCCATGATGGGTCACGATCCAAGGACCATGATTTTGTTGTAGATCCTGGATTTATTTCAATTTCTTGAACATTACAAAACACAGTGTTTAAAATTGCCATTCATTTCCCACTGATATCTATGAGTGTGTGTAATTTGTTGCCAATGCACATTAAGATCTGGAACTGGACCTTTTCTGCCGCTGTATAGAAACAAACAAGAGTAGAAACCTGTAACTACCATCAATGAGAAACATAATGTAACCTTAACTATGAGGTTTGTTATAATTGAAGGGGTCTCTGCAGAGGTATGCGCTCTAATATGGACCTCAGTTGTTTTTCAGAGCTGCTGAAATCATGTTGTAATTTAGATTCTTGGTTGAACATTGTGATTATTTTCTTTTCTTTAATGCATTTATAGTGGATCTCAAATCAGAGGGTCACAGGATCGAGGTTAAGCTACGATTTCCCTTAATCTCCGACAGGAACACAACACTAGTTGTTCCCATTTGAGTAGAAGGAAATAAATCATGTTTGATTAGTGTACAAGTGAACCCACTTAGTCGGCCCTCACAGTATTTATCCTGTGTTGCATTTCCCTGCCTCTCACACTGAACCACACACTGCTGACAGCCCGCCGCGGCGAGGGGACGCCCGAGCTGCCGACGAGCCTCCGAGTCCCGATCAAAGCGTTTCTTACAAATGTGTCCAGGCCCCGTGGTCACTCTGTTACCGGGCCAATTAAATCGCCTGCTAAATGTTTGGTTAATCAGGGGGGAAGGGAAGCGCCGCCCTGGACTCATGCGAGTGCCGGGCTTCATTTCACTTTTACATCAGGAAACGGGCATATGGCGCTGTTTACCGTGACGAATGGAATATGACTGACAATGAAACTAATTGAAATGTTCGGCTGTGGCGGCTAATTCTCCACGGTTAATTTGCATATCTGCTAAAGCATCGCTGATCGGCGGTGGAGGGTTCGATTCTCAGGAGATGAAGCTCTCGCCTGCGGTGTTTGACCTCGAGTCCATTCATAGACGGGGGGGACTGATGAGGAGATGATGAAGGTCGATGTAAAGTAATGATTCATGTTGGATTTCTCTGAAAATCCTCAAATAACACCTCCATAGAGCAGGTAGTGCATCTGTGTGGTTGCCATGGAAACTACTGAGGTGTTTGGTAATATTCTCCGGTTCACACCGTTTCCTTCGGGGCCGACTGACAGGATGTCATCAGGATTAGAGCTGCCAACGTGAGAACTGTGATATTAACACATAGACTGAGATCTTACATAGGAAGAAAAATATATTAGTTATGCAATTAATTCCATTTTTCTTCTGAGATTTTTTATTTTGGCAGGTTTTTCTTTTTAAACCAACAAACAGCAAAACAATATATTGTGTTAGTTGTGAGACTTTTATTTTAATTGGCCAATCCAGGCACGGTGCCATATTATACCAGTGTGTCTGAAATGTGCCTCCACGATGTAAATTGGATAAAGAGCTGGCTGTTTGGACTCGACCTGCGTGAGGGGGAAGAGTCACACTGGAGGCGAGCTCTGAAATCCTGGCAGCTCAGCGCCGACTCGCACCAGATCCACAGATTCCAACAAAAATTTGAAATCAGAAAGAAAAATGGTTCATGATGTTGTTGTTGTGCTCGAGGAAAATGTTCCGACAGCTCGGTAAACAATGACGAGAAGTAAACACACATCTCACACATGGTTTAACATGAAATAAGGTTTAACATGAAATAAGGTTTATTTTGCCCTTAGCTGAACATTTTATTTTGGTTTTAAAGTTGGTTGAATCTGCTTTGACAAAAACAGATTCACACAAAGCTTGGTGGAAAGATTTTGGTTTGGGAAAAGGAAGAACTTGATACATTTTAATGTTGAAGTAAAGTATTTCCCTTTGTATATGGAGATGGAAATAATCAGGCACGTGAAGGGAACCGATATCTGAGTGTGTGAAGTTTGAACATCTGGATCTCGTCTGTTTCTATTAACTCAGTTCATCACTTTACCGATGAGTTCAACTGTTGTATTCAAATATCAAATATCTTTAAACAAGATCAGAACCATCGGCTGGTTCAGAACCGACGACCCGAGGAAGAAGATGCCACACGGAGGAGGAGGTCAGTGGGTCGACAAAAGTTCAGACAAACCTCCGTCGCACAATCATGTAGATGAGAGATGAGAGCCGGAGATGATACACAACAGATTATCAGAGAATGAATTTTTCCCTTTTTACATCTCTGCCTCTCGGTCTGAACAGAAGTGACATCTGGGCTGCTGTGATTTACACTTTGAAATTATTGCAAATCTCATTACACAACATCACAGCTGTTGAGGGAGAATGTTTCAGGGTCAAGTTTTCATGTCTTATTCAATTTTTAATACACACCAGCAGATTGTCCTTTTAAGTAAATTAGTATTTAAACTCATGTTTCCCTGAAAATTATGACATTTTAAGTACAATTTTGAATAACCAAGTTAAAAGTTTACAAAGTTTTGATACAAAGCACAATTATCTTAAAAATAAATAACAAATAATCACAAAAATATGTGATAAATGATTGACTTACTCTTAGTGAAGCTCAATTTATTTTACAAAATAACTCTATATCCCATCATTCTGATTAATTAATAAAGTATTTCATTATCCATCATGCGTTTCTGTATTTTGTCTTTTCTACACACAACCTTAATACTTTAAAGACATTTCCTTGATCCGTTTCCTCTTGTACTGATATTCACATTCACCTTTACTCTCATTTCTCATTGTCACAAACACAAAGACGAGAGTAGAACATGAACAAATGATACAAGACGCATGAATCAGTTCCAGCTCCTGATCCATACGGATGATGATTAAACACATTCCATTTCTCCACCGGTTGTTAAACTGGTGAGGAACTCAGGACTTTTTCAGATTCTATCATCTGCCAGGTTTCATGACAGCTGACAGGATCAGAGAGAACAAATCGAACAGCTGATATTTTCTAATATGGATTTAACTCATCAGGGAGAAAATCCCTTTTTAAATCCAAACCAGGATGTGCTCGGACCCGATCTCTCCTCTGTACCGTGAGTTACCCAGTGCCACGTTGTGCCGAGCTCCCAGCATCTGGCACAAAGAGCAGAGCCCACAGCTGCCTGGCACCAGAGGTCCTGAGCGCTCAGTGCACTTTGGAGACTGCCCAATTCCAGCATCAGATTTCAGATGTGTGCCATTCCGCTGATTACATCAGTGCAGAGGATTAAACTGTGATCTTATATAATACTTATCTAATGGCTTAGCGTTTCCAGAGTAAGACACATTTATTTCTGCGGGAGCCCGAGTTATTACCTCGCAATTTCTTTGGAGCCTTGGAACTGTGCGGTTGAATAATGGCTTGAAAGGCTCCCAGTGGAAGATCTCAACCAGCCCCACTCATCGTCACTGGTGTCCTGCAAACAACCTGACATCTCACATTTTTTTGGCAGTTTGTTTTTCTTTCCTTTGCCGTCGACAGCTGACATTATCGTCTGTGCTCAGAGAAAAAGGTTCGGTGATGTGGGATCTGAGCCAAATCAACACTTCTTCCTCTTTTTCCTTTTTTCTTTTTTGTTAAATGGAAAAGTAAATTTTCCAGCAAAGGAAGGTTTTCGACACGACACTGACGGCAGGCAGTCACTCAGAGAAAAGCAATACTGGTGCGATATTATCCAAGCAGCAGATGGAAGGATAACAGACGCTGATTGCACCTGCCAGACAGATCCACGCGAGAGAACCAGGAAATACTTGTTACCTGCAGCAAAACATGAAAATGGAAAAAATGATAATAGGTCGACAGAAGCAAACATGTGCAGCAGTTACATATAAAACCAAACTAATCCCACGAAGATCTAATAAACACAGGTATTAATTGCATTCAGCTGCACTTGAACTCCTTTTAGCGTTAAATAAAACACAATAAGGCGTTGATTTAATATGCTTTTAATTAAAGTTAAAATGCCAACCATTAGGGAGAAGGAGCCTGTTTTGTTCTTGGAGGCAAAACAATATCTCTAAATTGCAAAACCTGCATTCTCACGCTAATATGTATGAAAATACACAATAATTCCAGTTCAGTTTATGTGCATTAGCAGATTAAACACAATGCACAAAGGAGTGACGGTGCAGAAGTGACAGTTATTTTAATTTTTGTTCATTTTCAGGAGAAAATGTTCCTTATTTTCGGAGTTAATTGGTTAATTAACATGTAATAAATATTTTAATTCATAATTACGCACAACAACATCCTAACCACATATAAATCAGATTTATTAACCATTTATGTGTTCTAGTAATTTGACTCTAGGTGTTAATTGCAGTTTTAATTATACAGCAAAAAAAAATCACACTTCAAAACAAACAAGCAATATCCATGCTACACACTGTAATTGTGTCACTGGTGTGAAGTGTAAGTGACAGAGAGGCAGAGAGGTTGGCTCTCCCAGTCACTTAGCTCACACACCTGCCAACTTTCAATTATCCAGCCGGGGACCAGATATGACAAGTGTTCACACCTGTCGTTACCCAGGTCCAGATCTGTTAATGACTAGTCGCCGCTGGAATCGCTTTCAGGTCGTGCAGCAAAACGTTCCAAACGCACAAACTATTCCCATTTTGGTCGACTGACATGAAAGTTGATAAGACTCCAGGTTTGTACAGACTCGAACTGAAAAATCCCTTCATTCCTTCTGATGTGATTTTAAACATTTTCCTTTGAAGGTGATGAGGTTGAAACAGAAATCCATTTTCATCTTCACTATGGATGTTTTGAAACACTGTGGTGAATCCATTTGACTTTAAAACTTTTGTTTTGTAGATTATATGTGATATTTCAACTGCTTCTCTTTTGTAAGAAAGAACAAAACATAATGTATTTGTTGCAATGTAGAGGAACCAGAAATATTAACCAACAATCGTTTATTTATGGATTTAGAAAAAGGAAAGTGTTGGGTAATAAGACGTCCACTGGCAGAGTGAGCAGTGTTTCAGAAACATTAAGGAAAACCTGCTATAAACCGGAGCTTGTCAAGCACATATTCATGAATAATTCCTCCCCCACGTTAGCAGATGGGACATAAAACATAGAAATACATGATGAATAGATTTTTGAGGAAGTCGCTTTCTGTCATTTCGTTTTTTCTTATCACACAGATGCATTTTTTTTTCTCGTTATGTTTGGCTTAAGTTGGTAATAATTTGATGTCATAAAAAAGTGTAAATATTTAAAGCAAATGATGGCGGGCGGCACCTTTTTATCTATGTTATGTTCTATGATACATTTTTATATACAGTTCAGGGTCAAGCCACCGAAAGGAACATCTTTATTTAAATTTTATGAACAAAACTAATTCATTTTGACGTGCTGCTGCAGAGAACACTGGTCACAACTCGCAGTTTACTGATCTTAGCGTCATATTAAACATGAATACAGGTGCACACCAGTGTTATGTGTAATACAATGCAGCCAGTGTTCAGTTTTACAAACGCTGATACACATGGAACCTGAGATGGAAACAGAAAGAAGATGACAGACAATCTGCCGCAGCTCAGCTCCGACATGTCAGCAGCTCACATCCTGGTTTGTGGGGGTTTCTCTGTTTCACCGACGTTTTGAAAGTTTCTCTCTGTTTCTAAAGGGCAGCAATGACATCAAACCCACCGGGAAGAAGCCATTTAGTTGTCCTGCGACAGAAGGAGGGGAGGGGGGGTGGGGGGGGGATTAGAATCTGACAGGCGGAGTGATTGGAATGAGAGATAAGGGGAGGAACAATAACGTAATGTGTGCTGTCAAGCTGAGGATATGAGACAGAGAATAAGACCCTGTCTGTCACAGAATGTCCCTGTCGCTTTGAAAGCCTTCTTCTGGAGAACGTCTGATTCCCTTTTGAAATATGAGGAGGGGACAGTTCCGTCTATTCGCTGTCTTCACATCCAGATAAGATTGATTTATTTACTTCTCCCGGGGTCGTGATCTTATTCCACAGATTCTCAGGGTTTTAATAACGAGTTCAGTGTCAGTGAGACGATGTTGATACATTAATTCATTTTAAATGGACAAGTATTTATTTCAGGCTTTTTCCAGTCGACCACAAAGTCCTTCACCGTGTTTGTTTCATTCAATGAGAAGTTTAATGTCTTGCTCAAAGGTACTTCAACCAGTAACGAGGCAGGATGGTGTAAAACCAAATATTTTGATCAGTCAAATATAAGTCAAAATATCTTGGATCCATATCCGTGCTACCCTTTATGAATAAAAGTCCCAAATTTAAACAAGAGTCGGCTATTAATCATATTGTTTAATTCAGTCGTTACAGCATCAAATTACTAATTAATTAAGGCCAAACTTACAAGAAGAACAACAAAAATTTAATAACACTTATCGTAAGTCTCTTTGGATGAAAGCGTCAGCTAAATGAAATGTAATGTAATGAATAAACGTGATTAAAAACTAAACTGTATTTGTTTTAAATGAATAGCGTACTTGGCACATCTTCTAACATGTAGAAGGTGGGGTTTATTAACTATACTGCAGCCAGCCAGCAGGGGGCGATCAGGATATTTTGTGTCGTCCACCTTTATGTAGTGTTCACCTGGAAAGTCAAAAAGCCTGTTGTTGCTCGCCCTGCTAACAGTCACCATCAACACAACATGTTTACTTCCAGATGCTTTGGTTCCATTCATTTCAATGGGAAACGCATCTATACATGAAGATTAAAGTCACATTTTAAATCCTATCGTGTGGAATAAAGGACGATGTTTCAGTACAGCTGAAATATCCTCCCATGCTTGTGGATAACAGGAACTCCCAATATGCCTTCCCTTAATTAATAGATACCGAAATATCCCATATTCATTTGCCGTTTTTTGTGCTGTGTCCAACAAACATTGAGAACGAAGACATAATGAGACTCCAGAGGAACGGGGGGGCGGCTGCTGCTGCTGCTGCTGCTGCTTCTTTCTCCACATTTCTTTAGTTTTTTTTCCAAACCCCACTTCCATAACTCCTGCCTTTGTAACACACAGGTCTCCGGTGAGCTCGGCAGATCAGGCCTCCTGAATGGCCGGCGCTGATTATAGTCGTCATGGTGATTTGCTTGAACAGATGGACAGAAATCACCAGCTTCTGGCAGCGGGACCATTGTTGTTGCTCGGTTTTCACGCTCCAGAGGAAAAAGGTTTTTTTTTCCAGCAGAGCAGACATCATTTCTCCTTGGCTAATGAGAGGCAACCCCACACACACACACACACACACACCACCACCACCTCGTCTTCAATCCGAACTCTTTGTTGAGGAATAATCAGAATGATTAATGTTTCGAAATGGAACTGCTGAGTTTTCGGCTCGCCTGATAACCTTACCCGGATTCAGCTCAGACCCAATTGTCTGGTAATAACACTATGCTGCATTCTGAATGAAATTGCCAACAATGAGCCGGCTCCTCCATATTATACGGAAAAAAAAGGGTCATTTAGTTGCATTGACGGAGTGGAGGGCCAGGTGCTCTTAAATCCTCTTGAGATGATAGATCCATTTTCTGTCTCCAGCAACAATCAGCCGTTCTCATTCAAACACTGATATCCTTCCACGCCGAGCTCCTCACGTCCTTTAATTTTAAATTAAAGCCACACGTCTTTGTTGGACAGAAAATTGGCGAGGAAGTGTCACGCTGCATATCAAAAGGAAGCGCAGCTGTGGACGGACGTGTCGTCACGAAGCTGCTCAAACGGAACATTTAGTTTTAGAAAGTGCACATGGAGGAGGAGAGGTGTAGGAATTGGAAGCCACGTGCGTTTGGGCAAAGATGTACTTCCTGTTTGTCTGTTTGCTTGGTAAATGCGTCCAAAGGCCCTGATACACCAGGTTTTAGTCGTATGCTGGAGTTCTCTCTCTGACGGTTCTACCCAGTGACTCTGTTTCAAGGGCATATTTGCTGAAGCAATTGAAATCCGCCCAAATATTTACTCCAGTCACCGTCCCATCCATTATCTGTACCGCTTCGGGTCGCAGGAGGGAACTGGAGCCAATCCCAGCTGACACAAGGTGAGAGGCGAGGGTACCTGAAAGACATGACGCCAGTGTATCACAGGGCAAAGAAACTACTCCCACTGCTCCCATTAAGCTCTGGGAGGAAGCCGGAGTACCTGTAGCAAAACTATGCAGACAATGGAAGAGCATGAAACTTGGAAACCATCTTTTCATCTGTTGTCCAGTTGCATGAGTCTGTTTTGTTTTATATTGACTAAGATTTATTTCCAGGTTTTCTTTCCTCCAGTGTGGTATATAGATTTTTTTGTGAATGTAAAAGTTCTGTAAAGTCCGAGGTGAAGCTTCTGCAGGACTTCAACTCTACATTTGTACGATATACACCTGACAGCTAAACCGCCGCCCCACACACACACACACACATCCAGGGGAACAGAAAGCAGAGGCCGACATTTCCTACACGTGCTGGAAACAGTCGACCAATCAAAACGGCGGGGACCAGCTAGCCAATCAGAGCAGACTATACTTTATGAGGAGGTGGACCTTAAAGAGACAGGGAGTAAAACCAAGTGTTTCAGACAGAGGCTGAAAAGAGGAGCTGCAGCAATGGACAGTTTGAGGAAAATGATTGTTTATAAAAACCTTCAAATAATAACACCTATTTAACTTATCTACTTGAATAAGAACAGAACATATAGATCCTCTATTGAAGGATTGAACCTAGAGATGAAAATCAGGTATTACAACTGTGTACAAAGAGGAATTGAACGAAAACAAAGAGTTAATACAAACCATTACTAGTGGAATGAAACTTTCATATAATTTTATCGCCTTCATCAGGAGGAGTTTCCACCGAATCGTACATCACAGCATGAATTCTCGTTTTACCCATAATCCCTCCAATGATGTGGCTAATAGGTGTGATATTAATGTTTTAAATACATCGGTATCGATGAGCCCCCCCCACGGTGAATTAAACAGGGTCACGTTACGCTGGAGAAAGATGCTTTAGTTCCGACTGCAGATGGTGTGCACTTGCAGCAAGTGAGTAAACGGCACAACTCATTTCCCAGCTCAGTGCCGTGTTCAGCGTTCTGTGCATAATGAGCTTTTGATTTATTCTGCTGATCAATTAGTTTTTGTTTCTTAAATTGGACACATTTAACACTTGAGTCGCCGCGACACTAACTATGCAATTCTGTCGCATAATTGATATCATTACCCAGTGGCTCTTTAACCTGAAAAGGACGATGGAGGTTCTGTTATAGTGTGAAGGAGTTAACCAGGAGTCGTCCCGTTTGTGAAACTGCAGCGTTGAAGTGAAGCTGCTTCTGTGTTATTCTCATGGTGAGGAAAATAAATTAAACGAGCCAGAGGAAAAAACACTTGAAGGTGTTTTGAAACCGAAGAGGTGAGAAGAGGGGGAGCTGCTTTACCTCTGCTGATAGGCCACTGCTGATTACACACATTTGTCTCCAGCATAATTCTCCATTGTATTTCACTTTGGCTTAAATCTTTGCTTAGCAACAGTGCAGAGAATAAAAAGCCCGAATCAAGACACAGTGACACTTGACCCAGTTACACTATTAATATTAAATAATGCAGAAACCCACATAATAAACTAGCCACACAATGAGAGCACGTGTGTGAGTGGTGGCTCATTAAGCATTGTTTCTACATTATTCAACTGTAACTTGACCACAGGATCAATGTGACTTCATCCTGCACATTACCCAGTCTGACTGAGAAGTACGATCCTCTGACTGCAGTGGGTGGTTTTATCAGAACGGCATTAAGCAACAAAGGTGAATGAAATAAAACTCCATTCTGAAAACGGGTTGCAGCGCAGAGAGGGATCGATGTCTTCTAACACTCAGCTCATGTTGCATCTTGCACGATAAAAATGTAAAAACAATACGTAAACAAAGGTTCATTGCAGCAAATGGACCGCCAAAATAAAGAGCCGTTCGATTTGATTCTGATTGATTTTGGTCCCATGCGTCCACGTTAATGTGGCAGCCGACGACAATTGGGAGTATTGCTCTCACATTCATCGTCTAAATGTTGTTGTTTTTGGCTTCAAATGAGTAAAAGCCTGTGAAGCAGCCCGTAAATTCGCTCAGCTCCTTTCCCAGATCGCCCTTTGTCTCACAAACACACACACACACACACACACACACACACACACTGAGTACTAACCTTACTATCACTCTCGGCAAGAAACATTTGTTCTTCGTAAAGAGAAATGACCTAAAACCGTGTTTATTTGCATGTGAAGCGGGGGAAGTGAGAGCTGATCACTAGAGATCATACAGGCAGGGACTCGATCCGACACCAGGTGTGAACCGACCAACTCTGAGCTGTCCACTAGAGATCTGACCCCCCCAAAACACACAAAACACATGTTAATGCCAAGTGTTAACAGGACTGAAGCTGAAAATATCAAGTCATCCCGTTTAACATGGGCCTCGGTGGGCAGCGTGGCCCCCGGAGCTGCAGAACTTGTTTGTACTTTGAATGATGGCGTCGATTTGTTATTGAGCTGTTTTCCTCGTCTCTTTATTCCAGCGATCACGATAACCCCCCGCTAAACTCAGCACTCTCATCCACTTGCCTGATGTTCTCCAGGAATCAGGTGAAACTCCCCCCAAGGTTTTAACTTAGCCTTTTCTTCTTTTATCCTTGATCCAGGGGGCTGTCACTCACACGGGTCACGAGGTGGAATGTGTTATAGATGCATATTTGAACCCATTTGAAAAGGTTTTACCATCCAGTGGTGAGGCCAAACATTGCGGGACAGTGGACAAAATGGATAAATGGGTTGTGAGGATTGAAAAATTGAAAATCTTCTTTATTTAAAAATTCATCCTCTATAAGTTTGGTCAAGCAACTTTATGTTCTCACCGCATTGGCTCTGAAGATGCAAAGAGTTCAGTTCACACTGAATTAGTTTTACTCCCTCCTGACATTCGTGTTCCCTTGATGAATCCTCCCCTGACTTTCCTTCAGAAGGTTTTTATATTTCTTTATTTCATGTTCACATTTTGCAGCGTTTCCCCCTGAAAACCCAGTCCTCCCTCGAAAGTAGCCGCAGCTCACATGCAAATTTGTTCTGCTCCTGCTCAGACTGTTGGTCGGCCCTCAGATAAACTGAGCTTCAGTTCTTCTTTCAAACATCCTCAGAATCCTGCCCTGAAAGAAACTGTGTATAAAAATGTTGACGGCTACAAACACAGAAGGTGAAGCAGGGCATTGCAGATATGCTTTCCAGCAGCCCCTCCTCTGGGAGTCGAACCTAGGTCATACCCCTTTGGTCTCCTTCAAGGTGGGTGTGACTCCAAATGGAATGCACCCAGGAATCATCCTGACAAGATACCTTCTTCAACTGGCTCCCTTTGTCCTTAATGGCATAGCTCTCTCCGAACTTCTCACCCCATCTCCGACGTTCTGCCTCCCTCATTTTGTCAGCTTGTATCCTCAGTCTCATTCTTTTGGTCTCAACATCTGCATTACTCCAGATAATGCACCAATCTGCCTGGTCCCTCTCCTGGTACCTCTCCTGGTTCATCTGTCCATCTCCTGGTCCCTCTCCTGGTACCTTTCCTTGTCCCTCTCCTGGTACCTCTCCTTGTCCTTCTCCTGGTCCATCTCCTGGTCCCTCTCCTGGTACCTCTCCTTGTCCTTCTCCTGGCTCCTCTCCTGGTCCCTCTCCTGGTACCTCTCCTTGTCCTTCTCGTGGTCCCTCTCCTGGTACCTCCCCTGATCCCTCTCCTGGTACCTCTCCTGGTCCTTCTCCTGGTCCATCTCCTGGTCCCTCTCCTGGTACCTCTCCTGGTCCCTCTCCTGGTCCTTCTCCTGGTACCTCCCCTGGTCCCTCTCCTGGTCCTTCTCCTGGTACCTCCCCTGGTCCCTCTCCTGGTCCTACTCCTGGTCCCTCACCTGGTTCCTCTTCTGGTCCATATTCCCATCTTTCGTGCACAAGAACGAGAGATTCTGAAAACCCTAAACTATTATTCAACATTACTCTAAATATTGATGGCATTGAGACATGGAAACCAGAACTATCTCTAGGTAACTTCTTGAATAAAACATTCAGCTATGCGATCCCCTAACAAACTAATCTTCAGAATTCAGTGTCACCGTGAGCTCTTTAGGTTGTTGTATAACTTAACGCTGTTGCTAAGTAGAGCGTCTGTGTCACATGACACGCTCTGTCATCACAGCAGAGACCTCGACAGGGGAGAGGAAAGAGAACAGCTGCAAGTCTCCGGCTGCACATGCATGATAGATGATGGAGCCATGCTACAGTGATCACACTTGCTGCGTGAGATTGACTTGCCACTCGTCTCTTCTTCATTACTTTTTAAATGACTTCACTGTCGACTCGAGGGGGGAAGAAGCTGCTCGTACATTTCTACGAGGCCGACTGACGCTGAGCACATGAAATATTTGAACTTCTGACGCTTTTGTGAAAAGCCTGACTTGAGAAGGCGCTGCGACAGATCCGCGTGTCAGGCTGACGTACAGGCTCTATAGCAGGCGGCGAGGGGGGGGTGGAGAGACCACTGACTTCACAGGTCCCCCGCCACAGAAGCCTTCTGAGATCCTCAAGTGTATATTCCTGAATAATTCATGCTTTCATTTCACAGCTGCCGCGGCCTTGGATTTGATCCGAATCTCCAAATACTGCAAAAAAACAAATGGAATCAAACTTTCTCTCAGTGCAGTGCAGCAGAATTTGGCGCAAATTGACAAATTCTTACCAGCTTTTGAGAATTGCTGTAATTTTTTTGACCTCAGCTTTGATGGTTGATGGATCGTCTGTGTAGAAACGAGCATTAGCTGTTAAAGAGAGTGCATGAAGATGTATATTTAAATTCCTTCAAGGGCATTAGAGCCAGTTGCATCAGTGCAGCAGCCACTTGCACACACCACTTATCTAAAGATAGCATTTTGGGAATTGGAGGAAGAAGCAAACAACAGCGTCATACCCCACAGCAATAACAAAAACAAAACAACACACAACTTTTCTGCGTGAAGATTTTTCTGTAGGATGCATTGCAGCGCTTACAAAATTTGCTGAGAGGCAAGAAAAACCTTCTATATACCGTTGGACCCCATCTCCTGTTTATCCATGCAAACAAAGATTCAGGAATGAGGTCTCCAGTGTCTTGTGCTGGCCTAGATAGGATTACAATCAAAGGGAGTCTGAGCAGAGAGCCCGGCCCCCTTTGCTGCAAACAGAATGAGTAAATGTTTCTCCCCGCGCTCCCCTCTCCGAGTTCTCGTCAAGGCGGCAGAGTGGTGCGGTGCCAGCTCTGCACATCCCGAGCCCGGCTTTCACTTTGTGTCAGTGCCTAATGAAAAGAGAGCGTGAAAAACTGTGACAAAGATGAGTGCAGGGGGAAGAAGAAAGTGCAGGAAGTGAAGCGAGAGTGGGAAATGCTGTGTGTGTGTGTGTGTGTGTGTGTGTTGGGGGGGAGATGCAGCTTGGTTTATCTAATCAGAGCAGAGTGTTCTCGACCACTGGACAGGCTGCAGAGCTGCTGTGGTGTGAAGAACAACCCGTCCTTCTCCTGTGAGGACGGAGAGAGAGAGAAAAGTAACGCATAGAGCCATCCTCTGCATCGGCCTCAGGATGCACGGTCATCCATTACTGTCGGCCTGATAAGAGACCCAGAGGGTTGAGACAGGTGCTTGATCTACTGCCACACAGGCTGCAGCCGGGTGGAGACACTGGTCCATGAGGCAGCATCTCCACCCGGCTTCCCTCGTCTGGGACCAACAACATGAAGATCTGATAAGTGACTGCTGGACGTGGTTGTTCAGCCGTACACACATAGTGTCTTGGTTGTGTAAAGGCGACAATAACACTGTGATACTTCATTCATGACCTCAGGGAAATTCTCATCTTGCTATGAAGGGAGGTGAAAGTGCAGGAGGAACCAGAGCATGCTGGGAGGAGTGTGGTAGCCATGGAGACTTCAGAGAGGCTCAAACTGGGATCTTCTGGTTGACATGTTGACATATAATTGGATTCTGATACCATGATACCTCCATGGCGTGCAGGATGTCTGTGGCCTGTGAACAGTTGATGGATTGGTATGAAATCTGGAGATCGTCCCCAGAGGAAGATGACTTTGTTGATCCTTTGACTTTCCAGCTACAACATCTATCAGATACTGACAGATACAGTATACTGAATATATATATATCCTTTAAAATTAATCGAATCTATGTGACAGTAGATTCCAAACACCAATAGATCCCCTCCTTCATTTTTTAAATTGATATCCACACTGTTCAATATCCAGCCAGCATGAGATAGATGTAGTGATTGACGTCTCGTTCAGATTATGGGATGTTCTCTGGCTGCAGTGAGAGAAGGACAAAGACAGAGGGAAACCACAATCAAATGCTGGATAAGAATCTGTGCGATTCAGAGGGCTGTGGTTGGCCCATTACCCAACAGCTTTCCACCCACACTGTTTCCTGCCAAGCCAACATTTAGCCATAAGACACAATTTATTTAACTCTGGAAATGTCTGTTCTAACTGCATCATTATCTGTTTCATTCAATGTTCATTGGATTTGGTTTTCTTTCCCGTTCCCAATACAGAGGAGCAATCCATTTATCATGGGTAACGTCCTGAAACGTTATAGTTGAAGATGCAAAATAAAAAAAAACTACATCCCTGTTGCTCGGCTCGGTCACAGGAAGGTTTGTGGAATCACTGCTGTTGGGTTATTTCAAATACTGAATAGACTGAAAATATTAGGTTATGTTTTTATCAGCGTTTTCATTTGTTGTTTAGCAGGATTATGCAGAAAGTACAGATTATCACAGCACTTGGAAGTTGGTTTATGGGTCAGGAGAAGAGCCAATTACATTCTGTTGCTGATACGGATTATAGGGGGGGATCATTTTCAGTTTCCCAGGGAATAAATTATGAATCTTGATGAAAAAAAGTCAGTGTGTACAATTTGGTGCAACTTGAAGTTTGGCCTTGATATAAAAACTTCTTTTGCCTTTGCAGAGAAAGAATGTTTTGTTTTGTGGGTCGGACGCAGGATTACAAAAGACTAACAATCTCTTTATCATCAGAATCAGAATCAGAATAATTTTTATTGCCATGTATATTTGCACATACAGGAAATTGTCTTGGTGTGGTTGGTGCACTGTACAAACAACAATATAAAAACAACAATATAGAAACTTTGGTTATTATTACAATTGTTTTTATATATTTGCACAACAGTTCTCTGTAGATTGTTTGTGTATTTGATCTCAATATGCAATATAATAAGTTCCCAATCAGCCTAATTGGTGGAGATGTGCACCATCCAAGTGTCTGTTTACTTCCATATTTATCAGTTTGTCCATAATACGATCCTTTGAGTATCTCACACAAAAGACCATAACCTTGTGGGTATTGATAACATATACTCGGCATGCAGCTGTAAACAGTTGTTTATGTGACATAAGAGCTGCAGCTGTTTTTGGACTTGTCCTCCTCGTCCCTCCTCCCATGAGCCTCACTTTTATTTGTTTCCACAGAGAGATGCATGGAGCCGATGGAGCAAGTCCTAGTCGAGCTGATAACGCTTCTGTGTTTTGTTTTGCTTCCCATGTCATATCCAGTGTTGTGCAGGTTAAGATCTCTCAGGGCATCGACACCCCGTTCATTATCGAATGCACAGAAACAAAGTAGCACAACTCCCACAGATACAACACATTCAAATAGGTGGCAATAGGACACAGAGTGAAATAGATAACCTGTTGTTTGAAGATGTGCTAACGTGCCAGTTTAAACACAAAAAAGAAAAGCATGAAAATGATTGCTGGTTCTGTGGCGGAGGCTGTAATTGTATTTTTCCCCTCGCCTGCAGGAAATGGGAGTATAAATGAGCTCCGCCTAAACCTACATAAATTGCTGTTATCAGTCACCATTTAAACATGACTCTGACACCAATAACGCGATTCCCCTTCTTCACGCATCCCCCCCGAAGCCCCCGGTTTACGACGAATCACTCCACTTTATGAAGCCTCCGTTTGGCCGTATTGAACCTGATCTCGCTAATGGAAACAACGACGGGAACTTCGGTCAACATCAAACATCTCCCGCGGTGTCTGAGGCCACCGCTGCCGGCGAGAAGAGCTTTGGATTGATTAGTCTCGACCTGTTGGAGGCGCCGCAGGTACGGCAGACACCTTGTTATAATTGTGATGAAGCAGCTGTCCCTGGCAGAGCTGATTTGGATTACCTGTCCTCTTTGTAAACCCTGACAGCCCAAATGAAGAAGCATTAAACATCTCTCCTCGGGCTGCACCTGGTTCCCCGTGATCTCAAGCAGGTAAACATTAATAAATGATGCCAGATAACGGACAGCTCGGCCAGTTGAGTGTTCGGGAAGCAGACAGGAGCTTATTTACCTGGATGTCATTAAATCCTGGCGGTCTGCACCCCTCGTCTTCCTCCCTCCGTCATGCCGCTCGACAAAGATCTCTCCTCGTTTCTGTGTCCCGTCTCCTTCACTCTCTGTCTGTCTCTCTTTTTTTACTTTCTGAAAAATGCATTAGTGGCTCTCGCACTCGCCCTGACTCATCCTCGCTCGGAGGAGAAGGAGGAGGAGGATTGAGCGCCACAAAGGGTGGCAGCGAATCAAGAATTAATGCCTCCGCCTTCAGTGAAACTTGTCCAGAGAAAGTCTGCTCATTAGGGGCCTGTGTCTGCCTGGCCTGCGCCGAGGCCAGGGGAAGCTGACAGGGCGGTGGGAGGAGATTGGTGGGGTCGTTATCCAGCCTGTTGCTGACTCCAAAGCCCGGCGTGCTATAGCTGTCACCGGCGCTCTGCTCGGACTGAGCCCGGTTCCTGACAGCCGGGGCCAGAGGGTGCAGCAGGGACGAGCGCTGCAGGGTTCATTAAAGCAGGAAAACTTCAATCTCTGCACACCTCACTGTCTCAACTCTTCTTCTGCCCGATTGTCACACAGCTGCTTCAAATCCTGTCTTCCCCTCCGTGTCTCGATCAGTCCGTTCTGTTCCTGGCGACCTACAGGACGTCGCCATCCAGCATCACACGCTCTGAGAGAATTACTCCAGGGTGTTCCAATCTAACCTGGAACATCTCGTTCTTTGTCTCCCTTTCACCTCGTGTTCCAGTCTTAGCCACTGCTCATCCGTCACAGGTGCTTTTTCTTTTTTTTTCTACCTCATACACACACACACACACACACACACACACACACACACACACACACACACACACACACACACACACACAAAAGCACCATTTGCTGGATATATCTTCGGCTCCGTGATCTTTTGTCCTCACCAGTCGTGCTCGTCAATCTCCTTCCTTTAGTGACACAACAACACGGCAAAGTGCAGGAACGAGGATTCATCTGCAGTAATTGATGGGCCCCGCTGTTAAGTGTATGTGGCACCACAGAGATGCATGATTGAGCATACATTTAGCCAGAGTGTGTGTGTGTGTGTGTGTGTGAGTGTGTGTGTTTGTTACAAACTGCTGTCTCCAAGGCTTTGTGCTCGTTTGCACTCTACAGATCTCATACATTTTTACCTTTACTCCCTCGCTGTGCCTATTTATACCAATATCAGTTAAAAAGGTCACTGGTGGATGTATTCATCCATCGCTCTAGAGCCGTTGTTAATTAACCGTTGTGTTTTTGTTTTTTTCTTCTCTAACGCACATTTACATTTTCCCACCGTTCACACAACTCCACCGATATGACAGGTGGCAGTAACGTGTCAACAAACACAACAACGTGCTACACAAACCCAGAGGAAGAGCGGAACACGTTAATACGGATGTAAACATGAGGACGTTGAGTTTTCCAGATGGTTTGTGAGGAATCAAACCTTTTGTCAAACATGCAGAATGTGTTAGTCTGGCAGGATGTGGTCTCGTGAAAGCTCCGTGTTGGGAACATAAACTCCACTGAAGAGCGAGAGCACTGGTCCTTCGTCGGCCTCTTATTGCTGGTGCCACTGGTTTGTCTTTATCATTTGTTAATTTCTCCTGAAGAACATTTTAGTTTATGTTATTTTGGTATATATAAGAAAAAGATAATAACTGCCATTACAGTATTTTGGATTTTCAGGTCTTCTGAATTGTCTCACGCACAGAGGTTTCCCGTCCTCGCTCTCCCGTCAATACACAGCTGCTTGGTAATTTAACTTTTCTTGGGTTTTCAATCATTACTTTTTTTCAAATTAATTTAATTTTTACACAGAACTCATCTCATTCAGCTTTAGGGGGTTTATTATACCTTTAAAATACATTTGCAACACAATACAATTCATAGTTGTCCACATGCACGAGCACAATGCAAACAGGAGCTGCTAATAGCTTATTCAGCAGCTTGTTATTATTATTATGAATTATAATGGTTTCTATTAAATGTACCAATTGTAGTCTTGAATCTATTGTGTGCAAGCTGCAGCCCACAGAGCAGTTTGTTGATAGCAGAGTATCAAAACATGTAGACAACAAACATAGAGGATATTTTTGGAGAAAGCGATTCATCCCCAAAAATATCCCAAACAATAAAAGCAGCACAGCGCAGAACACATGACACTAACCATGACAGCAGTGCATGCATGACGTGTGCTTGAGAGAACAATTTATAAACACACATCGGGCCTTAGCGTGTTACGACCACAGACTAATTGGGATCCCCCCCCCCAGGTCGGTAACCCGGGGCCCAACAGGCGTGAGTGAGTGTGTGTGTTAGAGCATCTATCACGGCTTGAAGAGGCCCCGGGGCCGGGATGGGGGGGGGGCGCTATCCGTCATGTTACTGCTGCACTGGGACTCAGGTGCCACGATGAGTTTGACGATGAGGCCTCGGCTCAACGACACGCGCCGAGGGAAGACGGCTAATGGATGCTTACACAAGGACGGATTATGCAAATGAGTTACGCTTGCAGTGGTACACGAAAGGAGAATAAAAAAAAATAAAAACGTAACGTGAGAAGACTTGAGCATCTCCCATCGTGTGACGTCCCCCTGAGGATTAGAGAAAGTCGAGGGATGGAAGCGTGATCGTTGATTAAAGTGCGATGGCGTCGGAGCCGTGCTCTGCATCAATGGGAGGACTGGTGCCATCCCAGTCAGAGCCCAGATGCGATGGGTTCAGATTCAGCGTCTGCAGACTCGCTGGTAATGGATCGTATTCAAACAACCACACATTCATCCCCTGTGGTCGGTTTGATGGTTTGTTTTTTGGAGATGAAACTTCTGGGGATTAACCATTAAACCCAGTGAAACCTCCCAGTGATATGAAATCCCACAGTGTAAACTGGTTTAATTATTGCACTTAATGGTCTCAGAGGCCAGTAAACGAGAGAAAGAGGTTTGTGGTTCAATCGGAGAAATTAAGTCAGTGGTTAATTGTGATTGATAATAATAGTTATTAAGTAATAAGACACATTTTGGTCCAGATGCTCTACGACACTTTATGAAAGAGTGAGATGTTGAACGTTTCAAGAGGTTTCTCCTCATTCATTAAAATACTTAATGTAACAGTTGAGAAATATAAACTGAGACAGGATGAATTCCATTAGCACGATGTTTATCATCGTTAATAAAACCATTAGTTTCAACTTGTAAACCTTGTAAAGTCGCTTTGGATAAAGGCGTCAAGTCAATGAAATGTAACGAAGCATTAATCATGACATAGTGGAAAACAAGACTTTACAGCTGAGGCAGATCAAACTCAAGAGAATTTGAAAAACTGCATCGAGTGCTGGGAAGTTTAATCTGAAACAGTCAAACAGGAAGTACACGTACCTTAAAATGTAAATTCTAAGATGTAAGTAAAAGCATGTGGTGACTTTTAGACACTAAAACGTATTTCTACATGAAATATGAACATGAACGCAAAAATAACAATAACAATCAATGTTAAGAGAACACAGGAGCATATTCTGGAATATATATATAATATCTATTTAGCTCATTGTTAGTGTTGTGTTCACTTGAGTGAGACAGAGAAACACATAATGAGCGTCTATAAGAATTCCAGCCGCACATATTGCTGGACTGAATTATTTACAACGCATCTCGGTGAACGACTCCTGACCGGGATCATCACCACTGTTGTTCCTGAATTCACCTAAAACCTTATTTTAATTTGGAAAGAAATGGAGATCATGACCTTTAACTGCTTTTCTGCTACAAACAGCTAAAGAGCAATTCTAATCAGGATGCATTCTCCATGCCACCCCATTTCAAAAAAGGTTATACTCAGCAACTAGTGAGGGGCTCATTACTTCAGGCTGAGTGTTCCTGGGCTCACAGCTGAATAATGAGGCTATTATGGAGATGTCCCCCCAGAAAAGCTGCAGAGGTCTCGGCTCCCGGGGCGGAGGGAGGCTGCCGGGTCCCTATCTCCCACCCGCAAACAAAATAACCTATAGCACTGAGTTGTGGCCGGGGACTTCCCAGAATGCATTTAGGTTATTTGTAGAGCTGAAGACACACAAATGTGACTATCATCACTCGGCACAGCATGCGATGAAAAATTGATGCGCTGTGCTCGGGAGGGATGTGGGAGCACTCCGGCTTTAGAACAGGGCGCTCCTGGCAAAGAAGTGCATCGCTGAGTTCTGCAGGATTCTGTGCACCATCGAGGGTTCCGGCTGCAGATTCGATGCAGAGATCGGAAGGTTCCTCTTGAGCTGTGCACATGTCTCCTTCCTCAGTCTCTCCATTCTGCCGTTTTTTCAGGATGAAGATGATGAAGAAGAAGAAGAAGGCATATTAAAGTTGTGGATGCTCGGCTTGACTCCTCGGGGAATGAGCCTCATTATCTAAGAGGCTGCTTACACTCCACTGCTTAGCTCGTTACAGATGGTGAAGCAGGGAGGCAGCGGGACGGAGAGAGAGAGAGAGAGAGAGAGAGAGAGAGAGAGAGAGAGAGAGAGACGGAGCTCGAAGGCTGAGAAGTCTTAGAGAATCCTACACGACGCCCGAGTCCCAGCGTTTCCCAGCAGAAATGCAAAGTGCATGTGGTATATAATTAACTCCACGCTCTCACGTAAACAATCTGCGTCTCGTTACTTTCCGACCTGCAGTGAAACTGTGCCAACCGCCGAACCCGCTACCGAGAACCTGCGCTCATTAACTGTGTGTGTCTCTTCGCACTCTGTGGTGGAAGTTGACCCAGAAGCAAAGGGAGGACACACACACACAGATGTTTGTCGAGACTTCTCCACGTTGTAGTCGGGAGTCAACGAGGCCAGACTCCCCCCTTTGTTTGCTGAAATGTAACGGCTGCACTCTCTGATCATTGAAAACACAAGTGCTTTGAAACTCAATGAACACTATAGGTCGCTCGTGTCTCTGGGTACAACCTACAGGGTTAGGGTTAGGCCTAAACTAGCCTCGTTTCCCACCAGCCGCACATTCCAGCTCGACTCCACGTAACATTTCTGTAGCGGTTTATGTATTTCATGTTGAACACCAATGAGCATGAATAAAACGCAATAAAACCCACTTACAGTATTTACACTCCTACACACTGAACCTTTTAAATGTGACGACAGCGTAAGACTCTGTGAAGTTGAATCTACAAAACCGTGCGATTCGGATGCAGGAGTCAGATCGGAGGTTATCGGCTTCTGGGATTAACGGGACAAACAAATAAAAACCTGGAATTTGCTGCCTCCGATTTCCTTTGTATCCATTCTCCACCCTTTAGTCTCTGGGATCACCGTCCTGATCTCCTGCTACAAGCACTTCACCTGCAATCTGCCAGCCACTTCCTCCGACATAACTAACGCAGAATGAGTTTGACCTGCAGCTGAGGCTGGGGCACAGTGTGTATAATGAGCTTTCAGGGGAAGCAGCAAGGGGAAAAAAAAAGCCTTTATATGTTTTGTCACGATGCCAATCAAAAATAAGACGTGTTTTCCTCAATCTAAGCTGCGTCACTCTCAGAGAGCGAAGCCGCCTTGCTGCTGATCGAGGAGCTTGTTTCCCCCCCAACCTGAAAACGGTCTGTGAATTGTTTATTTAGAGGAAAGTCACAGGGAGATGAAAAAGGCTTTGCTCTGACAAGTTAATATGACTTCACGAGCCCCTGACACCCGGGGTGCTGTGAGGAGGAGGAGGAGGGAAGCAGGAGCAAAATACATTCGCTTTAATTATTCAGACAGGTTTTTAATGAGAGAATAAACAGAAACAGAGTTATTATTTTTCTGCCATTTTTACCAATTAAAAGACAAAGAATCAAATAACGGCCGATTTCAGGAAGGTTTAAATATCAGCCAATATATATATATTTAGCAGATGTTGTCAACCCCTTCCAAAAGAAATGTAATTAATTAATTTGATGTGTTACAGTAAAGCCATTAAAGGTATTTTAAATATATAAAAATACAATCAAATAGATTTTGAATTACGAAAACAAGGTTGTTTTTAATGTGAACATAAATATGTCTCTTACCATATTTTTGTGTAATTCATTCTTGCCATATTCAACTGAGAGAAATGTCTTAGTCACTGTCTCATTCTCTATTTGTCAACGTTGACAGAACATGGAAAGAGCAAATAATACACACACAGTATATCATAGTCTAGTTTACACTTGGAGAAAAGGAGCGGCTCCATCAGATGAATCTGATCAGCTACTGGACACGAGATTCATCTGATGGAGCCGCTCATCTCTATCTATTCAGCTCGATAGAGAGAAACAGAATGAATATCACACATTTACTGTTACGACTCCCAACGACAACAACAGCAGCAGCAGCAGCGTCAGAGCACAATTTTCCCATCGCTCTCTCTAATTTCCCCTGGCAAGTTGTTTTGTGTGTCTGCTCACACAGACGCATCCACAGCTGAAGAACGATCAGCAGGGGGTCGGCGGCACAAAGGATAAATGGCAACGGAAGCTCGAACAATTTGAAAAACTCTTAACGGGGGAAGAAAGAGGAGGCAATTTGCTCTCTCCCCAGTTTGCTATTACAAATGCATGAGGCGTGATACCGAGCACTTTCAGGAAACTCGCGCAATGTGTCACGGTGGCATTTGGATAATTGGCTGGGGAAATCATTTGCAGCAATTAACAAATTAAAGGATTTATTTTGTAATGCTGTGTTCACGCTCTCGTTCCCATGGCGAGCAGACGCCGGCTCACTTCTCTTTCTGCCCCTCCCCTGCAGCAAAACTCTGTCCAGGTGATACCGGTGATAACCTTTAAGAGACCCACACTTCGGTTTTATTAATACGCCTGTGAAGTCACCTCTGGAGGTTTTCGACCCGGCGGCAGCGACGCCGAGGGAAGGAAGTCGGGATGCCCGGCCCGAATCCAAATGGCAGATATGTCCCTGACGATGCTGCAGTAACATATCGATCAGGCGCCATGTTAAAGGTGCACGAGCTCCATATGAAGTCGGATGAAACGCCCTCGAAGAGACGCTGGAGGAGAGACTTGAGGAGCGGCCTGTGTATTCAAATGTCATTCCCTGATTCCTCGACATTCCTCGACAACCTTTCGCGCCATCGACCAACTCGACAGGCGAGGAATACAAATGCTCTTCTGCTTCTTTTTCATCCTCGAGGTTTTCCATTTTTAGATTCCTCGAATGCGCCGCACAGACGTGTATATTTATGCAAATCCCAGCACATTAGTGTGTGCGTCGGCTGGAAGCTGCGTGGGAGGCTCACAGTCAATTGGCTCTGAGTGAGGAGTTCAGTGAGGAGAGTGACCGCCCAGGGAGAACTCACACAGGTCTGATGAGCCACTTCACGCCGCATTTCATTCCACTGATGAAGCTTATCAGCGTAAGTATCGTCTGCCGGGGTCTTTGGGCCGATCGATTATTTCCTCACGCAAACAAACCTGGAAGAGGAGAACAAAGAGTTTGAGCTGGATGAAGTGTTGCTGACGTGTTGCTGACGTGTTGCTGACGTGTTGGATAAAGTGCACACGCTGATTCCAGAGTGAATCATAGTCGCCTGAAATTGTGGAAAACATGGGGTCGAGCACTGGGGGTTAATGGGGCATGTGGACTGGGGGACAAACTTGTTCTCCTGACTCCCATCTTTCATCAGAGCTCAGAAACACGCCGGGCTTTCGTCAATCAATCACAATCAACTAATTGCCGCTCTGTCGTATTCAAATCATGGCACGGCTGGAGGTTAATGAAAAGTGCACCTCTCGCCTGACATAACATCCGACTCCGAGCGCCGCTTCTGGCTGAATCCTCCGGTGGAGTCAGGTGGATTTCCCCGATGGAGCCGGGTTCCACATTGTCAAAGGCAACGTGTGTTTAATCTCACCTGTTGTAACGACCCACACCTTCACGTGCACTAAAGCAACATCTAGTTCCCTCATAATGATAACTGACATTCAGGTAGCCGTCTATTCAGATGTATTGTTAAGTATATAAAACAATAAATATCAGGATCTCTGAGAAACCTTCCACTAGGAGGTAGAATTACATGTTTTTCCAAAAAGATGCACATCAATATCAAACCAGGCTCTTGCATCATTTATCTACGTCAGTATCTAAAGGTCAATGGGGGTGAGTAGCCGTGCAGTGTCCAGCTGGTTTTTACCTTCCTGAAATGCAGCAAGTGAGGTCACAAGAAATATAACTGATTGTGTTAATCTCATCACCACGAGGTTAAATAGGCTAATTTGGTTTGGAGCCTCTGTCCTGAGCCCATCACCCCACACAAGCAGATGTTAGGGTTATGTGACAGATGACCAACAGGCACTTTGTTGTGGTTATTGCCCGACTGCCTTTGAGACTCCATCAATCATTTATTAGGCTTTGCAAAGTTTAATAAAAGTATGCTATCGATGAAACGTGTCTAAAGTAGGAATCAGATGGGCGGAGCAGGCTCGTAATAAACTCTGGATTATGGAACTCTGGTGATATGATTTATGCTTTTGGGTCCATTCGCCCACAAAGGTTGCTTCTTTCAAGGGTTTTCAATTTGTCAGTGTCTCAAAGACTGACCCACATCTTCTCCGCCTCTTTGTCTTCTCAGCTGACTGCAGGTGTAACTGGGGCTTCTGGACAGAACCATGGGGGCGGGGCTGGACGAGGACAGGGATAAAACACAGACTGTGCTTCGTGTCACTCTGACTTCTTATAAATCGGGCGGTAATTGTGCGGGGCGCCGGCTAATGAGCTAAGAAAAGGGATCTACAGCGGAGGGTGTCCCCACACGAACAGTGGTGGCCATTTCTGAGTCATTAAGTGCCGCTGTAATCGCGCCATTATGCTGCTCATTACGGACAGACTGTGGCATAATCTCCCACCGGGCCGCAGTCACCACTCAATTCCATTAGACGCCGTGGTTTTCCAGCCTGGGAATCGACCCTCGCTCACTCCTCCTAATGAGCGAGCCCCTCGCCGATTTCAAAGCCCGGCTCCTCTGACACTGGTGTTCCGACTGGAAGCGGGCCAGCGTCCCCCCTCCGAGACCGACTTTCTCTCAAGCTTACAGTGGGCTACAAGTAGATTATGGATGAGGCACAAATGAACACATTCACTGCCATGGGAGAGGACTTTAACTGGTGACAGCTGACAGCAGCCGACTCCACGGGGCAAGATCCCCCGTCTTGTTTGGCTTTAAGCTGGATGGATTTGAGACGGGCTCATTTCAGAGGAAACTGCAGATGAATGCAAAGTCAACCTGCAGCCGGAGATAAGACCCAAACAAAGCCTCATTACTGTTTAATTCTCTTTTCGTGACAACTAGATCCTCCACAATTAATTCCGCAGACATTTCTTCCCATTTCTCTAAAAAAATATAATTGACGTTCACCTCCGGTCTGGTCAGCAGCGAGTGTGTCTGTGCAGAGGAAGCAGGGAAGAGAGAAAAGAGAAAGTGTCAGAGAGATTATTCCCAACAAAGAGGCGAGATATTGAAGAGGGATTTCTGTCGACTGGTTCTCTCGAGAAGACAAACAGCTCTTGTAAAACACTTGCACAATAACAGAAAAGGTCACTAATGAAAAACATAAATCAGAGTGATTAAGAGAAACTGGTGGGAGGATTACTGAGTAAACCAAACCGAGCTGTTTCCATTCAGCACAGTCTTTGTGCTAAGCTGCTGGTGTCGTCTCATATTTTAGTGTAAAGACGAGACCGGTGCAGATGCGCTCATCTACCTTTTGACAAGACAGAGAACATGTGTGTCAGGTAGCATCATATTGATAATAATAGGATTCTGATGCAGATAACCAAAACTGTATTGTCTAAAAAACTAGTGCAGCGTCCCTTCTTGACCTCTGAAAGCTCGCCTGTTTATTCAAAGTTTACGAACATACGTGCGCAAATCACCGTGAAACTACACTTCAGGGCTCACAGATTTCACGTACCAAATGTGAAGCCAATGAGATTAACAATTCTTGAGATATGAGAGACACAAACAGACAGACAGACAGATTTGTGGAATTAACCCAAATCTAATTTAATGTATTTCTTTGACTTTTTAGTTTGGTCCACTAACATGGAGGAGACAGGATTACTGACCTATACTGCAGTCAGCCACCAGGGTGCGATCCAGATGATTGGTTCAACATTTGAGGAGCTATAATGTCGTCCATCTTTCCTTTTCCACGGGGGGGGGGCAAAGTGGGCGTGATAAAGAAACAGCAGGTCCGGGGAAAGTGAAGAGGAAAACGTGTGGAAGCTGGAGACCAGGTGCAAAGGAACCTGGGAAGCAGAGTGTCACCGACCCAGCGTATATTTACTTTCCTCTTTCTATTCGATTTAAATGTGTGAAATTAGCATCTGATTTGCTAATGTGGCAGCTCCTTGTGCAATCAGTGACTGGGCTGCTCTCGTAAGGTGCAATTAAGTGCTGGGACTAGTTGAAGGGACGTGAGCTCTTAAATTAAATATAAACTATTATAGAAATAGAAATGCTCATGAAGGACTTGACATTAGAGAAGCCAGCCTCAACTCTGATTGAGAAAATCATCTGGATTTGTTTTACTAATGTAATTACAGCATTTTTATGTGCACGAGTGAATTAAATCCTTTAAATGGAAACTTTTCCCCTCGTAGTGTTTCCAAACGGGGTCTCTGTTGAAAAGATTGGAACAATAATAACACAACACAGGAAATGATCATCAGCACTTTTGGAAATGAGGACAAGAAAGATTGCAGTTTGTCTTTCAGCAGGATTAAAAGTATTGAACCAATAGTCTTGGAACTTGGTGGAAGGATGAAGAAAGAACCAATTTACTTCTAGAGCAGATTTAATTAAGGTGCTGGATCCAGGATTGTATTCCGACTTTATTTAAAACACTGCAAGTTTCCCAGGTATTGGTCGGAAACAGAAAATACCTGTTCCACCTTCTTAATAACGGCACATTGTGACTTACAGATTAATGCTGGAACTTGAATTTTAAAACCTCTGCAGCTTCTTCTCACAGATTTTCACCTCAGATTTTAGCATCATTACTGATCATGACATTTACTGTTGTTTAAAACATGGGAAACTTAAAGTGCATTAATTTTAACTTCCCACTGACAAAGAAATACAACATGCAGATGACAATATAATGATGACAACATAATCTCTTTGGTGGAGGAAATGCTGAAGCTGTGAAAGTACAGTTGTGCCGCCTTTCGCCCAAAGATGGAGGGATGGAGGATCTCGTAGAAATGATGCTTGTCTTTTTGCCTTTGTTTGGTCGTTCCACTTTTTCGCCATTTCCACTCCACGGGAAAATAATCATGTTTATTGCACAGATCTGCACCTTCTGTCCGTGGGAGGAAAACTGACACACATCCTCTTATTTCCTGTTGTTAGTTGATAGAGTCGCCCACAAGTGAAGATGCATATAGAAGCTGAAAAGTAAACCCTGCTTCCATCTGATCCTTGGTGCAAGTCAAAGAAGAAAAACAGCTAAAAATATCCATATCATGAAACACATACTTCCACACAGCGTGAACCGAGCCCTTGATGTGCAAACGCTAACGACTACACTTTCATACGAGGCTGTACTTTGACGTATATGTAAAAAAAACAACATGCTGCAGAAAGCATCCTGCCTTCAGGTGAATGAGCGAGCAGCTGTCTGAAACAAGAAGAGAGCGGAATCGGATGTTTGCCAAAGTCTTGAAAAACTGGTTTTGTTTTCTCATCGTTTCTTCTTCTTCAACCTCACTGTAACTTCCTCTTGGCGGCTCAGACGGAGACTTGAAGACAGACAGCTGCCATTCATCCTCAAGCAGGAACATTCTACCTCCACACAATCTCCTGGAGATTCTAAACCTCCTGTATGTTCACAAACCTCCAGCATTGGAAACAGGAGCATGGCAGCATGAAGCAGCAGAGAAACTCACTTAGGTGAAAACTGTGACAACCATTGGTTTTGAACAGAGATGCACTCACAGCTTGTTGGCTGCAGAAATAAACGGCAGCTCCTCCGTGTTGGTGGGTGGGACATGGAGCAAACAAATGAAACAGATGGGGCTATTTCGTGATTGGACTACAGCAGGCCTTCATATATAACAGGTGGGAGGAAGTGGCGACCCGTCAACTCAGGGTTGCCAGGTTTGCACAATAAATGGCCGTTCAATACCAGCCCAGGAAACAAACCAGTATCAGAGCTCAAAATAACCCAGTGCCATACCATGTGCACTTCTTCCAACAAGGTTACTACCAAATGTGTTTTATCATCTACAAAAAACAGCATAAATATTTATTGTGGCAGCATTAAAAAGCAGTTCACCCTGAACAATTCTTTAATCGAGGTCCCAAAATGGTCTTTTATAACAACATAAGTAAAATATGAATCTGTGAACGTGCTGATCACTTCGCTGTTTTCCTCCTCTACCGAGCTGGGATTACATGAATTTACCTTTAACTATAATATATGGCATTTACTAAAGTTGATGCAGAACCTTATTACATGTTGCTTCATTTTTATTCATATAATCTGAACGAATTCAGCTGAATGAGTATAAATAAACCTGTCATTGGTTGTGATAAACACTTGGATAAAAGATTCAATGTGCGGTAACTCTCCACGCTTCAGTAGCTACAAGCAGATGTTATAAAGCTGTGTTCCACTGATATGTTCAGGATATTTACTTTGTGATTTTCTAAATGTTGTTTTTTCAAGTTTCTTACAAAGTTGCATTTGCTGTTTTAAAGCTTTGTTCTTGTTGTTTCCAGGAAACGGAGCCGAAACTTCAGTAAATTCAGGAAAACAACAACAGGCTCTTTACAATGACTCACCTGTGCTTTGTGTTAATGGACGTGTTGCATGAGGCTTATTGCGGCTAATGGATTCACACTCCTGGTTTCTCCTTCTGCTGTTTTGACCCGTACAGTAATATTCCCCCCCGGTGCCTCGCCTCCCTCGTCACTGTCACTTACACAACGCTCCAGAATTATCTCCGACCTCGGATCCATCAAGACCGAGAGATGCTAAATTAAATCTATCCGACTTCCACCTTCTTCTCCGAGGCTTTGAAAAAACTTTTCCTCAAACAGCTGTCTCTCTCTCTCTTTCTTAAACAACACCGCTGCCTAAATTGCTTGTTTATCCAATTTGTCAAGGGATTGGAATGAGTGTTACGAGGACCCAGCATGGAAGCGTCATGAAAGCAAATCACGCACCGCCAAAGAAATGAGCCCCTGACGTGCACCTGCGGGTTCGTCATCTATTTCTCAGTCACACTCGGAGAAAAGAAGGCAGCGAGTGAAATTCAAGAAAGAGAAAAGAGACTTGGCTGACGTCTCACCGAGGGAGGCGACCGACAACTGGCAGCATCCGTCGGATCCAGAGGCTGCCAGCGCCGGGGAGATGATGGAGGAGATTGGAAGTGGGTCAGGGAGGAAGAAGCTTAAGAGACCGAGCTCAATTTAGAATTCTTGAGGAGGTGCAGGGAGGAAAAAAATCAAATCCTCTTGATCTGGAAACTCAAAGATACGCAGCGAGAGGATGACGGGAAGAGATGAGCGTCGTTTCTCTTCAGGGTTACAAGTTTCGTTTCCCTCGTTCGCTCCAGAGCTGCGATTGTAGCCAGCGATCCAAAAAAGCTTGAAGAGGGAAGGAAGCACTCGGAGTGAAGGGAGGGAAACGTTTGGAGTTTGGAGTTAATGTGTTTCCGTACCGTCAACACTTTGGGTTCCTACAGATCCTCGTAATAAGAAAAGCAGTGTCAGGGAACAGAAGGAGGCTTAAGAGATGTAAACAATGAAAATCAATGTTTATTTATTGTCACCAACTAGAACTGTTCAGAGGCAACAAAGCCAAAGTAAACACAAACCCCCGGGAAATGGAATAATGCCTCAGACATTTCATCTGTGGCCTCTGCGCAGCCGACCAATCGACACAAGCTTCTCCTCCACGAGAGACGTGCGTCGGCTGCCCCCCCCACAAACATAATCTCCTTTCTGGAGATAAGGCCGTGACAGTGGCGAGGAGTCAGCCGTGCACACACCCGTGTCCTAAGCTATTACAGAGGAGCAGGAGCACACGGATGTTTCCCCCCCTCTTCCCCCACGGTGGGTCTCTCTGACCGGAGCGAGGTGTCCGGATCAAACCCTGAAGTGTGCAGCAGGGAGAGAAGAGGAAGAGAGAAGATCACAGCAAACGATAGAAAGCAAATTGTTTTTCATGGGGTTGATAGACGAGGAGTCGAGGTAGACGGGGAACGGGCGCTCTTTAATTGTTGGTGTTGTTGCAGATCCAGAGTTATTCATCAGGAAACACTTTTAATTTAACCAAGCGAGCGTCTGAAGGAGAAACACAGGATTTAAATGCAGAGGATGAGAAGGAGGCAGAAACGTGCGCTGGCCCTTTTTTTCACGATGCAATTTTAATGCCTGTCACTTTCTTCAAAACCATAATTTCACACATTCTGTCTCCTCCTTTGTTGTCGGGACACACGTGGGAGAGAAGGAGAAACGTCTGTGGCTTCGTGACAAAACGTCATTTATCCCCGGAGGAGAAACGCAGGCGCTAATGCAGCACATCGGATTAGAGGTTATTTATCCAGGCAGCAACAGAGGGACAGTTCATAGAAGTAATAATAATAATTATAATTATAATAATCACTAGAATGCCGTGCTAAACTCAAAAGGTACAACATGTGACTTCAGCTGCTTTCTCGATCAAAACAGCAACAATTTCTTTCTCTTCCCTGTTTATAGTCCGACTGGTTTCACAATGTTTCTACACAAAAAGCAAATTGTGTGTTTCAGGTCAAGACAACATTATTGGTTAATCTCTATCCACGGCGTTTGAATGAAGATGCATTGACAGATTCTTCATATTCACACAGTTTATAGAGATTCAACAATAACCTGTTGCAAATCATGTTCACAGATGAGATCATGAGATAAAGTTTTATTCACGTTACACAGGAAACAACAGTGAAGAATCAGGATCCATCACAAGAGACAGATACAACCTGCTGACTAATCAATCAATCAAATTTGATTTGTGTGGTCAAGAGGGTGTGTAGCAGTTGTGTTGTGTTGTGTAGCGTCAGGTAAAGTGGATATTAGGATATTAAACACGACCAAAATGAAAATGAAAATCAACTAGAATAAAACGGGGGATTATTGTATGATATTTTTGAATTACTGCATTTTCTCAAGGTGTAACAGCTGTTATTTAAAAACACTGACTGTTCTCTTTCCACTTCAGATTCTTGATTCTCATACGAGCGTCACGAAGGGAGAAGGAGGCCACTGCTGCCGTCTGTGAGCAGACAGCTGGGGAGAGAGGGAGGCAGGCAGCCGGAACTGTGAAGACAAGTGGAGACGGACAGGAGAAGGACACACACACACACACACACACACACAAATGGAGAAGGACACACACACACACACACACACACACAAATGGAGAAGGACACACACACACACACACACACACAAGTGGAGCAGGACGCACCGGTTATTCAGCATTTATGTGTAATTTTCTGAAACTCTTGGGGGTCGAGGTGAATCTGAGAGACAAATAACCAAACTCTGCATATTTATTCTGACATTGAGCAAAACTCTTTTTTCTTTTTCTCTTGTTTAAACCTGTATTTAAAAGAACATCAGATGTTTACAATAGGTTTTGGATCATCAATCCCTTTATAACGCTTATTGACTGTGCTGTAACGTTTCAGATCTTAGATAAACTCGGAGGGGTCAGCTCTACTCAACTTAGCGAGCGAGTGACAGTCGAGCAGCCGGGAGCGAGTTGCAGAGAAGAGCCCCCCCCTCTCCCCCCCCGCTTGTCTGGTTCTGTTCTCACGTGGGCGTCGTGTCTGAAACCCCAGAATTCAGCAAACACAGACATTTCCATAATAAATATGTGCTCACTGAAGAAAACAGGATTTGACTTTTTACCATTTGAAAGTTCAAATCCTAACTGTGACACTTCTATCTCTGTGGGTTAATTTGTTAATTAGTTGGTTTGTTATGATATTTCGTGAATCCTCCTTAAATCCACACACAAATCCTCCTGTCTCCATCGAACCTGTATAACTTCTGCTTTACATAAGACTCTTTACTTATTAATATTCATGAGCTGATCTCCAGGATTTGCACCAAGCGTCATGAATATCATACAACTTGAAACGTTTTGAAGAGATCCTGAGATTATTTGAACCATCTCACATTTACTGTGTTTCTGATGTAACATTGAGATATGTAGTTTCAAAAGAACAACAACTTCTGAATACCAATCAGAAATTCATCACTCGTTTCTTTATGAAAACAAATGAATGAAATGTGAATGTGAGGCTGGAGCTCGGGACGGAGCCAGGCTGTAATTTCCGGTTTTGATTAAATAACCTGTCGAGTGACTCATCATAACGAAGACTCGCAGATTAACTGGGATCTGTGGCCCGGTCCCCCCCCCCGCCACCCGCCCCCCGCCCCCCCCGACCTGCAAATCACCGCCGCTGACAGCTTTAGAGAAACACCCGTCAGATTCCTCTGATGAACGGGGGTGCGAGGGAATCTACGGAAGAAATAATTACAGCCTTATCGATTCAGATGAAATCCGTTTGACGGTCCGACCTGTGTCAGGGAACTTGACTGGCGCCGTAACTTTAAGTCCAACAACTCAACAACTCAACAACTCAACAACACGTGTATAATGTTGAGTTGTATTGTTCCCTGATTGGATTTGTGCTGGAAGGCCACGGCCGACACTGGATCATTCTGACACCTCCCTGTAAATCTGACCCGACGGCCGCGTCATGTGTGGAGCTCAGCGTGTGTGTGTGTCTGTGTGCGTGGGGGGGGGCGGGGTCGCTGGATTAGATGATCTTTAGGATCTGAAGCACAGATTAAACGCACCACTTTGGACAAAGAGTCTCACTTTTTAATCTGCGATAAGGGAACTAATGAAACCGGGTTCTTCAAGTGTGCTACTTTCTGTTTGCAGCCACACACACACACACACACACTCACACCCACACACACACAGACACAACATCAGAAGATAAACTCTCTGTATTTAAGATCTATATCAGCTTAAGAAGGTGGATAAGGGGCTTAACTTCACCACATTAGTTCATGCAAGTTTAGACGTGAGACGATGTAAACTGGGCCACATGAGCCACTGAGGCTGCAGCTGGAGATTCTCTACTTCAACAGTTCCATCGGCCTTGAATCATTGAGTTTCTTGAAAGATTGATTTTTTGGCAGTTTTGCAACCTCCATAAGAGAAGTGTTCAGACATGTTGGTTGGTTTGTCTGTCAGCAGGCTAAAGCGAAGAAATTCAGTGGAAGATACGGGACATAGCCCGAAAATTATCTCATGATTTTGGTTAATCTAGATAGAGGGGAATCCAGAGATCCAGGAATTGATTTTTCCAACATTTTTCAGGGAATGATTCTTGTATCTTGAGGTAAAAGAATGTGGTTTATTTAAGGGAATGAAATCTGTGTGTGGCAGTGCATAATAAGATTACAGATTTTCATGCAACTGCTACAAGCATGTTGAAGATGTAGACCTGGTGTTATTGAGCCTTAGAGGAGGAACAGTAGAAAACCCTGTTGTGGGAGAGGAAGGTTTCAGTCCATAGAATATCGCAGCACGTCCAACTGGCTGGCTGCAGGTCAGTTTTCACTCTGCCTCCATCACTGACGAGCACTGCACTCCATTTCATTCGCAGCACAAACACTGGACTCACATTTACATACCATCATAAATACGGCCTTTCCAGCAAAAGGTCGGCAGCCGCTGACATTTCCCTCGTATCACTCACTCGGCCTCTAAGAGCAATAACAACGTGAGCTCATCACGCCGCCGTGACACAGCCGAGACGGATGTGTGGACCCGGAAGACTTCAATAAACCAGCAGAGCTCAGGCAATAAGACTGGAAGCCAGTGGGGGGGGGGTCGCTGGAGATCACGAGGAAGGATCCAGATTCATCAACAACGTGGAGAGGAAATCAAATTCACACCATCGATGTTTCTTTATTAAAAAGTTTGTGCCCCATGTCATATTGTGTTTCTGCTTCACACAGAAGTATCAGAGGGATGTGTCACACTTGTATGTTATGGAAATACAACATTCAGGACACATCCATATTCAAAATTGTGTTTTTCAAACCTGGAGCCTTCTAACACGCCTGAACGTGCACATCACGTGACCCCTTACAGCTGCTGGCAGAAGACAACAGGGTCCAAACCATGTTGTGTTTGACTGCAGCTGATGTTGTTTGTTTTCCTCCGGACGGGGGTCATGTGATCAATCTGACTTTTAGGCCTGAGGGTTGGAGCTTCAGTGAGAATACTAAGTGCTTGGAATTCATATTTTTATATTTCGGTTCACATTTTGAAGCTAAAATGGTTTATTCCATATTATTTAATGGTCGTTATTCAGAGAACTACGTGACTTGCTTGTCTGCGCAGTGAAATGTTAACATGAGATTTTAATAAGCAAGGAGGAAGGATAAGAACCTGCTTTGACTCCTAAACTAAATCACAAATGTAACTGAAACCGAGCTCCTGCTCTTTTCCCTATTTGTAATAATTCAGTCGTCCTTTTGCAACTGAGACTTTTCAAATATGTGTGGTAATACATTTTAATAAAGATGAAAAAAATACAGAAAAGGAAAATGTTGACAACATTTCTTTGTGTTCTCTTTAAAACAAATACCACACAGCTCAGTTCGAATGTGACACCCTCCTCTCTGAGAGCCTCTTCCTCCTCCCTCCTCTCCCTCAGGCTGAATCCCAGGCCTGCACTTTGCTCTGTGGCTGTTTTTCTCTCTCCTCCATTCATCTGTTGTCATTTCCACCGTGTCATCAGACCCTTGGCCCCCCTGGCCCCCCCCTGGCCCCCCCGGCGACCCTTTGCCCCCCCTCCACCCCCTCGTCCACTCTCAGAGGTCGGACCGGAGCTGCCAATAAATCTCCTCGCAGCCGACACCGGGCCGCGGGAGTCGACGTCTCTCATCTGGTGAGCTCTAGGCTTCCTCTGCAAATTACAGTCCAGGATTAGGGAGGTGGAGCAGAAATGGGGGCGAGGAGGGGTGTAGGGGATGAATCACTGCTCGACAGCGTCAAGCTGATCGGCTCATCAATAACTCTGCTTCACACTGAGGCAGCAGAATGAAAAGGCCAAAGGTAAGATCCTCGCTGACAAGCAAACACTCTCTCCGACTGGACTGAGAGCCAAACAGAAAATATATCAAGAGGTGGAATTAAAGGTGTAATAAGTGCGTTTGTGTTGACTTGTGTATTTGTTTTGTATCACACGTTTACAGCAGATTAAAAAAAAATAATTGTAAATTAAGTCGGTATCATTTGGTCGCCATCAATCCATCAATCAATCAATCAATGGATCCATCATTATTTGTGTAGCACCTTTCATTCAGGTTGGTGCAGTGCAAATTGCTACACAATTAAGATAAGATAATCACAATGAGGAAGACAATAAATAATGAGAAAGTATAAAATAGGTAAAGAATATGTTCTTAATATAAACCTTATACCAAAAATGGGAATTACATTTATATATTTATTTATTTATATATATATTTGACAGTGCGTGACAAAAAGAAGAAAAATACCACACACAGAGTTGTGCACACCCACCCACCCACCCACACACACACACTGTGGAGTTTGGCTGTTTGAGGAGAAGAAATGGTCTCCACAGAAACACCTGCAGCAGTCGACACATGGAAGGAACAGAAACATCATTCTTCACGCAGTGACCATTTTCTTTTTGCAGCCACGACATGATTTCTTTCTTCAACATATCTTCAATCAAACCTTTTTCTCTTTGCATCTACACATTTTATAGAATATCTGTATGTTAAAGGAACACGCATTGAATTTTACAACACAACTGTTTTTCTGAAAATGAGAGAATCACACTCTGACTGACTGACACTCACCAAACTGTCCAGTTTTACTCTACAAGTGAAATGTGAGTAAAGTCTTCACTTTGGATTGAATTAATTACTTTTCGGGCTGCCGATCAAATAATGAACATGTCTTATTTCAGCCTCAGTGCCACCCAGCTCAAAATCTCACCAGTTTTAAATGTCTCACTTTCCGTCTTCATCGATCCTTTCATCAACATTCACACATAATTCTCTGAGAAATCAATGAAAAGGTTGAAAAATGCCCGACCTGGCAATAATAAATAGAAAAAAAGAATTTCTGGATCCGCCCCCCTGCTCCAAAAGTTAATTGGTTTCTCTCGCTGACCAATTTCACATCCTTCCAGGAAGTTTTGTGGTGATTCATCCAGTAGTTTGTACGTATTTCTGCTGAATACACAAACACTGATGAAAACATGTCGAAGGTAACTTTTGAAAGTGAAGTAATACACCTTAAAGACTAAAGCTGTTGATTGATGAGGAAAAAGCCATAATACTATTCACATTGAAGAATCATTTTGTGTGAAAACCTGCAGGAATAAGTCTGGATGATACAGGAAAATATGACACAAAAAACTGTGTTGCATGTTATTACAAAAACTTTCAAAAGTCGGTGACTTGTCTCCAACTTCCACTCAAAGTTTCGGAGCAAATATAAAAGCGGCTTTGAAAAATATTTTAAAAGTTTCATCCTTAGAAGAACTCCGGTAAATCCTTCCACCTAAAAATATCTGGAGCTGGAAAAGAAATAAAATCTGTGACATCTGTTCATTTAAAAAAAGAAGCTTTTCACCAAACCCATGAGCAACAGTGGCCTCCTCTTCCACCGCACACGGGTTTCTATCTTATTGACAGATGGATTTCAAAGGCTCACACAGAAATAAAGTGAGGGCAGGATAAAGCTTATCTGCCCCGGTCCTCAGCAGCTTGTAAAACAATGCTGGAACAAGTGCAATCTCTGCGGTGATAGATTACAGCCCCGGTGTTAGCTCAGCGTTCACGCTCGCCAAGCAGGACAATGAGATTGCTCTCGGGCGTATCATGGACGCCTCGCACACACAACACCCACCTTTTAAATCTGTCTCATAATAATAATAAATAAAAAAGAGATCCACGGAGACAATGTGTCTCATTAGAGGAGATGGACGAAGTAGATCTCACGTTTCTTTATTTCATTTGGTATTTTATCCTCTTTGTTTGTCGTACATGTGCCTGTGCGTTAGTGACTTTGTAATTGAGAAGGAATATTTAGTAAAAGTGAAATGGCAGTTTGTGAATTACAATGCAAATCAGAGTTATTGGTTTTGCTGAATCCTTTAAGATCTAAAACTGCTCAGAAAACGAGTCATTCCCCAGTCGTCTTAAAGTGTTGAGGTCTTTGTCTTTCACCTTTTCAAACTCGGTGATAACCAGTGGAAAGCTTCTTCTCATGAGGTGACATTGGTGCATTGATCTGCAGCAGCAGCTTCAAATCAACTCGGACTAATCCAAACATTATCCCCCTGCACCGCCGTTGCTAAGCTACGACTGAACACCACTATGGCGGCTCTCAGTGTAAACACAACAGATGTGATTGATCCGCCTCGTGTCTTTTTCCGATTTGCACAGATTGTGATGAACGTTTCCGTCGTCGCACTGCAAACAATCCCACACACGCTGTGCTCTTGAAATGTAAAAAAGGAAAACTAGGAACTAAATTCTGATTAGTGCAAGTAAATCCAAACTTTCTTTCCTACTGAGCTACACAAACTTCCACAGAAATGTCCCATCACTGTTCTAATCTAAGCAACAGCTTGCGTCTTCATATAAAATCTTATTTCACAGAGTTTAGAACAGATTGAGAAACTTTGCTTTGTGACTCTGAATCGTTTGTACTTAAAGAAAGACGTGATCTGAAAACCGGAGAAAGGAATAATGTGCTCGTTAAAGAAGAGAGAGTTCCTACGTCTGTCTCCGTTTAAAGCCGAGAGCTTCACAGCAAGAAGGAGGGTCAGAAGATGAGAGACGGGGAATAATGAAAACCGGATTAAAGGGGTGGGGGGGGAGGGAAAGACATGTTTGAATCCCTATTAGAAGGTTTCTTATTAAAAAAAATGCTTTAGAAAGTCTGTCCTGTTCCACCAGCAACACAACCTCCTGGCAGATGTGGTCGACGTCAACAGGCCTCGGTTTCCACAGGGGGGGGGGTTTGCAAGCGGAGGCTGACTCATCGACACATGTTTCAACAGATGTGGTTTGATCGTGTTCAGTCGGCGAAAACATGAGAAGAGCATGAATAAAATATCACATCTTAATAAAATATCTTTTTTTGTGCCTTTCGGGCGTGTTGTGTGTTTCCTCATGTGAGGAGGAGATGGAGTCGTTCAGTGTGGTGCCAGCAGAGTGTGTGTGTGTGTGTGTGTGTGTGTATCTATGTTAATCCTGTGTAAACCTCTGGCTCTGTGGGAGGGGGGGGGGTGGGGGGGGGGTCAGGTCGCCTCAGGTCAGGGGCTGCGTTCCTCGGAGGCTGCGTTTGAAGACAGTCGTTCAAAAGAGGTTTCACGTTCAACTCAACGAACAGCAAACAGTAAACACAACTACAAGGCAACTCTGCTCCTGCTTGTCCTGTTCAATCCCCTCAATAACAAAAATGACATAGTGACAATTTGGACTTGTGTAAACCTCAATCTTTGCCTACCCCCACCCCACCCCCCCGCTCCACAGTCCTGGGCTGCGCCATGTCTAATCACAGGAATTCATTTAGGGGGGGAAAGCCAGGCAGCATTAAACGATCTGAGCTGCCTGAGAGGATCAGATAAATCCCTGTGTTCAATAAACCAAAGCGCCTTTTCCTGAACGCAATCATTCTTAACGGGCACATGAGTGCTGATCCTAATCCTGAAAATTTGCCGTTTCCTAACACGGGGGAGACTCGACCCGACGCAGCGGAAACCGGCGGCTCCAGGAAGTTAAACTATCTCTGAGGGTTTTATAAAGAAAATAATCTGTGGCGTTTGCACTTAAAATACATTGGAACATTAAAGCTGCACTAATACATATGTTTAGAGGTCAAATGATGTTGTGTAACATGAGATGTGTTAGTTAGAGACAAACCCGTTGATTGAATTAATGGAATCAGACCTCGGCTCTACGATGTGGCGACAAAACACAACAAACACATTCACTTCCTGTTTAAAAAGACGGACAGTGGATCCGTCCAATCAGCAACGAGCCTCGTCGATAGGTATCAACCTTTTCCCTTAGAAGCTCAAACTGTTTTCTTATTGTTTTGTGTGTTTTTTTAACTGCTGTTGTGTTTATATGATTTTTTTGTCATGTTTTCTGTTGTCACAATTGTGTGTTTTGATTTGTCGTTGTGTGTTTTGTTGTGTCTGTCTGTCTTTCCCGCCCCTGATCGTCTGCGTCAATCAGATAAACAGTTTGTACTTCGTGGCGATCGTCATATATTCACGTCAACACAGTGAATTTACTTCATCTCCATCGTGTCACGTTCGACTCTCTTTATCAATAGTAAATAAGACAATTTATAATGAATGACACCTGCAGAAACACACAAAACATATCGACGGAAACAGCGGGGATTATGCAGATTACCTGTGTTACCACAGCAACCAATTTGAGCAGAGGTCATCGCCTTATCCAACACGTCCCAGGACGAGGACGCTCACCGGATAGAGCACCCCTCCTCCGACCTGGTTAACAAGTAATTACACCGTCTGCCAACTTATCACAGTGCGGTTATGGGATCTGACAGGCGAGTGCCCCCGGTGGCGCGGTGGAGGCCTCGGTGCGGCGTCATGTGAGAGCTACAAGATAAATGAATGTCAAATACAGGTGATGTCACAGGGATGGAGGCTCGTAAAGAATACACCTCCTCATGCAAAGAAGAGATTTAAGTGAAGCGTTTCTGGATATTAATGCATATTCTTCAATTTCATCTGAAAGCAGCAACATATGCTTTATTTTACAGCTTTTTTTAGACACATTCAAATCACTTGGTTTATCTATTTGTAGATTTTTACTTTCACAAAAGAAGAACAAAGCAGGAACATCTCCAGAACCTGTTTTCTAGAGAAGTAGTAAATTTCTGTCGTCTTTCCTGGTCGACATCTTCTTCATGACCTCTCTTTAATTCAATCCTAAAATATTTGTATTCTTCCCGTTTTGTGTCCATCGTGTGTTTGGAACGTCATCAACAAGCCCTCTAATATTTTCATCTCAAAAGAGACAGGAGCTAAAAACAAGTGTTTGAGACAGAGGCTGAGCAGAGGAGCTGCAGCAATGGAAAGTTTCAGGAAAGTTGTGTTTTTGTCCTTTAACCTGAGAAGCATGTGACACCAACTTGGAACGTGTTCACAACTTTGGTCTTTTTTTTAACTCTGTCACAACCATATTTCATATAATCTCCCGTTAATGTCGGACTCTCCTCGTTCTGCTCCCGTGTGAAAGCTGAGCTAATGATCCCATCAATCATCCTGCACCTCAGATCCTGATTATTAATCTCAGTGGAGTATCACTGTTACCCTGTGGCTGGAGCAGGAGCCTGATGCATACAGAGTTGTTATCTGTTTTAATGTAATTACCACATCTCGTTCCCCCAGCACTATAAGCCCCATTTTCTCATTAGCTTTTCCCCTTTGAGTGAAAACACCGATTGCATTCTGCCTGTTTTTGTGTCTCTGAATAACCGTTTTAACGACGCCACAGCCAACACACTGATTATCGCCACCGTCTGTGTTGTTGTCATCATCGTTTATGTTTTCATTACCAAGTGCAACACTCAAAACTGGTTAAACACACTGTAATAGGTGCAGCTTTAATGGAAGAGAATGACCTAACGAGAGGGAAATCGAGTTTCATAATCGAGGGGAATGGGAAGAAAGAGCAGGTTGAGAATAGAGAATGAGGTGGAGGAGGAGGAAGAGGAGGAGGAGGAGGAGGAGGAGATTCTCTAAATTAAAAACCCGCAGATGCTTATCTCCTGAGAATCCTTCCTTCGACCTCATCTGGGCGACATGTCTTCGGGCCAAACAGATGTTTCTCAGAGAGGTTTTTTTGTTTTAATCACATCAGGACACACTGGGCCACTGGCGTCTCCTCACATGGACGCAGGCGGCTCTCGTCTATTAAATGACCCAAGACATCTCTGTCTTATTGGGGCCCTGCTGCACAATTACGCTTTTACATTATTCCCCTCGTATGACTTCTGTGCTCGGTTATTGTTTTTCTCTCCAGGGTGTTTAAGGCGCCTTAAATCCATTTTTTTCTGTCTGGAGTGGTGACAACAATAATAACAGATTTTCTTTCCGCTCTGGATGAATTAACCAAAAAGGAGATTAAAATACTGCCCTGCCTGTCACCAGGGTCATTTGTCACCTTACTCGAGTGACTCCCCCGGTCAGGTTTGATTTATCTCACAGCTGCGACATCACTCAAACTCTAATCCGCTCTCTCTTCGCCCTCCTTCCAGAGGAAGTGTGAATTTTCTACCAGATGTGAATCCGTGTAGTAACAGGTTATTCCTGGGCCCCGGCTAGTCCATCTTCCTGTCTCTTTTTCTAATTTTAATGCAGCCCCGTGGGAAGCCGGGGCGCTGCTGATGATGTGCATGTCAGAGAACTCTGAATAAGGAGCATGTACTGGAACTGCAATCAGTCCCCTGGTGATTCAAAGAGACGGAGGCAATAGAGCCAGAAGAAAGGGAACTTAAGTAAAAGCCATTGTTAGACTGCAAACCTCTTCATTAGACTGGTTGTCGAGGAAAGTTTGGTTTATCTGTAAATGTTATGATGGTTTCTGTCTGATGTGGAGATTCTTTCAGGTTTGTCGACTTAGTTTTTATTCTGTTTTCTCTTTGCATGCATTGTGTGTTTCTCACGAGGGTTCTCTTATCGCAGGACGACAAAGAGCCAGACGGAGACAAAACCCAAATGCACCACTGTGACCATACAAGCTCAGGTCGAGCCAGGGAGCAAAGATAAGTAGAGATAACGACCGGAGGACGGCAGAGAAACAAGGAGGAACTGTGAGATCCTGGGAGAGCGATGGGTTCGAGTGGACTGCAGCTGGAGTCGAGACGAGACAACAAGACCTCAGCAGCACCAGCTCCCAAGGATAAATACGACTGATAGGCCTAATAATAGATAATTGATTATTTTGGATTACTAACAACATAACAAAAGCTATATCGATCAGATTTGTAAAATTATTTGTTATTTATCAAGTGTTTGAGAGCTTAAATCCACGACTTTCACTCAGAAGCAAAATCATTCTTTGAACCATAGAGAAATAACAATCAGAATTCTGTCCCAGATTAAATACTGTTAATAAACCAATGACCTGCCTTAGTTATCAACGAGTCGTGTTTCGGGGAGTCTCTGAGATCCAAATCCAACATGAAGACCAAAGTGCACACGTATGTGTGATGCTCCTGAACTTCTGATGATCCTTTGAAACAAAGCCCCTCTTTTCACAGACACCCCAGATTTATTGGCTCCGTAAATTAAATCCTCAGCTCAGCCGAGACCAACCCCCAGTTAAGGGTCCCTGCACAGGAAACCTAACGGAGGCCCGGGCTGGAGTCGCAGCCGCCTCGGATTTCATCAATTCTGGATTTATAAAGATGAAATTGATGTCCCATTTGGACTGGGTCTCAGAGCAGGGCAGGGGGGGGGGCGTTAGAGAGCTTCATCATCTCGACAGGAACTGACACCGCGGGCGTCCGTCAGGCCACCAGCCTCCCTGCGTCCTCCCTGGGTGAGCAATTATGTGTGAATAGGCGGCTTTGTGTCATTCCTTATGGCTCTAATATGCCTTCCTCTTCATTGAACATCTGAGGGGGGGAACCGCCATCGACTGCCTGGATCCTCTGTTTTAATTAGCTGAGTCTCCCAATTACAAACCAGGGAGACGAGAGGACGGAGACTTGGGATGTGTGTCCGCTGATATTTCACTTTCTATCCCCGGTATCGACTCAGAGCATTGTGTGTAGAGTGTGTAAACTGGTCATGAAGGTGACTCCGATGGCTTTTCTAATTGAATCGAGGAGAGCATGACTTGGTGCAATGGAGATGATATCAATCCACAGTGCAGGACTGGGTCTTATCTTTCTCTACCTGGATGTTTGCCCCCCCACACTGTGACAGCCTGTGTTTCAGAGCACTGACAGAGCGGATGCCTCAAACAGGACCGACCCGGATTCTTACCAACTTTATGAGAAAAGAAAAGGAGAGAATTCTGCTTTAACATCTTCACATCTCATCCATGGGCATTGCAGAACTGTAATAGAGTCTTTTTGCATCCTGGAAGTACTCTTGTAATTATTCCAGACGGGTTAATTCTATGATTCTTTCTATGTTTTGTTTACTAAAGTTTAATCGAATCAGACTTCACCTGATTCTCACCTCAAATGTTTAAAATATTCTGCTGCTGACATTTTGGTGAATTTCTTCTCTCTGCAGACGATGTTGACCTTTTTTTTTGGGGAAAGAACCGTGACCTTCACATTTGGTACTGAACACTCACAAATTATACATTCTTGGGAAGTCTCCTCTTTCTGTGTAAAGCATCATATGATCCGAATATCAGTAGAAACCAAGGTGATTCACAAAAGTGGCTCCAAAGTGTTTTTCATACAAAAGGCCTTTAATTACTTTTTATGGCATTAAAAGCAAAAACCAACTTCATCCCTCTGTATCTTTAGTTTCAGAATCTCACACTGATTAAATATGATACGTAGCTAATATCCATATATAACCTTTTTATTGTGGGTTCACCTTATTCAGACTTATATTTCCTGGCGAGTATATTCTTGGAAAGATGTGCAGAGCTGTAACATCTCTCTGTTTTATTTTGATATGCTCTCTCCTGTGTGTGGCCTCTTCTTTGAGCTTTGTTTGACAACCGTTAGTAAAGAATCAGCCTTTTACATCTGATTCCTGGTCTCCTGTCCCATCACTCATGGGAGTGAATAAACTGGTCTTAATGGCGAGATATATCGAAGATTGTCAGATTGGTCGTTGGTCAAGAGGAAATGTCTGAGGGTAAAAAAGTTTTAATGGCTGTTCCAATTCGGCTCGAAGTCTGAGATGGAAGAGACGCAATCAATCGTTCATAGAGCGACAAAAAACACTGCACACGTCTAGACAGTCTCTCCTCAAACCTATTCATGGTGGCATAATGGCTGAGGCAAATGGAACCACATTCATACAGCACTTTCCAAGTCTTTACAGCCACTCAACCCCCTTTTTATATCCCATCCACCAATTCACACAGCGATGGTTCGTCTGAGGACATGTTTGGAATTGTCTTCCTTGTCCGAGTAAATGAAATGACGGTTTAAGAGAGAGGCTCAAACCCTTTTACCGACCAGCCACCGTTCACTTTGTCATCGATCATTCGAGACAAGATCTTTCCCGATCTGTTCGGGAGACGTGCGACAGTAACAGGTTTCAGAAGATGGTTGATGATGTAACAAGTACCCTGTTGGAAGGCGACCAAGGTCTTAAAGCAGGATTCAGGCCCAAGGCGAAGGACTGAGAGCTGAGCTGAGCTGAGATCTTATCCCAACGTTAGTTCCAATGAAGACACTCTGCTGAAATCAACTGTCCCCAGATTCCTCAGGATGTTGAAATCACTGTATTTCAGCTCAGGAAGAAACCCTTTGTTTGTGCGGGTTTTTATCATTTAAAATCCTATTTCATGGTGTTTGGGTTTCTACCTGTTTGTTATTCAGGTTTAATCTCCGAGACAGTTATCAGCGAACCAGCAGAATACCAAGTTACTTCGTGCTATGACACTAATACTCCTCAGAATTCATGGAAATGGTTTTTAATCTCTAAAAAAGATGGGATTTGAACTGATTGCTGTATAACCTAAGGATATAGTAGTTGTTTAGAGTTACTCTGTCGCTAAATCATATGCAAATAGAAGTTAGCTGTTTAAAAACAAAAGGTGCAGTGGTCAGCATAAATTAACATCGGTCACATTTTAGCTTCTGCAGCATAAATAAAAGCCTTCGAGATCCTTTCTTTAATTATCATCTCTGCCAAGGAGGTTGTGTTTTTATTTGTGTTTGTTGTGTTAGTTTGGAGGATTACGCAGAAAACACAAGGAAGGGCTCATTAGATCCTGATCCAGATACATAACTTAATGTGAGACGGGGTGTTTTTGCAGAAATATTCCAGTTTTGGGTTAAAAAAGACGTTTTACTTCAAAAAAAATGTTAATGTAGATTTTGATTGGCACCTTTGCGGCTCCTGGCTGCACATAGAAAAAAATTTGTGCGTTTGGACTCATTAATATGTTTCTTATACAGGATGGGTGGGTTTCCATGAACCAATGTCGTGCTCAGCAACAAACTGTGCGAGGAAAACATTTGTGAGACAAATCTGGATCCATCAAGATAATGGACGTGACATTAAAGAGTATTTAAACTCTGCTTGTTTTGTGCTGAACTCTCCACGGAGGATCTAAAGATAGAACCCACCCTCCTCCTCCGCAGGATGTCAGATCAACTAATTAACTTGCTCAACCTGCAGCTACTCGCTACACGTTGTCGACCTCTGGTTTACAGCCACGTTTTACAGGAGGTCGTCCACCCATGACGGGGTTTGCTGTGTTTGCATGAACTATTCATCTAACCAGCAACCCCCAACCTGACCCCAACAACCTCAGAGCACTTCTGTCAGGATACATTTTTGTGCACGCAGCAGAATAACAACATAAAATTGTGAGAAATCTGAGCCTCGCTGTATATAAAGAAGGAAATTGACAAAGTCCTCAGCCACATTTTTAAACCCGAGAGATAATATTCCGACAACGTGTTTCGATGTGAGGTGAAGCATCACTTTGTTGCGTCGCAGTCCGGGGTGTGTTTATCAAATTCCGCCGCGCTCCATTAATGTGCGTCCTCCCTGAACTGTGATCCAGATATGTGGAAAAAACATTTACGCTCTCATTTACGAGAGAGAGAGAGTGAGAGCGAGAGCAGGGGAATGGACTCTGAGAGCTTTTTCCTCCGCTGGTCAAACGTTCACAGAAAGTGAAGATACCCGGCTCTCGATGCACATTTCCAGAGATGAGGATGGAAACACTAGCTACTTTCCTCCCTGTAGTTAAGTGCACTCCGGTTGCGCCACACAAAGCCAAACCTCAAATCTATTTCCAAGCCACTCTGAAGGCGAACACTCAATTGATTGGATGATGGGCAGGGGGGGGGGAGAAGAGGCTGATTGACTTGTCAGGGCGATGCTCTGTCTTTATGTAATCTTCCAGGACGGCTCAATGGCGGAAGCTCAGCGTCACCAGCTGAAGGAGGAAGTGTGGCGTGGCATGGTGGATCTTGGGTCGCGAGCAGCTGGAGCCAACAGAACATGGCACACGGCCCAGCCTCTGATTGGATATACTCACTTCCAGGCTGCGTTTCATGCAGACTCGTGCAGATCGGCTCCATTCACTCTCCTCCGGGTGCAGTTATAAAACGTGGACCGCTGGGATTTGCACGGTCGAGATGTGAAATTGAAATATCGACGTCGGGCTCAGTTTCCGCGGCGGAGCTGTCATTTTTCATTCATTTGGTTCAGTTAGGCATATTAATGGTCATGAGATATTATTGCGCTGACATTTATCCCGTGCAATAATCCAATGAAATCAAAAAAACCTACAAAAGGGCCTTAAATTTCTCGCCAGAGGATTAAATCTGCAGGAATAATTGAGCCGGTCTGAGAAGCTGAATATGCAAAGGCTGGAAACTAGAAACAACCTCCACAGTTTTTAAAGAAAAGCAAAAAAAAGGAATGAAAAGCAAAACCGAAAACAGACACAGGCGTCCCCCCCCCACAGTTTAGTCACCTGGAGCTCTTCCAACAGGCAGCTGTGTGAGTAATAATCCAGATACCAGTCACACGTAATGGAAAAATCTGACAGCCGATGTTGTTTACCACAGAACGGGAAGCCGAGGTAAAGGTTAGAATTTAAACAGTTTTCTATCGGAGGCAGAATTCATCTCTTTTTAATGCAGAGCGATTTCTGTAGCATGAGTTTCCAATACGAGGACTCAAGGAGCTTAAAGTTGAATTCAGAAACCAGGCAGCAGAACGAGGCTGAAACGTCTCCTCAACTTCGATATACGGATACTTCACAAACTTTGTAAGTATCCATAAATACAACATATATATGACACAATCAAATGAAATACAATTTGAATCAGTAATAGGTCATTAAGGTCACCGACAGTACAGCAAGGTGTGTGTGTGTTAATGTTTCATCTGTGATCATGAACCTGAAATCATGAAAAATTGCTTTTTTACAGAAATCTGAAATTAGTACCAAGGAATAAACTGTTTATAAATATAATCTATTTATACTGGTGTATTATCTATTTGGTGTAATATCAATATTCTATGATAATATTCATATTTTAAGATTAAGGGTTTGATAAAGAAATACTTATGCATGGATATAAATAACAGCCTTATTATGTAGTATAGTTTTATTATTCTTTATTTTGTATTTTATAATTTCTAATAGTGAGGAATTAAACCCAATTTCAGAAGTGGCTGGTAGATATGTAGAATCACTATATTACACTATATGTATATTTACTTTTAGTCTCAGTGTACCATCACGTTTTAAAGATATGTATAGAGAGTCTATGGGAAATGTGTTATACATGCTTATATGTAATGTACACACATAAACCTCTGTATTTTCACTGGTGTGTCACTTGTGCTGCCACATTTAATTGCACTGAAATGATAAAGCTTTTATTTATACTTTCAAACTCTTCCATTATAGCACTGACCTCCCTTTCTGTGGTTTTATTCTTTTACTGCACACATTTTATTGAGCTCACATAAAGTTTCCGCCCTTGTGTGTGTGTCTGTGTGTGTGTGTGTGTGTGTGTTTTGTGTGCTCAGACAAAGATGACCCAGTCTGTGCTCCGATCTGTTTCCTTTTATTCTGCCCTCAACAGTGTCCTGATTTTGGTTGTGTGAATCTTTGGGGCTGTGTGTGCAGGGAGCATCAGTATCACAGTGAACTGGAGCTTGGAGAGTTTCCCACCTTCTCAAACCTCCCCCCCCGAATCACCTGCAGTCACGTATCCAGTCAAACGATGGTCAGAGCTCCTGCACATGAGAACTAAGGATTAAACAATAACTCGGTGTAGTGTGTGTAGCTTTCATCTTCAGGCTCCTGTTTTCCTGTTCTTCCCCAAATGCTTCGTGACACCGGTGTTTCCGATGATGAATTCACCAGGAGCCCACCCCCCCCCAGGTGAAATGAGTAAATTACCCCCACAAATAACACAACCCAAAGTTGTTCAGTCACGTCACATTAACTCGATATTGGTTTTTTCGTGTTGTGTCGGGACGATTAAACGGGGTTGTCTGAACGCACACTTTCTGAGTCAAAATGTGAAATTCAGCTCGAAGCTGACGGAGCCGCTCGTTCTTCAAGCGGCTCCGTCAGGAAACTAATAGTGTTGCAGATCGTTTTGTGCTTGACCAGCAGAAAGGAAAAAGAAAGAAAAATGCTTCAAAAATATAGAAAACGAAACTGCAATGAAGTGGAAAAGAAGAAGCGTTGGGCCCGGACGCTGGAATGATGAACAGTCAGCAGAGTCACCTCCCCTCACCAGCATTTGTTCACCGAGCATGGAAACCGTGGCAACCACCAGTCAGAAGAGACAAATCGTGATGGCAGATTCCGCCGCTCTTGCTATATCTTGGAGACAGGATGGATGGACGGCTGCATAGATGGAGAGAAACCACAGCACGTTACCACACCTCGGGCGCTGATGGAAACCTGCAGGCTTTCTGCTTTGAAGACAGCAAGCACGCACGTAAGGCCTCAGGTTGCCATGGGAACCGGGGGGAGTGCTACACGGCAAGCAGCACGGACACAGACGTCTCTTTGCCTCTGCACAGGTTTGAACTCCGGGTGGATCGATATGTCAGCGTGCACAAAAGGGCAGGCTGAGGGAGGAGAAACCTTTTCTCCCCCGCCTGCATCCTTCACCGTCTTCTGAGATAAAAGAAGGGGAGTGCATTTAAAAAACACAAGAGGAGTGCGACTGAGAGAAAGACGGGTGACGCTGATGAGGCAATGAACTGGAAACGGAACGTCTGATACCTTTATCGGCCTCAAACTTCACATTGTTCCTTTTATTCTTAAGTATTTTAGGCTGTATCGCAACAACCCTGACGCTCAATGAGCTCCACTGCCTCCTGTTCATCGCCGTCTGTCAAAAAGCTTCCTGAGCAACATTAGAGTTGTCGGCGGCCAGCTGAGCTAACGAAGGCAGGAATCGATATTTGTGTGGAGCGTCCAGATGAAGACGGGCATGATGGAGACACACTCCGGGGGGGGGGCAGGGGGGGATAAAACAACAGATAGATAGAAACCCACAGACAGCAGCCACTGATCCGGCCCTGTCATCCCAATTTATTGACTCCGCTGTTCGAGGTTACTGATGCAAAGCAAACACACTGAGAGGTACACCGTGTTTCTATGACCTTTCCAGCCGTCGCCTTCACGTGGGCGGAGGAAGAGGAGCTGGCATGTTGTGCGTCAGTGCCCCGGCCCGGTGAGCACGAGGTTACTGCCGGTGTCAAACGGCGGCGGCAGGAAAACTCACAGAGAGAAAACTTCACTGGCCTGAAGCTTTGAAGATGCTTTGTGATTTAATCTGTGCACTGTAGTGTATGCATGTATTATTTATTCATTTATTTGTAAAGCTTATTCTACAATTGTTGTGTTATTTATAATTCATAGGATGCCCATTAGTTTCAACCCATTGAGTTATATACATGTACATATATACATGTTTGTGCGTGGACCAGGTATTACTCATGTTGTGGGGACCAGAATCGGTCACATTATGGGGACTTGTCTTTCTCATGAGGACAAACATCAAGTCCCCAAAACGGATTATTTTTAAATATTAGTGCTAAAGGAAGAAACACAGGTAAGAAGAGTTCCTCCTCTGTGGGGACCATGAATGTTTCCCCCAAATCTCATAGTAATTAAAACAATAAGTCGAAAACATTGATCGCCCACTTTTAGAACAGCTGTGGTTCCAGATGTTAATATCATAAAAAGAGAGTTTTAAGCTACGAGACGGATCGTTACCATAAAACATTCAGAGCAAAGAATAGATAATTGTTTTAAGAGTGAAGAAACGTATGTAACCATCTAATCATAGCCGATTTTTGAAGTTGTGGTAAAGATTTCCATGGTAACAGCGAGCTCCAGATGTTGGTCTTACACCTGAGGATTGTGGGTAGTGTAATATTTCTAATTGACACCACAAATAAAACCGGAACTCATTACATCGTTTTACACAAACTTGTGGTGAGTCTACCTTGGATGGTAAAAACATTATGGCTGAAAATCGAAATCGAATCTATTCTCAAACACTCATGGGATTTGTGTTTCCTGAACCTCACAGTTGAACCGTGAGCTTGAGCAGAGATGACGGATGTTCTTCAATGATTGACACCAACAAGGACACAACAGAAACATCCTCTCCCTTTTTACTTTGAGAGTCTGGAGGAGGATGAGTGAAGTGAAGTTGAAGTCTGACTTTATTGCTTTGAGAAGAGCAACAACAACCATCCAGTCCACAGACAGGCCTCATCACAGCAGGGGGGGTATTTTCCTCTTGCCCTTGGAAAAACCAGAAGAATGAAGGGGTTACTTAAGAGATCGAGCCAAACCACTTCCTGTCAGGGGGCCACCTGTCACCGCTTCACAACTCTGAAGCACACAAGAAAAAAGAACAACACAAAGCAGAGGAGAGAGAGAGAAAGAGAGAGGTGAAAGAAAGAGAGAGATTCAACAGACTGTAGGAGCAAGGGGTGGTGGAAATATGCTATTTTATAAACGCAGGAAATATGCTAAATTACAATCGAGCAAAAGTCAACAAGACAGAGTGCAAATGTGCTGTGCATGGTGCCGAGTCAAAAGCCTGAAGAGGCCGACGATTGCATACTTACAAGCTTGTGGGTGTTACCGACGGCACGGCCCCCTGCTGAGTGTCGAACATGATGAAAAACCAACTGCCTGTCGAAAAAGCTGCTGTTTAATGGCTCATAGCTGACGATGAGATTTCTGCAGCCGAGAAAAAACACGAGGGAGCTGAAATGTTCCTGCAGCGTTTTCATTAGGGCCGAGCTCAAGCTCCACACATGACACATGATTTTTAATGTTCATCCTAGAACTGTGACAGGGCCAAGCTCATAAAAAGATAACCCCCCCCATTTAATCCATTTTAGCTTAGCAGCGGCTGAGAGCTCCATTTGCGAGCGAGCACCTCGTGCATTAGCGGCCGAGCGGAGGCCAACGCAGGAGGAGGGAAAACGCGGCGGCTCGATGTGTCCGCTGAGCTCCGAGCTTCCGGCGCATCATCCTAAGTGCTCGGGTGCCGCCCTCCTCCCCCCCAACAGGGCACTAAAACAAATGAAGGGTCATTTTGACGACTGAACGAAGCTGCAGCGAGACCCGACAACAAACGGGCACTCTAATAGAATTATATCCAGCTGATGTCAGCGCTGCTTCTACATCATTTTTATGAGTCAGCAGGAGCAGGACTACACTCCTGGAAGCAGGAGGTTTTATTTAATATGGTGCAGCTACAGATTTCCTACGAGGCCAATTGAGGAGCAATAAGGTGAGAGAATCACCCGGCGAGCGCTGATAGATGCTCACAGCCACCTGGGAAGAGAAAGAAGTTTGAAACTTATGTGAATCTATAATGTGCTACGGCTGTGAAATGACCCCGATGATGTCCAATGAAAAACCTCCACAGGTTGAGTGATGTCTCTTTCTACCTCTACTGTGTGTAGATGAGTTGTCAAAGGAAGCAGAAACAAAACAACACAACATCAACACTGCAGCTAACTGCTACACATCAGGGCTGCAATTGTGTGAATGATGAAGGACGATTGTTTGGTGCAAAATGAAATTTGAATACGATGGCTCGGAAAAAGAAACGCTCTTTATTATAAATTGAACCCATTAAGAAATGAGGGAGTACAGATAGTTTTTTTAATTGACTGCATGAATCAGAAAGGTTTATTGTCATGAGAACCAAAGAAAAGCAACGCAACATCTTCCTGGTTTGTAGTCTATCCATCGTTGTTGGTGTATAATATTGTAATGTCTCCACCTTAGTGTGTAAAGAGGCTTGAGATTGTGTTTGTTGTGTTTTGGATCATTGAATCATCAGACACAACTAAAAACATCTTCTAGTATAACTCAAACATGAAGGAAACTGCACAAAAAAAGATTAATTTCAGCAGAAACGACCTTGTTGACTGGTGCTGTGAGCAGCTCAGGTGGTTTTGGTCGCTCAGAATACAAACCAGTTCATTCTCCCATCAGAGAAGATGGTCACACTGGATCTTGTCTTTAAATCAAAGCCCGGTAAGCGTTGGACGAACCCGAGTAGTACGTCTCTGTGGAAATATTTCCTATTTTTGTCTGCCTGCATTGTTTTGGTATGATAATTCCTTGTTACTGGCTTATAGATATTATTTTGAGTGGGTTGATAGATTATTCTTTGTCAGATTTGACTCTTGATTGGCACCGATCTTTCTAAACGGAGGAAAGACTCAAGAAAACCACTACAGTGACATTAAATTAAGATCAAACCCAGTTCTCCACTGCTTGTTTCTACCACTTCTCACATCGAGTTGCTCGTCAGCGTCTCGTTAATGTCTTCCTGCTTCTGCTCAAATCATCAAACTACTGAGCTGCTTTTCAAGAAACAAATTAAGAACCATTTGCATAAAATGAGTGTGTCTGAGCGGAGAGAGAGAGAAAACATCACTTTGCATCAACAGGGACGGATTCTGACGACGAACTTAACCGCTGCCCCGCACGCTGTCTGAGGCTAACGACGTATCAGCAGTCCTAATAAAGAGAAGCTAACGACATTATGTGTAATAAAAGTAAGGGAATGAGCGTTGTTAATTTTATTCAGCCCGCTAAGACTCGTATGAACTCATCAAATGTGAATCAGCGTCTGAGTTTGATTAAAGTTGGTCGAGAAACCGCGAGGAGCACGAGAGCTTACGTCCAATTAACGTGAGTGCGGGAATAATCATCACACACTCGTCAGTCGGTCGCACAATTGAACACTCGACTCCGTCGGACTTTTGCATATTTCGTACAATACCAGCACTCAACCTTGAAAATGATGTTTTTCCCGTGTGTGTGGCGAGCTCACGCTGGCATGCGCAGGTTGTGTAGTGTGGTTTTGTATTCATTGTTGTGTTTTCAAGGCCGTGTTTTGAAACAGCGGTGCCCCCCCCCATTCCCCTGAAAGCAGCCCTTGGCCTTGTTTGATCCGGTCCTCTGGAAAAAATAAGTGGCAGCCCCGGCTTAGAATCTTAAGTGGGATTTGAGTTTGCGAGTGTTTATTCGTGTTCGAGGCAAAGGTGAAGGAGCCGGCGTCGCGTCGGGGTAGTGAGGAGAGAGAGGAAGAGCGTGAATAGGGATGAAGAAGGAAGACGGCGGTGGAAACTCGGACCTCATGTCCGTCACTTGGCTGATGCGTTAAACGTTGAACGCAAGGCGGCCATTTTCTCCCCCATGTGCTTATTTAGTGGATCGATGGCAGGACGCTGGAGAGTTAACCACAGGTTATTAATGTCCATCACGCCATCGGGGCTGACGTGGAAAACAGAGGCTTCACCAGGTCTCTGATCCTCTGGCTGTCAGTCAGAGCTGCAGCCGGAGACCAACATCTGGAGGAGACGGAGGATGAATTCCCACCGGATTCCCAACGCACACCAGTGTCAGATTTGAAGTTTCATCACATTAAAGAGACGTCGGTTTCACTGGTCACCCTCCGATAAACACAGACTGTCTCACTCATCACACGCTGGAAGAAGAGAAGTGACTGTGTCTGTTTGTCTGTGGATTGTGTGTTTTTCTGTTTGTTGTTGTTTTATCTCCACGTTGGAAAGCTGCGTTTGAACTGGTGAACTGTTTTTTCCAGTGCTCCATCATGAGAGACGACTCAGAGACTGACACCGTTTTGTTCTCGAGACAATTAACCAAACGGAGTCGCTGTGTTTCTTCCACAGAGTCGGTTAATTAGGCAGCGGCAGTAATTACCTTAATCCCCCCCCCCACCCACCCACCCACTGTGCGACTGGGACTTTTTACTGTTCCGTCTTTTACAGGCCGCTGAATTCACTTTTACTCGATGAGGTTCATCACAAATTTCCTATGAAAAGCATCACTAAACAATATCCTCTTGTAAAACCAAATTTAAATTCTGTAGATCTGGATTTGTCTTTGGATCTGCACACTCCGAGATTAAAGTAAGATCTGCCTGATTTGTTTCATCAAGATCCACAAATTGTTCCCTGGAAAATGGGAAAGGAAAAGAAATTCCCAGATCCACCAGTTAGTCTGGATCAGTTTCAACCCCCTTCAAACTTATTTTTAAGTCTGCAACATATTGAAGCATTTCGAGCTGAGCAGCTGAACGTTTCCTTCAGGAGTTTGAGAAGTGAAAGGATCCAAATAGAGACTGAATATTGGACTCATATCTGTCAAGGGGCCAGAAACAAGTGGATGTAATTTAATTAGATCTCCTGTTCCTCTGTGGAAATGTCAAAAGACCATCCTATTTCACAAAGTTCAAAAAATAAGAATCCACACCAAAAGTTGATGTATTATTTTTGTGGCACAAGTTTTGTGGAAATTCACTTTATAGATTTTGTCTATAATCCAATCAAAAAAAACAAGAAAACAAACAAAAGCACAGTGTTGAAGATATAACCTCGATACTGGAGGTGATAATAACGTGACTGTGCAGTTCCCCTCATTGCTTTGGTTTCAGGGTCAGTTATTAATTTTGTAGTATCTGAACAGCACTGAAAGATAAAACACACTTTGAAGGCCACACCCCTCCACCAACAGCTCCTTCAGGAAAACACATTTAAATTCACTTTTGTTTGGATCCGCTCCTCATAACACACCTCACCACACACTCATAAATATTATCCCCTAATTACGCTTAATTCTCCATTTATTATTCTCTGAGAAATGAATAAAAATGATGCTCAGAATGTAATAGAAAGTGAAAAACCAAATTAAAACACAATTCTTTGGTCAACGACTACACAGTGAAGCAATTTACAACAAAAATAATGAGCTGTTCACATTTATTAGATTTAATTAAAGATGATGATGTTGCTGAACTGCAATAAATTACAATGTTTTATAAATTAACCTTTTCGCTGTAAAGAGAGTTTAATATGAGCTTCTTCTAATAGATTGAATTCAGATTAAATTATTCAGCATGTTGAGATATTGATTTCTAAATAATCCCGTTTGAGTTGCCTCGCTGCCGAGAGAAGTGTTTCCACGGTGCGGTCGAGTCCTTGGAGCCGAGCCAGGGGCAGAGATGCCTCTGGATAAGCAGCCAAGTGTAACAATTACTATTCAAAAGGAATACAGTTACTTCTCTGGCATCAATTTATCTTTCCTGACACATTGGAACCAAAACCGGATTGTCCACGATGCATAAATCTGCACCCTTCACCCAGACTGGAGCTGCAGCACTGGGAGTTAATTATTGATCCAGCTGTGAGGGGTGGTCAAGGGTGGTCGATTCCGGTGGAGCCACTGGTGGCGGTGCTCCAGAAACACTGTGGTCCACTTCCACCTGGAAGCATCTGTCTGGCCGGAGTCCCGCTCGGGCCCGGGGAGCCCAGTGGAGCGGACACGGAGTCAGTGATCCGCGATTCATCCAACATCGACCGCCTTCCCCCATCACAGACACACAACACAGTTTACTGGGGAGGCATGCTCATGAGTTCTCTATTTCATTCTGATGGAAAACTCTCATTTGACTTCAGGAAAATATACAGAGACTGTGTTAGTGTCTGGTTTTCTTTTCATCTAAGATACAAAACAGTTTCAGGTGTCAAGTTGTATTTCTCACATGCAGCTGACACACATGCAGTTAACAAACATGTAAATACAGGGTCAACAGAACAATGGAAGGTTCACATTGGACGAGAAGAAACCGCTGAGCTCAGCAGTGAAAATAAACACAAAGGTAGAAAGACTATAAATAAACTGTATCTACGAAGAAGATGGTTTGTTTCCATTATGTTTATTCTTTCTTCCTCCAATATGTAGTTGAAATGTTTGTTTGTACATATACAGGATATTTACTGGGCAATATATTAATTTGTACAAGAGGTATTAATGTCTTTAGGAAACTGCAGTATTTCAAACTAAAGAAAGTAAAAGCTGAATAAATATGTTTATTATCAACTGCATCAGCTTCATGATGTAATTAAAACTATAAAACAAATACATCTGAGCATACGTACAAATAAGGGACATTATATCATAGGTGTTTATGTTGTACACTATATTTTTTACATCTGTATATTATAATCTAATATATTGATCAGATATTACAACTTACTTAAAAATGAATTATATTCTATATGGGTTTTTATATTTCACTTATTTCCATATGATGATTGTTTATCATTCATCTAAACAATTATCTGATTCCAGCTTCTAACATTTAAAAGAATTTCAGTTTTCCTTGTATTATAAATATGTTTATATTGACAATGAAGAGTCATCTGACTGAAAATGATTTTCCATAATTTCCTTAATTGACAATGACACTAATCGTTGTGGACATCTCTGACTTGGTGTCTTTGTGTCTCGGTTTGTTTCTTTGTGAGTCTGTCAAGTGTCCTGAGTGAAATCTTAAATAAACAGCCTGTGTTGAATCAGAGGACTTTTCCTGTTATGTCCTCGTGTGTCCGCTCTGTCTGTCTGTCCTCCGTCACAGCTGCCCCCCCCCCTCCCAAGCTGTCCGCAGAGACACAACTCCAAACCCAACGAGCTCACAGCAGCGAAAAGAGAGACACACACACACAGTGTCAGCCGTGACTCACGTGGCAGCGTCCCAGGGGGCCGATCGGGCAGCGCCGTGTGCACGAGGCCCGATACCATCCGTCACTTTCCCTTTGAGCATTTAGAGCAGAAGTGACAACGTCTTTGTCCAAGTGATGCATCATTTAGAGAAAATGAAAGATTCCCTTCTCTTTAGTGTTCAGATGCCCCCGAGGAGAGTTGTGTTCATTTTGTTTGTCTTCAGTTGAATTAAGAAATAAACAAATATTGTACAGAGAAGTGCGACTGTCACACACTCAGTTTGTTTTCATGAGTCTTTGTTGTTGTCGACTTCAGACTCGATCGTGTTCACTTCACTCAGACTCATTAGAGCTCGTTCTGACACGCTCTGGAGAACAGACGCCATTTGTCTGTCAGTTTGTCACAGTTTGTGATTCTACGCTTCAGATGCTTTGAGAGAGAAAATATATATTTTCCTTTTTGGGTTTAAAGAGAAAAATAAAACGTGAGATAAATAAAGATAAGTGCTCTGGATGAGTTCTGTGACACCGGAGAAGAAAACTTGAATCAATCTCAGAGTTAATGAAAAGTCGAACTGAAGTAAAGGTGATCTATTTACAGTATCAAGAACTTAATCCTCAAATATCTTCGAGTTCTTTGTGGTTCAGCTGCTTCACGGTGCAGAGACTCACAGTTCAACCCTCACTTTGCTCCATCTCTCTTTCTTATATCTGCTGATAAAGACAAACTGTGCTTTCCACGCTGTCCTCCTTAAACGCTTTGTGTTTCAGCAACAAGGGAAAATCAATTTCCAGAGCGTCCCTTCTTTTCAGCGGCGAGGGACCGGAGAACAGCGCTCTGACATCTCAATGGTGCACGGCTCGATGGCTGGAGTGAATTAGCAGACTGGGAGTCGGGCTGTGTGGGGAAGGTGGGGCGAGTTGGGAGCTGGAGTCTATAGAATTAACAATATTACAACTGTTTATTTTATCCTGGAGTGATATATAATTTCTGGACTCAGGTACAGGGTCAAACACAGAGTGCAAACATTTGAGTGTTAATCTGACTGCAAAGTGCAATTTGGGAAAAGCGTGAGAAGGGAAATTCATCTTGAGATTTGAGATAATGAAAGCACGGATTCTCAGGAAGGAGAGAGGATGCGCCTGGACTATAACAAAGAACCAATTCATGAATTGGTTCTTTGTTATAGTCCAGGCACATCCTCTCTCCAGATGAATTTCCCTTCTCACGCTTTTCCCAAATTGCACTTTGCAGTCAGATTAACACTCAAATGTTTGCACTCTGTGTTTGACCCTGTACCTGAGTCCAGAAATTATATATCACTCCAGGATAAAATAAACAGTTGTAATATTGTTAATTCTATAGACTACACAGCTTATATTGATTCACAGGATATAATGTAGGTAAAATATAGTAGAATATATTCATAAGGTAGAAAACAAAACATAGATATCTCAACACCTGCCAGGCCCCGAGTAGAATGTCCAGTAAAGGTTTGGGTGAGAGCAGGTGAGAAAATGTCCACAGTGGATGCCAAATTTCCAGAAAACAACTATTTCAGGATGATGTGACCTGAAAGTTTCAAAGATTTTCCTGTTGTTGTTGTGAACGTTTCTCGACTCTAACAATCTCCTGCTGCGTTCTTGTGTGAAACTCCAAGAAGTATCCGGACCCAAGTGTCTTGCTTACGTCTGGGATTGGGTCCAGAGCCTCTGCAGCCCTTTACAGGACAAGCAGCACAGATGATGGATGGATCCATTTGTGCTAAATGCACGTAGACAAATATCATCCACACTGAAACAAACCAGGACCAGTGGATGTGTTTCAGCTGCAGTTAGCCTGCGCTCCATTCACTGCGGCTCTGATCTTCCTGCAACTCCTCACACACACAGTTCATAAATAGTCGCAGTGACTGAGTAAATCTAACGCACCCCCCCCCACCCCACCCCAACCCCCACCACCACTCCGCCCTCTGCAGAATGAACCAGCTCCGATAAATTGCTTTCCAGAGGGGGATGAAATGTACAGTGCACCTCGCTGCGCCACGCAAGACCGCTCACTCGTGGAATACAGGGGTGTGATTAATAACCCCACACAACTTGCAGCCTCTCTCCAACTGCTCACTACATCAAATACACACTGTTCCCTCTCAGTTTTTTAAGTTTTTACACACTTCAGGCATTTTGCTGGGCACATTAGACCCATTAACCCAGAGTGTATACTACCAGTGTGTCGTTTATTTTGCTCCGTGCATGCATCACCATTCATCTACTGGCAAACAGCTGCACATGAGTCTCTTCTTCAAACTGTGACTCTGAGCCGGGTGCCATCGAGGAGCAACGATCTGAAACCCTTTTGGTTTTTACGATCGCTCTCGCTCCATGAAACGCTTCAGATAATTAGTTTTAATGAAAATACTTTGAGGACGACCCCTAAACTGGAAGTATGTCTGTGTGTCACAGATTATTCAGGTTTGTATGGATGCAACTACCAGAGGGGGCGTGAAGCTTGCTGCTGGTATAGATCAGGAAAGAACACGACTCTAGGGGCTAATCCTGGATTTCTTTAAACACACTATGACATTGTGAGATATGACGTTTTTCAGCAATTCCATAAATGTCACCACCTAGTGTCTAAACTGAGAAGTTCAATACAGTGGGCCATAGTCCATTACGTTACATTTCATTTAGCTGACATTTTATCCAAAACGACTTATACAAGAATCAAGCAAGTACAATTTGTTCAAAAATAGAGCAAAACTACAGTTTGTTATAAGTAAGTGCCATTTAAGTGCTACTAAATTGTTAGTTTCAAAAGAATTTTAAGTTCTAAAATGAATGGCGGGCTGTAGTTTGGACACCCCTGATCTAGTGAGATTGAATGTGGTATCATAAATGAGCTCATTTATATGAAACTTGACAAATGGGAAGATTAAGGATTTTTTTCATTTGAAATCATGGTCGTGGAGGAGAAATTCTGGCATATTCCTACAAATGCGTGACATTTTGTGCTGTTTTAAATACAAATAGCAGAGGTATGAGCTCTTTTTGGAGTCATTCTAGTTTACAGTGTCTTGATCTCAATCGTTCCAATTAAATTACAGCTCCTAAGGTCACATATAATTCAATTTCCTCGTATGAAAGTCTCATAGATATGTTATGTATGTTGGTTTTGGTTCAAGCGGCTGAGAAAGCTGAAGAGAATTAGAGTGCAGCCTTGGACCTTGGTGCAACAGGAGCTTCACCGAGCTGCTGCTGCTGCTGCCTCTGCTCCATCATGAAGCCGAACAGAGTCATCAGCTCAGACACTGGATTCGGTCCCAACCTCCTCTCCAGGGGAAACTTGTTGCTCTCGTCTCCTCTGCTCACAAATGACCGGAGCCTTCTCACAGCGGCCGTTCTGCCAAGCGTCCGCTGCCCCTCTGCTGTGACAGAGTCTCTGCTCAGGATGAAAAAGTCTCTGTTCCCCAGTTCTTGCCACAACAATTGTCCACAACAGTTCATTCACCACGAGGGAAATAAGTCATTCTCGGAATTGGCGATGCTTTGGAAATTGTGTCGGGTTTTCAAGGGATTTGGAGAGAGGGAGGAGGTGAATCCTAAACTTAATTACCAGTTTCAATATGAGGTGGAACCCAGTGCAGCGGGGCAGCGGGGAATCAATCCTTCATGAAGCGTAACTTTATTTGTAACCCTCACGGGGTCAGAGAGGAGATCATTTCATTCTTTGGCAACTTCTTTCAACCATCGGACATTTTTACCATTATGATGTTAATTTTTAAAGATTTAATTGAAACGTCTCCAACTACTGGATGGACATTTTGAGAGAATCCAGTTTCAGACCTGATTTTTAAACTCGTAAATTAGATAAAGAACGATTTTAAAATTAAACAGTATTAATAAGAGCCGGAGTTTATATAGTTTAGATTCTATTTTTTATTATTTAGTTTTTATATTTCCATTTCAATTACATGGGTATTTTTAGTTTTGTTTTTATTAGAGGGAAATGTTTGAGATTGTTTTTTCTGTTTTCGACAACATGAAAGCTCTCCAAGAAAGCCCCCTGGTGGCTGGCTGCAGTATGGGTCATACATCCTGCCTCCTCCATGTTACCAGACTGGACATGGATCAAACTAAAAAGTCCAAATACATGTTAAACTAAGGGTGATTGTAGAGATGCTGCTCAACGGGACTGATTAGAACAAGTGACTCCAATCAACTAATCACTCTCCAGCTTTAATGAGTCAGTGGAGATGATTTCTAACATTTCCGTTTGTTCTCACCGGACTGATTCAAGTTCGAGTACATTTCGTAATAACCTTGGTTTATAACTTTTGGATTTGATGACAGATCTAGTTTTAATGGATGACATTGACTCGGAGCCATACGCCGGTATTTCCCTGAGGAAGTGAAGACGCGTCGTCGATCTTTATGGGAACAGTTTTGTCTCAAAGCTCCGTTGGTTTTGTTAAAGGAATATTTTTTAAATCACAGAAACTCTGAGCCCTTGGAAACAAATGAAAGACTCAGACAAACACATCGGGGGGAGATTTCATATCGTGATTTGTTTTGGTGTGTCGCTCAGTTGGAGATGATTGTCAGGAGATAAAATCACACTGTGCGTACCCGCGTGTCACGATGGAGAATATTATGAGAATGTTGTGAGAAAATGATGAACATCCACTTGTGGTTTTTATGACTAAAAGATTGTGTCTCGGTTCAGATCCTGATTCCTGACACACCTGAGCAGATTGAAACCTCGTCTGAAGCCCGAAGACGCAATAAAGGTCTCAGCAGCTGGGGGGAGACAATGGGGAGCTGTAAACCTCATTTCCTCCACACTGCTGTGATGAAATCCTTCAGACTGATGTGCCAATCTCTCCAAAAGCCCCAGATGAGCCTTTCAAATTGACAGAAGGGAGCTTAATCTCCTGTTGCAGTGGAAAACACTTGCTCTGGCCTGTGATTCAACCCCAACTACTAAGTGAACTCCAATATTCTTGCATTGGAGGAAAAGCTCTTAGCGGATCTGCTGTTACCACTGGAAGTAAGACGTGGAAAATTGTGTGCGTTATCACCGAGTGTGAGTCTGCTCGCTTCTTCAACTCGTGTTTTCCTTCGGGCATGAATTTTCATTTCTCTTCATTTTCGAGTTGTGCGATAAAATATTTGCAGCACAGAAAGTGTGACGTACTGTACGTCTTATCTCGAGCCGTGTTTCTGCTGTGCTTTCAGTAAAACAAGATATTTATGTGAAAGCACTTTGTGGTAAAGTGTGACATTATTTTGTGACCTATTTCCCCAGATCTTAATAGACACAGGGAGAAACTGGGGTTCATTTAATTTCATTTAATTATCATCATTTAAAGCCGATTCCTGAAGAACTATTTTGTTTCTCAGTCTGTCAACTTGTTAAATGAGAGTCTGAGCTCTAAGAGGACGATGTGGACAAAGCACTGAATGTTAAAGGAATTCTGTTTGGTTCTGTTGTGTAAATATATGTTTGTCTTTGTGTCAGGGGATGGGAAACGTCTCGGAATCAGGAAAACTGTCAAAGTGTAATCTAATCCCCCTTTAACAAGATGGTGCAGCTCTAAGGTTTCATCCTTTAAAGAATCAAATCTATTTGATTCTCACTTGAGGTCCCACTTCCTTAAATACATTAAACTGTACAAGTGAACTCAAGGATGCTGAGGGTCATGACTTAAATTATTATTATTCTCATTAATATTCTTCTTCTTTCTGCTCAATTTCCTTGAGATTTTCCTTTTCAAATTGTCGCTCGATGAATTAAATTAACTTGTGAATAAATTCAATTAAACAGTTTCAGGCCCCTTGACTCACTGGTGCAGACTGGTCCCAACTCAAAGCCCTGAGCACACTCAGCAGCTCAACGTCTAACTCAGCCTTCAGATGACAGAGAGCTGCACATGGTGGACCGGATGGAGACAGATGCATCTGGGAAGCTGTGGCTCTCACAGCTAAATGAGCTGGAAAAATACAGAATAAATCAGGGGTGGATTGGGTTTAACAATCTGACAGGGAGCGCACACGCCTCAGAAATCAGAGAAGAAATTGCATTTGCAGTTATGAGTGAGAGATTCTTGGCCGACGTGGGAATATTACTTTTTTCACCACAGAGCGAAGATATGAGAAGATCAGCAGTGACTCTTCAAAATAAAAACATTAGGGTTTTGGTTTACAGGTGAGAAAGTAAAGTTGTGATTCAATTTTAAAACAATTTGCTTTCATTTTCCCTTTTCAAGAATAAAATATATCCTTTTGTGCATGAAAATATTCATCTCTGTGATGAAGGTAAAGCTGCTTTTTGGGGCTGATTGTGAGAAGACAAATGACAGAGTTTTTACTCAAAGGAAAATATATATATATATATATATATATATAATATAAATCTGGATGCTACAGAGATGATTGTGTTGTTGTGAATACGTCTGTACTGAGTTTGTCTTTCACACGTGAAGAACACAGCGGGGAAATATCAACGTTTATTTTAATAACACAATTTTGGCAATTTTGTTGGCTCCACGCGCTAGATCTGCACGTTGCACATTCGTACGTTGCTGTAAAAAGAACCTGAGTGTGCAGATATTCTTCCCACTTTCCTTTTTCCTCGTGTGACCTGGAAGGAGAAGAGTCGTTTCCTGCTTCTCTCACCACAGGAGCTGAGATCCTCGAGGACAAGCAGCTGCGACAGGTCGGACGGCTGGTTTACTGTGCACATAAAAGAAAAGGTCCTCGGGAGAACCGCTAAAGGGCCGACGGTTTAATCAGATTATGTAAGCTGTTTTATTGGGCGGTAAAACCTAAGGTGAAATGTTGAGAGCCCTTTATCACACGGGAGGAACTGTGTGTTTTGTGTTTCTCTCTCTATTTCCTCCCTCATCCTGGGAGTTGTGTTCTCGTGCTGTGTGAGAGAGCAGCTCACAGATCCGGATGAAAACAATCCCACATGTTGAAGGGACTCAAATGTTTGTGTGCATCTGTAATTTGGTGCAGATCAAAAAAGAAATACACAAATAATGAATTAATATATATAAATGTCAATGGTTTACAAAATAATCCTCATGCTACCGACCGCAGCACCTTCTTAGATTAGAATTTGATTAAATAATGTCTTTAGCCTCTCAAGTATTTTAACAGTATTGCATTTTGTCAAGATGCTCAAACAAGTCGCTTCCACCTTCGACACTGTCATTTGTTTATAAAAGAGTTTCCCTGAACTTTTCACGTGACATTTACAGATGAGCATTTTAATTTCTCAAATGGCTTCGAGCAGTGACCTTGTTTGCGTTGCTGCTTGTCTGAGATGCATCACCGTGAAGTGGACCGCTCGCCGTGTTCATCACTGCTCCGCCTGTCAGCCGTGAATCACCCTGCATACCATGCACACCTATGACCTGCTGTCTGGCTCTGAGCGGGGGGGGGGCTCCCTGCAGCATACTGTCCACGGTTCACTGTTCACACAGCTCGCACGGAGACAAAGTGCTAAATCGTCCTATTGTCCGACGCGGCGTGTCACTTTAATGAATGTCACTCGATGAATCTTTCTTTATCTGCTTTGAAGGGAAGTGAGTGCCGGGCTCCGTCTGCACGGGGGTGGGGGGGGTGGGTGACATTGTCCTCTAGACGTGGCGACAGGTTGGATCTGAGAGACACTTAGTATGAATATGTAGATCCTCGGATTCACCGGCTCCTGTCAGTGGCTCCCGACGCCCGTTTCCTTTCAGCTAAAGTGGTCGTGGTGTGGCCTTTATTCCTGAAAGTGAGACTGACAGCTGGGGCACAGACCTGAGAGTAATACACTCCACACGAGTGTCAGTCTGCAGCTCCGCGTAAAAGACCAAATCCTCTGGAGAAAAAAAGCAGCACCTGTCAGAGCAGTCAATCTGCCTCTGAGGAGTGTGAGGGCGGAGAGGTGAGAGGAAATCCCTGCAACCATCACTTTAGGTCATGTCAGTGACAGAGGAGTGCGCCGCTCGGCTACACGGCTCCTCTACACGCTGTGCACACACATGGAGGAGAAACCGGATGATTCCTCTCTGCACTCGTCTCAGATTCGTTTCAGGATCGTCTGGTGAGAGCCAGAAGCTGCTTCGTTGACAGGATGGCGAATATCGAGTATTAATTATGAGTTATAAGGCAAAATGCCATGTTTTACAGCTCCAGTGAGAATCTACAGCTGAGAAACCACGAAACTCAGCCGGCCGACCAATGATGTCTCGTTGTGAATCAATAAAACAGCATCTAATCGCCCAAGCATACGATAGTTATCGCAAATGCACAATAATTTTGCCCTTTTTATGATGTACGATCAAAACTGACAAAATTTCCATGATGATTTGATCATTTAATGACATTTTAATAATCAATTTATTATAATTTGGGTTGTACATCTGTCTTTATGCTTGTTTTATGTATAAATGATGAAGGTTCTCCTCCCTGCTCATCGCTCTCGTCACTCAAACAGTCGGATATTAAAGGTGAAGACACAAAGTCGCTGGATGGAGATGAATTCTGACACCACGTCTCTGCTCCGGTGGGGAAAAGTGTTTCCGGATCCAACTGCATCATGTGGCAGGTGTTTTTTCCACAGTCACTTGATCACAGATCTGCTTAACGTGAGCGGATGTACCACCTTTAAGCTCATCATCCCCTATACGCTGTAAAGAAATGAATCTTTACCGAAAATCTTTGTGCACATTTTTGTTTTCAGGGATTCTTGTACGCACAATTCTTTTCTAAAATATGATTATTCTGATCCTCTGGTACGATATTTTAAAATCTGGCATATGACACGTTTCTTACTTGAGGCTTTTCTGGATAAAGGACGAGCTGTGCACGATTATTCACACACTATATAAACTACGGTGTATCTGACATATATATTGTTTAGATTGTTTGTCAGCATGAGTTTATTATCTTAAAGGAGACATATTAGGCTTTCTTTTTGTGTTTCTATCCACTCGTGTGTGTCGTGTTGGTTTAGTCCATAAACCATTGTGATATCACAGTTAATTATGAATCTGTATATGAGCAGATTATGTCTCCTTTTCTTATCTATCTCTGAGGGGACATGTGGCTCGTGTCTGGGCCACATCGGCTGCTTGAGCGACACATCGTGGAACATCTGGATTATCAGAGAGGGGCCACAAAGACATCACATCCTGAGAGCTTTTGGTGATAAAGGCCGGCTGGTGCTGTAAACAAAAATAAATATAATATATATCTCCTGCAGCATTCTTCATATGAGAAAGATAAACTACAGGAAATGACGAGACACAGATTTCATGTCTGAAAACAGCTTATGTGTGTATGTACATGTTAGTGAATGTGTTAGAATCACTAACAATCGAGAATCCGGAATCTTCCTCCTTCCGCTGAACGAAATCTTCATCCAAGGAAGGAATAGGAAAGAAAATATAATTTTTTCTCATCGCCCTACACAATCCTGAAATTGCTGAAATCCTCTTTCGCCGCGCCCGTCGGAAATCTCTCCCGCTCGGAACAAGCCGCAGTAATTGCAAACTAATTCCTCTCCGTAGAACTGGAGCACTTGCGCTTTATAGCAACATGCAGATTAGTGTCTAAAGATCTTAGCATGACCGATTTCATTTATTTTGAGCTGCCACGTTCCTGGAATCACTCTTAAAAAAGACAAACCCTGATTGCTTCTGCGTCTCCACTTCCATCGATGAAGAATTATTGCCGCTCCACCTTTTATCAGCCGGGGCGTCAGAATGAACAGGGACGTGGAAGCTCCTGTACTGAGAGGCTGAGTCCACGTTACGTGCTCGTGGGAGCTGGTTTTAAAATGGCCGACTCTACATCACGTATCACAGGATCCCTGTCAACACCACGCACCTCGTAGGGACGTCTAATGAAACAGCCTGAATAAAAAGAGGAGATGAAAGCCTCTTCTGAAGAAGACCAATTAAAACATGTGTGTCTTTGAAAAGATGCTCTCTCGCCTTTCATCACGTTTGATTAATTAAAAGAAACGTATGCACGCTTCGCTTCTGGACTTTCTTCTTCCTTTCAACCTCAGGCCAATTACACAGGATTTCTCTCCCGCTCGCTCCTTCTTCTCGACACTTTCCACTGATACACGGCGTATTAAAGGGGATCCTGATGGCCTGTGCGTTGGATGTAAGGTCTGTTCTGTGAGGATTCTTATAGAAATGGATATCCGCTTTATGTATTTTTAAAGTTCTGCTCGAAAGAAACAGGATTTAATTTCTCTCTGTCTGTCTGATTGTCGTGGGAACGCTTGACTGACCTGATAAAACCAGATTCATCTCAGGCCCAGACGTTTGGAACATTTGAATCCGTCCCTCCTCCAATTTTTCCAGCGTCGCTTTCATCAGCTGTATCGAATTTCAGAAACCGCACGGTCCAGGTCTTTTGGAAAGATTCAACATGGTTTAATATCGGCTGCTCAGTCGGTCAGACACGCTGCGATCCTCCGCTCAAGGTGAAACGGTTCTGGATTTGTTCACTGACTCATTGGCCCATTGTCGCCTGTGGATAAGAAATAAAGGAAATACTGCTCATCGCGCACCTCAGCCGGCTTCATTTCCTTCCTGATGTGCTTTTCCGTGGGGATAAGAGGCCATGAATACGCTAAGTATCCTCGAGGAAATGTGAGCGGAGAGCATGGAGTCGATCCAGTTAAGCATGAGTGGTTACTCTCACTACTTTGCGGTGTGTGTCGGTGTGTGTGTGTGTTTGTGTTTGTGCGTGTGCAAAGTGCAAAGTAACGACGCTGTTTCATCAGGGAAGTGGGAATGAAAACGAAAATAAAAACTAACTCGAGGTCATCACAGGCATGTAAGATGAGGAAGCACGTCAACGTCCGACATGTTGCACGATAGCGATCATCTTGAGGGAGTCACAGGAATGAACAGCTGTGAAAACAATGTTTAGACATGAGCAACACACACACACACACACACACACACATCTGCACGTACACACTACTGAAGATAGGAGCAGTCACAAAAGTGCATGAAAACATCCTTTAACCACGTTTAACCAACTTTATTTTCATCCAGATAAACTCACACAAACCACGGGAAGACCAGTCAGTGAGGCCCAGTGCAATTCTTTTATCTCTACCATTCAATTTCATCTGGACTATTGATGGTTCTACTTTATTCATAATTAATTATCCTTTGTTGGAAAGGGAATTTAAATACAAGTTATACCTTCGTTATTATATTTATTTAGGTTCATTCATCAAATCAAATCAAATCGAAGTTTATTGTCACATGAACCAATCACAGCGTCATCAGACCAGTGAAATTCTTGGGACCTGGCAGGCAACATCTACGCATTAGACGGGCATTACAAGATAAAAAAAATGACATATACCATATTACATATAACATATAAACTCGTAACATATAACCTATAACATATAACAGTCCAACAATTAATTTAAAAGAAGGGCTAGCAGCAATTTACAGGGTGAAAGAGTGAGGAATATTAAATTGAATAATATGAATATATGTGTAGTAGGTAAGAGGTTAATGTAATCGATAACACTTTTATATAATTTCTAGCACTAATTATAGAAAATAAAAGTAACTAACTAACACAACCATTTAAATGATTCACTCATATGAGTGGTCTCTTGGCGATAACCTCAAGGTCAGGTCATGTCAGGTCAAGGTCAGGTAAAGGTAAAGGTAAAGGTAAAGGTCAAGGTCTGGGCTATTTCCAAAAGGTCAGATTCTCTTTGTTGGACTCTGGTGTCGGGTCATTGTCCTGCTGAGCCTCAGCTGGCCGACAGCCGCCCTCTCAGAAAAGTTGCACTGTCTCTGGATTTTAATGAAGCACCACGTTTATTTACAGCAGCGGATTGTGCCCGGAGGTGGTTGAGGTGGAAAAGTGCATAAAGTACACAACTGTCACACCAGAGGACAGGAGCAGACACCCACACTGTCAGGGGTTCGGGTTTTAGTAACACAAGTGCTTTTGTTATTAAGGTGGAGACGAGCTTGTGGTTTAGATTTAGTTAGAGAAAGTTCCCTGTGAGATAACCTGGTGCTGCTAGTTAAAAATCTTCTTGGTTTCATGTTCAACACAACACAGCAGTTCCCGAGGTGCTCTTCTGCAAACTGGTTTCACTGGCTTTGTCTGTGGTTTCCTGCAGTGGACTATGGAACTGTGATTTGTGTGTGTGGGTGACTCATGAACACAAATGTTTGTCCATCACCAATAATAAACCTTCAGCTGTTTGTACAAGCCAGTGCATTGTGGTTTTTGATTCATCTCAGCCAGCCGCCCACTGCTTGACGTCTTTGTACATGAATGCAGATGATACCAAAGGGTTCAATCCCTTTTTACGCTTCTGCCAAAACACATAGCGCAGTCAATGAAGCCTCCATGAAGACGTGACTGCAGACGGACCTCATTCCCGGCCTCCAGGAAGAAGACTCACACTTTCCAGTTCATCTCAGGATATGCAACAGAGAGAGAGAGAGAGAGAGAGAGAGAGAGAGAGAGAGAGGGAGAAAAATAGATGAAAGGGAGAGCAGACAGAGAGAGAGAGAGAGAGAGAGAGGAGGAGATGAGAGAGAGAGAGAGAGAGAGAGAGAGAGAGAGAGAGAGAGAATAAATGACAAGGAGGCAGAGTGTATGAGGTCGCTGCCGCCATTCTCCGCGCGTTGCCCCCCGGGCCTGATGTTTTCCGAAATGTTGCATTCAAACCAAACAGGGATAACTAATTGTACATTTCAAATGCAAAGCCTGCCTACAGGGTGGTTTGGCAGGGTTGCGTGTAAAAGGATTTATGTGTCTCCACAGAGGGAAGCCAAACGCATGTGCATGCCAAGCTGCATGCCTCTTCTGAGCCACACAGAGAAGCGCGACAAAACAATCAGAACGAGGAAGCATTATGTTCTCTTCTCAAAAGGCAACGCTGGGTTTGATAAGGGGCTAAGTGCTGCCGCTGTGAGCATCCACCTCGTGTTGAGCAGTCTCTGTGATTCTTCTCTGACGCGGCGCGGCCAAGGAAGCGAGGACGAGTCGGGGCCTCGTGCTACGAGCGAGGACCGAGCCTCCAAAATGTCCCTCCTCAGATGTGAGACCAGGATTCAACAGGGCTGGTGGTGCACACGCCTCCAGAGCCGGTGGTGGGCGGGTGGCAGGGTTCGACCGCGTGCTGGGAGTGTGGTCACTGGTTGTGTTATTTAATGTGTTTCACCTTTCTACCTGGGCCATGTCCCATCCACTAACATGACATGAGGTTGGGTTTATGAGCTGTACTGCAGTCGGCCACCAGGAGGCAATTGAGACCCTGTGGCCTCACTTTTGGAGAGCCATCATCTTGTGGTCTTTTTTTATTATTTGTGTTCCTCCTTCATGAGGCCATTGGTCAAGTTGTGTTTTAACCAACCTCAATAAAGCTATATAGCCCCTCCCCCCAGATATTGGCATATATCAACTAGTTGTGTTTACCATTAGAAGCTGCAAAATTATATGGCAGCGATTAAAACCATGCACAATGCATTGTCACAGGATTTAGCAGAAATAAGCTTGAGAGTATTTCCTAAAATGTAAAACTGAAGGTGACACAACCTGTTTACAAACAACTCAGATCTTTATTTGTTCACGTTAATAAGTGACGGCAGCGTGGACACATAAGGTCAAACTATTCAGGTAGGGGACACGGCAGAACCCCTAATGAGGGCAGAATTGAAGACCTATCTGCAGGTTGTGGTAAAAATCGGTGCTGAGAGCCGAGGTTCATCGATTAGAAACGGACACTTATTGATTTAATGGCTAGAAAATGCAGATACAGTGTATGTAGTATGGACGTGCAGGTCGTTTACTTAAAGCCCAGTTAAAGCAAAGCTATTGTTCAAACTCCACGAGCAGATCTCGAGCTGGACAGAAATGCTGAGTCGTCTTCGACCGCTCGAAACTGCAGTGCAGAGGAAGAGGATGAAAGAAAAACAAAGAGAAGAGAGAGTGGGATTAAAGTGTAGCTTCACTTTTGCAGGCAGCCATTTTCCTTTTGATATTTAAAAAAAGAACTTCAATGTTTGAGCTTCTGCAGAATAAAAAATAGGAAAAAAAAACTGCAGTTCAAATCCAGTGGGAATTGGTTAATGTATTCCCTTTGAAGGCTGCTTACATTTCCAATTTGTGCCGACGTTTTCCTTTCTACATACGAGCCCGTATCAGAAGAGCATCATCATGCAGATGGAATGCACAGCGACTTGCTCAGCACGCGAGATGACATCGAATATGACTCGAGGCCAAGGATGGAGCGCGTGAGCGAGAGCATAATACGAGCTAAAAATATCTGCAGTGCAGGTAAAGAGATGGAATTAAGAGCATAATGTATGAAAAGCAGATGGTGTACTTGTCTTCAGGGCTGATATCCGAGATAGAACTGATCCAGTGTCAGATCCGTGTGGAGAGCCGGTGCTTAGTGAGTAAATAACACGTATAATATGTGACTTACGTTCATATAGAGCAGTTTAAATAAACTCTGCTTCGTTTCAGCTGGTGTGGTTAATTGTAAGAAGCATGAAAACACACACACATGCAGAGTGAGGGAGGATCTGTGGGCTCAGTTAACTCAGTTAGCCTGAAAAAGCAGAGGGTCAAATACTGTGTAATGAATGGTGCTGGTGCTGCCATCATTTATTTAACATGGTTCAAGGGTCAGGACAGAGCTCAGATGATCAGTCTTAGCTTCTCTCTGGATATATATTCATTAAATTTGGTGACAACAGAAGGATTCTGAATTTGAATCTGCTTTTCTACTTCATCCTTATCTTGTTAAAGCTGGCGAGTCAGTTGCATATGTCAGTCTGTCATTTCGATTAAAACCACAAATACTGGAAAAAATGAACACTTAAACATGCATTAGATACATTATGAAGATGAAGAAAAACCTAAAATGACAGAAACCACATTTGAGAGACATTTAATTGGCCACTAGGGGGCGATTGAGACGATTTGGCTTCACTTTTGACTTAATTATGTGCTTTAGCCAATCTGTATTTGATGGCTGGTGATGTATCTTCAGTACGGTCTGTTTTTTAAAACTGGATGACACTGGATGACACAATCTTGTTGTGAAGTTCCTTTTTTTATAAATCTTTTGATGTTAGTGTGAATATTCAAGGCACCTTCACATCTCTCGATAATAGAGGGAACTGATTCTAAATGGTTTCGCACACTGTGAGTCGTCAAATCATCACGACCGGGCTAATGAATGATACAGAGCTGTCACCGAAGGAATACAAGCAGCTTTTGAAAACCTAATAAGTCTCACACCAAACTTCATCTCACCGCCATTTAAAAGCAAACTTCTTCCGTCACTCGCTTCCTTCCCGGCAGCTCACTTCCCCCGCCAAAAAAACTTTTTTATTCTTCCAGTTCTCTCCTCGTGTGAATCACGTTGTTGTTGTCACTTTTTGTTCTGTGATAACTCACAAAGTTTATAAAGGGGACGCTAGAGATCATGAGGTGATCACAAATATTCTTTGGTCCATTTCTCTGGTCTATTACGTTCCCTTCAAAAACACCCTCCGTCCCATTTGTCCGTGGTCGGGAGTTATTTCATAGTGGCTTAGTGTAAGATGAGGGGTTGCTCATGTGTGAATGCACCTCAGACACAAAGACGCAATTCAGGGCCTTTTTTTTTCTTAAACCGCCCATAAACAACGGTGGAGGGCCAAAGATGCTTACAGAGGCAGTAAGTGGAGTCGCAGTAAAGCGCCGAGTGTTGCTGGAGGAGGCGGCGGTCCATTCAGGAGGGTCCCGGGCTTTATGTTGATTCATTACTCTATTAGGCCTCGTGACAGCGATAAGGACCAGCATGTTTCAAAGTGATGGCTGACCTCTGTAGTTTTACCCATCCCACCGGCAGCACGCCCACAGCGGAGAGCGGTTTTCAGACGATGGAGGAAGAAAAAAGCCAACGCACACACCCACACATGCATGCGTGCAAGGAAAAGCACACAAAGAGGACATACATGGATAGAGAGACACACAAGGAAGCACACAAACGTGAAACACAACACAAATATAAAATGTGCCTGGGCCAGTACTTCCTTGTAAAACAGCTTTCAGTCTTTTCATGTAGAGTTTCAGCAGGAAACGATTAGAGGAAACAGAATGATTTCCTGGTTTCAGGTTTGTGTGTCTGTGGTTGTGTTGTCTCCTCTCGGGCCGTGACCCTCGGCTCAGTCTCCTCCTGCCAAACATCCTCCGCACCTTTTACTCGTTTCACAGTCAACTCCACATCCGACTCCAGTTTTGTTTCATCTCAGGGATCAAATGTTTCAGCCAAACCTGATTTTCACTGTAGATATTCTCACATTGTACATTTTGTTTCTTGATTTTACACTGGAGATATTAGTTTTCTATATATTTTAACATCTCCTTACAGTTAAGGATTGTACGTTTCTTATTTTGATGCCTATTTTTGACTCTTGCTGATGTAAAATTGCAAATTTCCCCATTGTGGGACTAATAGAGGATAATATTGTACCATCAAACTGACCATTTTTAATTTTATTTGACATTTCTGTTGCAGAGTGTGTGTGCTGCAAATACAGTTGTCCCTCAAAAACTTGACAATGTATATATATATATATATAACAGCTTTCACAAGGTAATTATTAACACACTCATTGGTATTTCCACGAGGTTAAACCTAAAAGCTTGTGTTTAAACTCAGGTTGTGTTTCTGTAATCCTGTCATTAAGCTTTCTTTATCCATAAAAGGTATATAATATCACAAGTATACTCTCAAACCATCTCTGGCTATTGGAGAGGAGTTAGAAGTTTTGAAATGTTTTGGTGGATTGATTTTTATCCTAAAATAATTCAAATTGAGACAACTCTTGCTTGTTTCCAACACACGTCAACAAAGTGCAGATTTTTCCTCCTGCTGCTGCGACAGTAATAATGAAGAACCAACTCAATCAATGCTTTATCTTCTCGCCTCTGAAGACGCAGGAGAGAGTCAAAGGGCCGAACAAAGTATCACAAAGTACTGGAGCTACGACGTGAAATAATCTGAGTTTATTCTGACGGATGCTTTGGAGGCTGCTTGCTAAAAATAAGAGTGTGTATTTCTACATCGTCTCAGGGAATCAAACACAGGAAAATGACATTTAAACAACATCCCTGCATCCACCAAGTTTCATGGAATCGACCAACAGACGTGGGGGGGGGACATCCCCTCATTGGCTGGAGGTCAGTAGTGAACAGTTGTCGTGTCGGTGGGCAGTTTTCCACTGTGACTAAACCAGGACAGCTGCTTCTTCTCACCTCAATCCTGATTTATTTATGTCGTGGTCATCATCCCTCTCTCCTCTCTCCTCCCTTCACCCTCCGTGGTGCAGGCACCAAACTGAATTTAAAATTCTGGAATGGATCGCTGCAGCGTTTGTTTCATAACAGAACAAAAAAACAAAACTGACAGGATGAGTTTTCCTCTTTTAAAGTCATCTGCAATAACAGAATCAGCTACAATTTCATGGAGTTAAAAGGTGTTATAGAGGATTTGGTTGCAGATGCTCAATGCAGCAGCTGTTCTGGGGTCTGTCTCCGGTGCACCACCACTTGATGGATCGACTCTCTAACCACTAACCATCCTTCCATTCCTGCTGGACCCCTTTAAAGCATTTTAATATAAAACTAATTGGATAATTACGCCACACTTTACAATCTACAGCATGTCTACGTAACGCTAGATAATTACACCTCTCTAAATATATTGAGTGCGTGTTAATATGTGGTAAATTGTTTGTGTGTTGTTGATTCACACATGTGCTGGAATCATTTTCAGTCTCAAATCGTTAAGTTACAACTCGTACATTCTGAAGTTGTTTCCTTGTGTCCTGGAATAAAAATACATATATTTACATTATGACCTCCACAAAGGAGGTTATGTTTTCACCCCCGTGTGTGTGTTTGTGTATTTGTTGGTTGGTTTCAGTTTCAGCAGGATGGAAAATAAAATACAGAACAGATTTTTCCATGAAACTTGGTGGAAGGATGGAACATTGGCCCCAAATAAGAACCAATTTGATTTTGGTGCAGATCTGCACAAACCAGGTTGTTACCGCTTTTTTAAACATCGACAAAAAGTGCGTTTTTTGCCATTTCCTCACGAATTATTATATAGAAAAGGAAAAGGAGGATTTAATTGTGGTTTAATTGGGGTGTAAGCTTTTTCAGCCGCTGTACGTTGACACATAGAGCTACAATCCTACAAGTACCACCAATGTGGGAAGCTGAGATAAAGTGGATTCAGTCAAGAATCAACGATGTGTATGTATCACCCATAGTTTCGGAAGTGTGTCCCAATGAACATGATGGATTTGGTGCAGAATTAAATCCTACGTATGAGTACTAATATCTTTGAACGGGTGAAATTTGGTGCATCAAAATATGTATTTATATTCAGTTACTGTAACAAACAGAGGGAAGAACCTGGAAGAACCTGGAAGAACCTGAAAGAACCTGAAAGAACGACCAACGTGTGGCTGAGATCATGAGGATTCATCGGGATGGAAGCAGTTGTGAGTTACAGGGATCCATTTGGTTTTGTGGTTTTGGTTTTATGATCACAGCGGCTTCCTCACCGAGAGGAAACCTGATCCTGTTTACGACTTCCTGCTTTCACCTCCAGCTCTTGTTGTTTACGCGGCTCGCGCTGAGGCTGGATCTCCGACTGTCGGACCACATCTGTGTCTGGCGGTGACGATCTGACAGCTCTGTCCTGCCTCAACCTCAGCCGATGACAAGTCTGTTGAATCTGAATGTGTCTGGATCCGATTTGAGCCAGATTTACACGTGGAATTAAAGCGTGAATTGCGTGTGCGCGGTGTGGAGTTACATCTTTCTCTGTCTGGTGGGGAGAAGACACAGACTACATGGCGTGTGCGTGCCAGCAGCCATCGTTCTGTCTCTGCGTATCGAGAGTGCACGCCGAGAGAACCCAGACAATCCACTGTGACAGGCATGCGACCCTGAGAACTGCATGGAGAAGTGCATGAAGCCCCTGATTGGATCTGCTCAGGGAAATAATGTGACATACATTTCACTGCAGGCATTGTCAGATTCACTATATGCACCATATATGTGATTAATACAAATTATTTTTCTTTTTTAAATTAAATTAAACCATGGACAGACATAGTTACGACATGTTGACTCCAGGTGCTACCGGCCAAATCTTGTTTCATTCCACTCGTCACTCAGGGTGTCGTGATGTGATATGAATGATAGGCTAGTGTCCTTTTAGGCTGTAATTAGATTATTAGATAATATTATGACTTCCACGCTCGCCCGGACTCGCCTTGAATAACCTGAAAGATGCTTTATACATCCAAGTTATAATTATTATTTACGTTTCATCTTGTTCCCTGGGACGGAGACAGAGATATTCACAGAGACGTCATGGACGCCTGCACTCGAGACGCAGCCAGAGGACGTTACGTCTCCCACAGCTCACGTTTCATCCAGGGCTGAATTTCTTGAGAGGCGAAGCTCTGAGACAAACAACCTCGTCTTCCTCACACAGCGTCCGAGAGGAAACGGAGGAAACAGCGAACTACAGAGCAACCTGAGAAAAGTGTGCGCTAGAAAAGAATCCCGACAAAGACAAAGCCATTGAGTCATCCGATTGGTTAACTCCCGGTGTGAATGGATATGAGTGCATAATTTGCCATGTCATTAAGCATCTTCTCCTCAGAACTCGCCAGGATGACGAATCGACCACGACTGAAAGCATAGAAATTTGAAATTATTCAAATGTGAATCGGTTTCCAGGATTGCTAAGCTGGTTGCTGGAGGAGATGCTATCTGGTATAAAAGAGATAATATGTAAATAAATGTCTACTGTACATAAGGGTGTTTGTGTTTGTGTGTGTGTCTCTCTGAGTGTGTGTGTGTGTGTGTACAGGAGACTGAGTTCCTCTGAGTTTCAGCTGAAGCAGACGTGGTGTTCAGAGATACTCCCCAAGCTCCGGCAATTAATGATGACCGTTTAAATTCTGATACCCCGGCCTTTCCTGAGTTAAGGAAGTCGCCTCTCTAATAGAAGCCACATGATATGAGTGCTGCTAACCTGGCAACGATACGAGAGATCAATCACCACCACTACTTCCTTTTTCTACAAATACGCTTCTCTCCAGCCACGTAGAGCTAATGGCCTCCAAAGTATTTCTGTCAAAGACACGGGCGCCTATAAATTATTCAGTCACCTGTGCTCCTTCGCCGCGGCGCGTCCTTACAATATTTACGGTGCAGCGAGAGGCTGCTCCACCGGCTCCCTGTCCCCCCAGTCAGAGCGAGCTGCACCAGCACGAGGCCACGACTCCCAGCTGCTCCACTTCCTACCGGGAGACGAGCGGCTCTCAACGCTCGTCCAGGAACTCTGCACGAGTGTAAACATGACTGGAGGCTGATGGAGGGTTTGCTTTGTGTTAACGAGTCATTAACGAGGAAGGTAGAGTTTCCTCAGCGCTCTGTGATGGAGAGAGAGAGAGTCGTCTGTTTCTGTATGCGGTCGGCCTAAAGGTGAAATGATGCTGAATGCAGTGGGTAACCACGTGTGCACGATGCTAATGTGCACACTGTGAATTATTACATTTTTTTAATTAAAAGCCGAAAAAACCGTGGAGCCACGGAAATCGTGCAGTGATAAACAAAGAGCCAAGTGAATCCAGCTGTTACCAGACAACCACTGGCCACCAGCTCTCACACCAGTTAAATCCCCCTTTTCCACCAACAGGGGGGGGGGCTTGGGAGAGGGAGGGAAGGGAGGGAGCGATGCTGCATTCAATTGAACGTGGGAAAAGTGGGAGGAATGAGTTTCAGGTAAAAGAGCCTGCTTAACAGGAAGAAGTGCATTTGGAGAATCGGACGCTGTTTACTTTGTGTGTATTTGATGTGTGATTTGTGGATGTATTGGGAAATTCCACTGATCAATGTTTTACCAGTGGGATGGATGTCTTGACTGTTTTCTGTGCCCTTAGCAGGTGCAACCTCCAAGTTTATTTCCTGCTTGGTAATGTCTCCTCATGTTGATTTGCATCTGGGTGCGGTTGATTCCTCATTCTTGTGCACTGATGCCAGACTTTTTTAAGTTTCCCCTTTTCTTACTATTTATAATACAACTTCCTTATTAACTGTGCGTCCTCTGCAGGGCTTAAAAAGACAACACCGCATGGACACTTCGACCCCACAGCCCTCTCCATCAACACAGTGGTGAGTAGATAAGGACTTTATAATAATAATTTAATTTTTTGGTGAACTATCACGTTAATATCTACCACGGTTGCATCCTCATGTTATCGTCCTGGAGGCGTTTGCACAACAGGCACATATTTATTTACCAACCTTCTCTGAAAAAGGAAAATATATTGACCAAGAAGTATTTTTCGAAAAATAGCAACTATCACCTGCTGTCTGATCTTCAGGTTTCCTGATTATGTATCAATAAAAAACCGAAAAACTTATGTAAATATGTGTTTTATTCGGTGGAATACTACAAGTTTTAATGGTGTATTCAAACATGCGTTTACTTTTTTTACATTATTTTATATTTTCTTGAAAATTTCAGTGAAAATTTAAACACATCAACTTCATCTTCAAAATCTACTAAACTGAGATATGTGATATGGATTTAAAAGTTTTATTTGAATATAACATATCTTCGTGCAGTTCAGAGCATATAAGCAGGTCAGATATCGTAACTGCCATTTATTGTAATAACTCTCTTCTCAGAATGTAATCAAATGTTCCAGCATATGTGTCAAATAATAGCAATAATCTGGAAAAGGACTTTAATATCAGTTATTACACAGGTTCCTACCTAGCAAGTTTTAATAAGCCTGTAACACAGTGCGTGTGTTACAGGCATGAGATATTACTCATGCTGTGGGGACCTACATACGTTTAGTCACTTATGAGGACCTTGCTTCATCATGAGGACAAAAACACTTGCTAAATGTTAGTTTGTTGAAATAACGTGAAAATGTCACGTTATTTATATTTTTTTAATACATATTGTTACACAGAAAACATCTTGATACGTTTGTATGTTGCAATTACAACAAATAAATCATGTTATATTGTTAAAATAAGCTGTTCTAACATGAAGACTTCTTCTCGTTATTTTTCTTCTTCTCTTATGGCTGCACTACGCCACGAGAAACATAACAATATATAATATATAGCTCATTAGAGTAATATATAGATGATTATGTTTATTAGTATATTAACAGTGCCAGATTGTGGCATCAGTATCTGGAATATTTTGGCCTGAAAATGTGCTATTTCACGAAAAACCTTTGTGTGTGTGTTTGTGTTGAGGGGAGGGGAAGGGAGGGGGCTGGGGGGGGGATTATATTCCCCGTACAACCCGCAAACGCAACACGAGCGTCGGTCTGGGTCACGTGAGATGCTCCGCTAAGAATGCGGTGACGTGGTGGAGTTCCGTCAGAGGAGCGGTGTCTGACAGCCAGTCTGCCCGGGACCACAGCTGCTTTCCCCGGCTGAGACGAAGCGTCGGTCCGGGGTGGAGCGGAGGACCAGAGAAGACAAAAGACGGGAGGAAGGTGCAGGGACGAGCCGCTGGTGTTTTTTGGGGTTCCCCCCCCCTGCAGGACTGTGGCAGTGATCGGACTCATTGGTGCGCGAGGATTTTATGTGTTTTATTCTGTGTTTTTCCTCCATCTCCTCCTGCACATCAGCCCTCCGAGCAGCGGGGAGGAGCAGCCCCCTCTCCCGCTGCTCCCGCATCCCTCCAGCGGATCGGGCTCCCGGATAAACAAGCAGGGATGCTGCGGTGTTTCTCTCTCTCTCTCTCTGTCTCTCTCTCTCCTCTGTCCTCCGTGGAAAGCAACTTAAACCCGGGGGGAAACAGGAGTGAAGCGACGCAGGAGGAAGCAAAGAACATAAAGATCGACTAAGTAGAACCGGGAGAGGAGGGTCCCCTGCCCGGAGGAGGAGACGCTCTAGCCCCGCAGGTTTGTGGAGCCCGCGGGGGATGAGGACGCATCCCGGTGTGATCAGGGGGACGGGATCGACGCGGGGGGGCGGATTAAGCGCTTGAAACCCGGGGTTGTTTCCGAGCCCCGGAGGGTGGGTGATGGCGGGTGGAGGCACCAGGGTTCAGCCACTCCATCAGCCGAGCGCAGCCCCGTCAGCAGCAGCAGCCGCAGCAGCAGCATGAGGAGGAGGAGGTACACAGCCCCGCACGTCTCATCAGTCCCCCACACCCTCATTATTCATTTAGCCTTCCCCGCCCTCATCTCCACTCCATTACATCTGCCATCCATCCATCCATCAACCCCGCCCCCCACCTCAGATCCATGCCCCCTCCCCTTGCATCCTGCTTCTCCTCCCCATCACCAGGCACCTTGTGGTCCAAGTGGCTCCTCAGGCAGATGTTCAACACACCTTGATTTCACTCAACCTCTTAACATGAACGTGGATGAGTTGTTGTCCCCCCCCCACCACCCCCCCCCCACCCTCCACCACCATCCTCCCTATCACAGATACCTGAATACAGTCCAATCTGTATTTAGATCCCACAGATTCAGGTTTAGGGATCCACTATACTTGGAGCTGTCTCCAGGGGCGAGGCCATCGATTGGGGTTCAGTTCTAACCCTAACCGGGCTTCTTCTTATCCACTTCATCACTTACAGCTGCCTGAGCCACTTGTTTTGTCGGTCAAGATTTCAAAGATGTTAAATTTTCCCGTCACATGAGCCAAAGAAAATACTTATTGATCCGGTTAGAGGACTGATTATTAATGAATAATTTCCGCTCTAAGATATTCAATGAGAACTGCCCTAGAGGACAGATAGTTCCCGGATTGGTCTCCATCACAATAATCCTCTTTCCTTCTTTGTATACGGGTGGAGGCAGCACCTCCCAGAGGTAGTTTCATCACGGGTAAATAAAACCAAACTGTCTCCGCCGCCAGGGACCGCCTCTGCTTGTTTTTGAGATTTGGGTGGACTAACCCTTCAAGGTTCAGATATGGTCATGTTGTGTAATCGGGAGGGACGGCTCCAGTGGCCTGGCCCCGATCAGACCAGCCTAGAGTGATGAAGAGTGGAAAAACAGCTGTCATCCACTCTCACTCATCTGCTCTGAAGCACTTAGCAAGAATGCATCCACCAGATCCCACTGGTCCTTTCCCACTAGTCCTATCCCAGTGGTACTATACCTATTTAGTCACTTATACACCAAATATGGTCACTTTACTCAAAAACCACAAAAGACTGTTTCTCAAATTGAGTTTGTTTAAGTGAAATCTCAACACACTGTAGATTATCTACAGGAGCGGAGACACTTATTTTGTGGAGCAATGTGGTGCTGTGAAATTTTATGTTTTAAATAATTTGAACACCACCAATTGCACCGAGTTCCGTTTGTATATGATTTGTGGCAGAAATCTAAAAGTGGATGAAACCATCTGCGTCACTCAACTTAGCACAAAAGGAGAAGAGAGAGCAGGTACAATGGATTTAGGTTCATTATTAAAAGAAATCTGAATAAAAAATAGGACCATTATTCAAAATTGAATACCTCATACCAGTAAATTTCTTACCTGGGATACTTCTTTTGTGCATGTGTACTTTATGGATATATGTCAGTTTAGTCAGCCTGGAACCACATGGTTAAATTATATATATATATATATATATCATTTAACCATGTGGTTCCAGACATGTGAGCTGACTAAACTAATCGAAACCAAGCTAAACGTAATGGATAGGGGTTCAAAACTGAAATCTAAAACATAGCTAAACCGTTCGCTCAAAGTTGTAAATAAGTGGTTAAAACAGATTGCCAAGAAGTATCAGACAAAAACGATAGCTTAAACATAGCTAACATTATGGATATGTGGTTAGAACAGATAGACAATTTATTGATAAACAGTTTCTTCTATATGTAAATAATAAATTAAAGCAAAGCGTAAACAGTTGAAGTAGATGAAGTTACCCAGTTTACACTCGTCAGAACACCTTGGTGACCTACTGGTGATTTAGGGATGAAGAAGGTCTCTAGCATACTCCATGCAGGGCTCTACGAGTTAATACAAGGACCTTCAAGTGGATCCTAAACCTGAGGGTGGCCAATGCAAAGAGGATAGAATCTGTGTGATGTGAGTCGTCCGGCTTCACCCGGTCAACAATCTATCAGCAGCAGTTTGAATCGATTGAAGACGGTTGAGAGACGACTTATTGAGGCAGGTGGGAACTGGGAATTTCAATAGTACAGTCGGGATGAAATGAAAGTGTTGCTCATCATCTCCAGCTCAGGTTTTGATACAATAGAACTTAGTTTTAATATATTTATTAAGGACAGGGAGGCTGAGGACAGGGACCTGACTCTGTCTGAGGCCAAAATATAGAACTTCAGTCTTTTCTGTATTAAGTTGTAAAGGTAGTTAGACATCCAATCGTCAGTGGCAACCAGACAGTTGTTTAAGACAAGCGCTATCAGGCTTCCAAGACACATAGAGCTGAATATCATCGTCTTGAGAGTAATAGGCTATATCTGTGAAATTGCTAATGATATGACCTAAGGGGAACATATATATGAAACAAATAAAAGAGGACCCAAGACAGAACCCAGGGGTACACCACAGGAAAGAGCAGCAGTATGGACCAAGTGACACAGAAAGCTTCCAATCAAAGAGATGTGGGGACCAGTGCAGGGTGCTCCCAGAGACCCCACACACACACACACACACACACACTGATATAACATAACTGTTATGTTATATCAGTTTGAGGGTTGTGAATCCTCCCTACAACAGGTGCTTGTTCCTTTGGATTACAAACAGAATTAACATACAACACACACATTTAAAACTTTGTTGGGAACTGACATCTCTAACAGAAGTATAGTAGATAAGTAGAGATATATATATATCTGTTGTTCTTTATTCTATTATGTAAAAATAAGGAATGAAACAACTTAATTGAGCCAAATCACGGGCTGTACAAAATGACACACACACACACACACAAGCACACATACAGGAAGAGAGCTAGATAAAAACCAGTGAGGGATGTGAAAACATTTTTAAATAACTAACGGAGTAGCTAATAAGTCTGATTAGTTAACTTGAGTCAGATGCCAAAGAGAAGAGGTGGAGCAGTTTGCTGTTCTATTCAAAATTAAGTTCCTTCCTTGTTTGTAGTGAGGTGGCGGCAGGAAGTCCCGGACATTGTTTAACCAAGGACCGATAAAATCCAAACTGTCTGCAGCAAGGCTATAATTGTGACTCGATGAAAAAGCTGTCATATGATTTGTCCTCACCCCCTTTGACCTGGTAATTATATCAACAAAGCCTCTGTAAGTAGCAAATGGAAGCTGTCATTTCTCCTCAGGGAAATGTGTCACCCATCACAACGTGCACCGTTTCTCTCAATGAAGGCAGCACCCTCATTGACACCGGGGATATTTGTTGTGCGTGTATTAAACACTTTGCGGAGCCATAAACAGACCAGGGCCGGTGAGGTAGGCATGGAAACACAACGCCACCTGTGGGGAACGATGTGTCCACCTCGCCGCCGTCCAAAGTCTCTTTCTCTTCTCATCCTGTTGTGTTTCCTCCCTCTGGGCGCCAAGCAGATGTGGCGACAGACACAGGGCTGTAATGTATGCCTGGTATTTCACTGCTGTGTCACTCTCCCAGCGTTCGTTCTAATTATTGACCGCTGCAGAATTGCCGGGGCTTTAATTAGTGCTGGTGTAACTAATTGGCTCGCACAGAAGTGACATTGATGGGAGGCAGGAAAATGAATTAATGAGGAGAGGCATTGGCAGATTCAACGGAACTGCTAAAAAAGTAAAGATGGATGCCTGGTCTCTCGGTGGAGCCGGCGTTTGCATCAACAAGAAAACAAAGTCGCACACTCGACCACTCGCGGCCGTCGACATGCTTGTGTGTGTGGGCGGGTGGATGGTCGTGTGTGGGCATCCGTCATGTGTGTGTGTGTTTCTCCGTGTACATTTGTATTCATGTGTATACGTAGCCCCCTGTGTGTGTCCACTTCAGCAGAGCTCACATGAAACTAGATGTTCATTCAGTTGACAGGAGACATCTCTCAAGCGCTGGATATGCTTGGATGTAAAGTATGTTAACCTTTAAAACAAAGCCGGCGCTGGCCCCTCTCATTCTCCTGTAATTGCTTGCGCCGGGTAAGCTCACTCGCCTGAAAAGGTTATCGTGTTCCCTGCCAGTTGTCATGACGAATGAGCAAACATAACAGGAAATGAAAATTGGAAGTTTAGAAAAAATCCTGCCGCACGTTGAGTTGACGTGTAGCATTTGCACAAAGTAACGCTCCGTTGTTTCGCTGTCCTCAAGTTATTACAACGCAAGCACACGGATAAACAAAATGGCAACGCAGGCAGACCATAAATGAATACACTCACGAAAGGAAGGATGGATTCCAGATTCGCACACTGCTGCTACATTAATATTCACTCGAGCTCACCCTGCGAGTCTCTGCTGTCATATTCTGTTTCCTCCTGTGACGTGTGTGCGTGTGAGCTAGTTATGCACAGCGATGATGATGTGTGTATCTGGTGTGGATGTAATTATGTGTCGAGGGCACACGCATCTTTTGTGAGTCTAGGCACACAATTAGTGATTATGTGTGCGGTGTGTTTGCTGTGTATATCATTAAGTCGGGTCTGCATTAGATTTAGGGTTATTGTGTGTTTTCTAGGGGGCACAGAAATGATTATGTGCAGCAGTATTTGCCGTGCATATGATTATGTGCAGTGCACAGTAAATTCTGTGCTTGTGCAAACGGATCGTTGGTGAGTTGAAGAATCAATGTGTGCTTACATGATCGCCTTTGTGCCTCCCTCTGTGGATTAGTCCCTGAGGGCAGAAGATGCAATCTCACAAATCACATGTGAGTGTTTTGTTTGCATTTGTACGTTTATGTGCATGTTTCCTTGTTTGTGCTAGATAGAAGATGGAGCAGCCTGGGTGGCCACAGCTAGACAGTAGGCAGCGTAGATAAGCTGAAGGTGCGACGAGAATAGCGGGGTTGTTATCATCAGAGGCTGGCACAGGCCTCGGAACCGCTGCCTGCTGGACCCTGAAAACTCATTCTGACAGATTCATCTCCTCCCTGGCTGTCGTTGCGTGGTGGGGGGCTGATGACACTCTCTCAACCAAGCAGCTCAGTGTAGTGTTAGCCGGCACCATGTTGAGCCAACCTGCAATTTATAAATCTGCCCTTGGCATTAAGCTGAATAATGGGATGCAAGAGGCAACTAGGAATATGCCAGAGCCAACTCAGATTCCACAAAGACCTTTATAGACTTCTGCCTAGTGAATTTTTCTGAAAATGTCTTTTGTAATTTGTCTCAACATCTGGACGTCCTTTACAGATAGTCCACGTACTAAGAAACATTTGCAGCAGCAGTATTTCCTTCTTCCAATGCAACAATATTCACTCCATTTCCCATTTTATTTCCTCGGGAAGCCACATGCCCACAGCCTGCTGTGCTCCTACATCCCTGTCAGATGCACGGGCCGTCATATTGGTTCCTTTCAAAGTTTTAATTCAGTTTACCAAAAGAATCCTTTCACCATCATGGGCTCTGCATCCACAGAAAAGCTGTAATTTTGATTTTTGCATTTGGAAGGAAATTAATTCAGAATGATTCCGTCTGTTGCACGACAAACCAGGAAGAACATGGTTCAGAGACAACTCAGTAAATTGACATCTGACTCTGTGGCCTCGAATGGGAGTTGCTTCTTGGAGCATTGCCAAGACTAAATATTGTTTCTTTTTTCTCTTTTCAGGTTAGAGGGGGTAAACACAAAGGATCATTACCTGAAGGGGGCAACACATAGAGCATGAGCCTGTGTTCCACAGTGCCAGAGAAGTGCCAGGGAGAACTCATCGCCCTCGTAGCTCCACCAGGGGCCCTTTAAACCTGCTCCAAGCTGCACTTGTGGACTCATCGTTCTCACTCTAACCCATCTGCCAGCTCAGATCCCCCTCTTATCATTGGCAACCACATGTTTGAGGTGACTGTGTGTGACCGCCGCCGCCCAAACTTGAGCAGCAGCCGCCTCCTGCGACCCCATTCTCCACCATGCAGTGGAGACGGCGGCACTGCTGTCCCATCAAGATGACCTGGACCATCAAGCGTTCAGTCTTTCGGACCCACGTGACAGGCCTCCTCTCGCTGGCTCTGCTCTTCACTTTCTTCTTGTTTTTCAGTCACCAGGACTGGCTGCCGGGACGCAGTGGGCTCCGGGAAAACCCACTCAGTAATACACTGAAGGCCCTTCGCAGCCCCAAGGGAGATGGCAACCAGAGCAGCTCCCTGAGGAGCCCGTGGAGGGACGGGGGATATGTAGCGCCAAAGCCTCTGCACAACCTCAGCACTCAGCAGGCGGACGGGGCGGCAGAAGAGACCGTCGGAAGCAGGATGGGTGTAATGGGGCTCGGGGACACCATGAGCACCAACAACAGTTTACAGAAGGAGATGGGTGTGGGAGGGATGCTCAGTGCTCAGCCCTACCGCTACCTCCTGAACGAGCCCTTCAAGTGCAGGGACACCACACCCTTCCTCATACTCCTCATTGCTGCAGAGCCCAGCCAGGCCGATGCCCGAAACGCCATCCGTGCGACGTGGGGGAATGAGAGTGTAGCCATGGGCCTTGGGTTTGTCCGTCTCTTTCTGCTCGGAGTAGGAAAGAGCTCTGACACCTTCCTCCAGAGCAGCATCGAGGAAGAGAGCCGCATTCACCATGACATCATTCAACAGGACTACCAGGACACTTACTACAACCTGACCATCAAAACCCTGATGGGCATGAACTGGGTTGCCACCCACTGCCCACACGCCTCTTATGTGATGAAGACAGACAGCGACATGTTTGTCAACACCGAGTATCTCATCCAAAAGCTGCTGAAGCCCGAGCTGCCTCCAAAGCATCGGTTCTTCACCGGCTACATGATGAGAGGTTATGCGCCAAACAGAAACAAGGACAGCAAGTGGTACATGGCGCCAGAGCTTTACCCGAGCGAGCGCTACCCGATATTCTGCTCGGGCACGGGGTATGTGTTCTCAGGGGACATGGCCGAGCGGATCTACCAGGCCTCTCTCGGCATACGCAGACTGCACTTGGAGGATGTTTACGTGGGGATCTGCTTGGCGAAGCTCCGCATCGACCCGGTACCCCCACCCAACGAGTTCCTCTTCAACCACTGGCGGGTGTCTTACTCCAGTTGTAAGTACAGCCACCTGATCACGTCGCATCAGTTCCAACCCAACGAACTTGTCAAGTACTGGAACCACTTGCAGAGCAACAAGCACAACGCCTGCATCAACATAACCAAGGAAAAGAATGGCAGGTACCGGAACCGAAGGTTTCACGGAGAGAGGCCTCCTTTACGCCTCCTGTGACCGCCAAAAAGACAAAGGGAGATGGGCACACTGTAACTACAGCCGTTGGGGGGGCACGTGGAACCTAGCACTATACACTATTTGGGGAAAAGCACATTGTTTTTGGTATTGTGTACAGTTGATGATCCAAACTATTTTTTTAATTTGAGAAAAAAAAAGGTAATTATGGTGAAGTATTGGGGGGTGAAGGTCTGTGTCTATGATAATTCAGGTGAGCCAACAAGTGCGGTACGTCAAAAAAACAACAACTGTGACACAGTCGTGTTCACACAGACACAAAGGGAAATGTAAGTGTATTATGTGGAAAGTTACACTACCTAAATATGAATGAAAGTATCTTTGACATTGACCAGTGATGCTGCCCTGTTTCTCAGTGTTTACTTTACATATTTATCAAAGAACACCACTCTAACCAGAGGGGTTTATCTGTCATATACTGTATTTTATTTTGAAAAAGAAATCGACACAGAAGCACTCAGAATCACGACAGAGATGACTGAGATTGTATTTTTTAAAGCTTTACATTGATTATGACTGCACTCGAGCAAATGTGCAATGAATCAAATAACAATTAAATGTATTGAAGTCAGTCTGTTGTGTTTATTTTCTCGGGAGTCCTTCGTGGCGATAAAGGGCAGCTCATCGTTGAAAATGTATCGGCAGCAGAACTTGATTATATACTTTCAATATTTCTGTCCAAATACATTACCATTAGGAACTAAAAAGAGTTGATTTAAATTTCCGTCGTGCAAGTATAAATATTCCATATTTGGTTTTACCTGTGTTGAGATACTGATTTCACCAATATCCCTTAGCAGCTAATGTTGAAACCAGGGGTGAGTTTCAGAAGCTAAGATATTAGCCCAGGTGTAATGGAAGCCATAACTGGAAATGTACAATGTACAACTAGTTCTTAATGCAGAGATTAGCTTTTTTATTTGTTACCAGGATCACGCAAAAACTGCAGAACTTGTTGCCATGTCATTCTGTGGAGGGGTGGGGCCTGATTCAAGCAGATCTAGACAAATTTGAAGATTCTGGAATTCTTTCATATGGCGAGAAAGGGCGCTCCTCGTAGTGGAGATGTACAAAATGATGAAAACCGTTTTGTTATCTTGTTTTTATTAATGCTATAGCGATTTAATCTAAAAATAATGGAAACTAGTACAATTTTATTGTTTGTCTGGTTTAATCTGAGATATTTTTGTTGCCTTTTCGCCCTCATGAACAGTGCAAGTGGGGAAAGAGAATATGGGGGACGACATACAGCAAAGGGAATCATACCATGCCCCTGTATATAAAGTTTTAATGGTGGAGCCTCATTTAGTAAATTGCCAGTTTTAAACCGCACACAGACGAAGCTGGTGCGGTTGTCACCTTGTCGTCAGTGATTCCTGGAGGTTAAATCAGTTCCTCATTAATACCCTTTAAAAATCCCAATTCTGAGTGAACCAGGCAGATAATGTGTATTATCTACAAACATAACCACGGATCGTTAATGTATAAAAAGGTGATATTGTATTCAGTGGACCTTGCAGGAATCCATTAACTTCGGAAAAAGTAAAAAAGCATTCAGAGAAGTTCAGGGCAGGTAGAAACAATGTGTCTGTGAAGCAATCTCAAGGTTGAGTGATGAGAAATGAATTAAACACCCAACTCCCCGTGGAATGTAAAATATTCTGCAGCAAAACACCCAAGTTTAGACTTTAATTAAAAATGAATGCAAATGATTTTGAAAGGTTGCTTGTGTCACTCCGGGATGGAACAGAATTTTCAGCTTGTGCAAGTTTGTTTGTCTGTGTGTGTGTGTGTGTGTGTGTGTGTGTGAGAGAGAGGGTGGAAGGAGGCAATAAATAAAAAATACACTCCAGTGCTCAGGGCCACCAACAAAAAGAGCATATAATTGGGTGATGACTTGAAATAGCCTCTATCAGATTAAGGTAATTTAATTAAACTAATGGAGAGCCGGGACTCCTGCCCTCGTTTTTTCCTCCACCACACATCTGTCAGTCTCGTTTTAATCACCTATTCGTCTGAGTGATTCTGTTTAGGGAGCTGCAAAATGGGTAAACTTCACACAATGGTTATATTTTAAGCTGCTAATCACCAAGCAGAGGAGGAGGGAGGCGGCTGAAGTGGCGGAAGACAGGCGACGGGCGAGGAGAATATCAAGATGTTCGTCTCAGATAAAACTGCAGAGTGGCAAGGAATTATTTGATGCAGCTTTATTTATTACACTGAATCATGCGAGAGTTTATAACGCTGGATCAAGTTCACCTATCCTGACGCTGGCACACAGCTGCACCCATTCATCAAACCCTGACATGAGCGAACAGCTTTGGTCTGTTTTGTTTTTCTGGTCGATAAGGTGATCTAGTTTAGTCAGTGAAATAATCCCCAGCCTCTCCCGACGACTATGCATAGAACGTTTTTACAAGATGCCAGATACATCGTTGAATGACCTACCCATTGTGTTGTGTGCATTCGCTGCTGCTTCCTTGGAGAAAGGTGCGACTGTTTTCCGAGAAGGGCCGATACAGACCACAAGTACAGTACGCGCTCGATAAAGCTGTGAGATCAACTCTAATCTGTAGCTCTGCCGTTTGGCTGTTTTATTCTCATTTGACTGCATATGAAGAGCAATTCACACAAAACTAGAATTGCCCTCAGTGGAGTGAACACCCCCATTAAATTCAATCAGGCTGCACCAAATTAAACACACGTATGATTCCCTGGGAAATCCGTTCTGCATCCTTCCACCTTAAGTGGTTGATCCGTCCACTGGTTTTTACCTGATCTCGCTTAAGCTACAACCAACAGCGAAGAGGGGTGAAAACATAACCTCCATGGTTGGAGGTTACAAGATGGGTTCTTTCCAGGCCTCGTGACTAAACCACGTTTGAGGGAATCAGTTTAGTGTTTTTTGGCATAATCCTGCTAACAAATAAATAACCAATAAGCAGAGCGACAACATTCCTCCACCAACACCCCAATCACGCTGCACCAAATTGCACACATGGACACCAGTCCCCCAGTGATTTTCATCAAGGTTCATAAATTATTCTGTGAGAAATTAACAGAAACACCCGTATATCACAATTTTGAAGGAAGTGAAACAAAATGATGGGTCTGCCATCCGCCTCGATCAAGATCAGGGCACAGAATTATAGGCCTGCCTTTATTTATCAATATGCAGAAAGCATAACATCCCAATCCCAAATTTCCCTGGATCCGTATCAAAATGTCACAGAATCTTTCCAGGCCAATGTCACATCCTTCCACCAAGTTTTGTAGAAATCTGAATAATATTTTTGGGGTGATGCTGCTAAAAAACCAAACGACCAACCAGCTGACGGAAGTGGAAAACCACCTACTTGCTGGAGGTAATAAAATATTAACGTACCAGTAAATACACTGAGCAGCCTGTAGGTTTCACATTAACCCGACTCTTGATGTCCCCTCGGAGGAAAACAGGGGAAATTCACTTTCTTCCTGGAAGCCCCAGTCGTTCCAGCTCGGTGCAAATTCATGAAACACTCAACTGGTCCCTGGTATTCATCACCCTCCATTAGTAATGATTAAAGTCATGACTCAAAGCGAGAGGATATTGGGAACAAGCTTGGGTATCATTCATGCATGTCCTATGCAATCAGAGCGCCAGATTACCAGCATCCGGCCGCACTCGGCCCTAAAGCAAATAATGAAAATGAAGGAGGGAGGGCGAGGAGGGGAAAACTCGGTGGGGGGAAAGAGGTGAGGGGGAAAAACAGGGCAGAGATAGATGGACTGGTTTGCTACTGGTGGGAGAGGAAGAGGCTTTGCAGGGTGTAGTGCAAGAGGGAAGGGAGAGAGGGATGTTAGAGTAAAAGAGAAAAGGATGAGGAGGAAGGAGGCAAGCAGCAGGAAGGAGGTAGTGATGAATGAAGGGGTAAGGAGCAGTGACCGATCAGCGTTGGAAAGCTGTGCTGCTGTAAATGTGGGTATAACGGAGGAAACGGATTGAGATGTTGGCCGTGATGGAGTGGAGGCTGTGGCCCCGGCTTCAACGTCCCAGCTCACCGTTCCTCAGGAGCCACGGAGGAGAGAAGACGCTCGAGGAAGAGACAAATCTCCTGACCTTTCCGTGGCAGCCGGGCCTGGATCCTAACTAATATATATGATTGATTCTAAGAAGTACAGATGGATAATATTAACATATGGATTCTCAGATACATTTGGTCTTACAAAATAAACAAAGTGAGACAAGCCCCCCCAATAACACCACGGCCCTACCTCACATGAAGCAACACCAGAGTAGGCCACACTCACCGAATAGCTCCACAAAGCTCGCCACTCACATGCCACAACCACACGCAAAGACTAAGACCCCTAATGACCATCCCACTGAACATAATATATCTCACATGCACCACACCTCCACGTCTACCACGAAAAGACCACAGCCATATGCATTTTACTCTCAATTACTCAAAACACCTCACAGCAACCAAATCCACAACCTCACCACTCGACACACGAAACCCCCTAACAGCCCCCACCACTTACATCAACCCCACCGTGTCCAAAAAAAATACCAGCATCTACAACACGACGCTCCACCATACACTCAACACCATAAACAAGACATCCCACCATGCCAACCACAACCTCACAAGACGTCCCAACACCAAAATAACTAACATCCTATCGTCCAAAGACCACACCAACAAGCGCTAAGTTTGGTGACGGAACATAAATGAAAAACATAAAATACTACGCAATCCCACACCCATCTAAAGAAGCCCCACACACCTGAACCAAACACACACAGGGGGGGGGGGGGGGGGGGGGGGGGGGGTTGGGGCGACACCCTATCAACCTAGCAAGATACTCTTTTCGAGTAACCCA
>CM076724.1:22537155-22640455 GCA_038501795.1 Pseudopleuronectes americanus
ACATGAGTCTGTGATTAAGTCACGCTTTGTTGAATTACACCTTTTGGCGCCAAAGGTAGAAAACACTTTTTAGTTTTGTAAAATGCATTTCTCTCTCTCTCTCTCTCTCTATCTCTCTCTCTCTCTCTCTCTCTCTCTCTCTCTCTCTCTCTCTACCAATCAAACAAACGCTGGCTTCCACGGTTGTCATTTCCAATCTGATCCAGCGCCAGTCTCTCGTCGCAAATTTCCACCGACCGATTGTAAACACAATTCTTTCTGCTGTGAGGAAAAAACAACAGCCTCCCCGTCCTTAGCCGCTGTGGCTGTTCTGGTAGGCGGTTGGAATCTGAAGCCAACAGGGTCTGAAGACTTCCACCACAGTTCTTGGCGCTTTGATGCGTCTCCTCTCTCTGCACTGACATTTTTTCTTCGTCTTGCTAACAAGGAGCATTCTGGGGGTTGGGGTGGGGGGGGGAGAGAGAGAGTGAGTGTTAAGTAAAGATAACTGAGAGGCTTATAGTATTTAACAAAGTATTCACTGGGCGATCCCCCTTCACATGGTCGAAGCTTCTGGGCTGTGGATAATGTGTGTAATGTCCTCCAGCTCACTCTCCAGTCGATAGATGCTCTCAGCTCGTCTCAGTTGTGTTACTCGCATCATTTAACGATGCGACATCTCACAAGTAATAAACAAGCGTTTGCCCGGGATATTTTCAGTCAACATATTAAAAGGAGTGAACTCCCCTATGCAAATTGGCACGGCGGAGCCCCCCCCCCGGTTGTCATTCTGGACGCTCGTTAGATCAGAAACGACCCGAAGCAGAGGGAGGAGAGACGGCTGCTCTTCAGGAGACAAGAGTGTAATTACACAGTGGAGCCTCCATTACCTGTGTTTACATTTCACGCTCTTTATTCTCTTCATGAGGAGGAGAGAGCTGCTGCGGGGTCAGAGATAGCATTTGTTATTCTGGGATGGACTCTGCAGCTCTACAGCTCGTGGAAATGTCATGCTCTACCTCTACGCATCTGAGGAGATGTCAGTCGTTTCCATCGCTCTGGAGTTGAACCTTTATAAAATTGTAACGTAATCGACCGCTGTGCTTGTTGACCAGCTCGTTCTCTGCACTTATATGATGAGCTTAAAAACATTACACAAGGACATCACCACAAAGGCTCATTTGTTATTTAGAAAATATCTTAACCGTCAGCTGCATGAGCCGGTTCAACCTGTTGGGGGGGGGGACTCGGGGTAAAAGGAGCTGTTAAAGGAACGTTTTGATTTATTGCACCTTCCAATCATCATCAGTTAGAGCTTTGGTCATTAAATCAGTGAAAAATGTCATATATAATTATAATGTTGTATTTGACACATTAATTGCTGGAGTCTGGGAACACTTGTCCAAGGTCAAACAGTGAGAGCCCACTTATCAAAAGTAGTTTATGTAGAGGTAACCAAATGTGATTGGCTCCAAGATATTGGATATAATAACTACAAGCAAAGTAAAACAGTTTGCATATCTATGATTATCCAAAACATTCAATATACTTGTGATGGCAGCTGATCGTGGATTTGTGATCGTTCCAGAAATACATATCTCAAGAACCATTAATCTTCTCATTTAACTCAATAAGGACGTGTCACTCCTTTAACTCCATGTCCCTCCTCCTCTCCGCTCACTCCTCTTTGCGTTACCATTTTGTGCGTTGACATGTTGTTGTCAAGCTGCACACACAAGTGTCTCAGAACCGAATATGTGAGTTCAGACGGACTATCACACGAGTGGTTTCAGATTCCTCTCACTGACATCTTCTGTTTTTCCGCGGTGAGACTTGGCAGCACGGTGGGATTCAGAAAGCCGTGTCCTTGCTGAACAATGGGAGTGGAATATTGAGTTTGCACACCTCTCTTCTATTTTTTTACTACTATAGATAATGCTCATTGATCTGTGAAATTATGAGCTCCCATTAGAAAGGCACTGCCACATAACTCAGAGAGCGTCTGAACCCTCAATCACTGAAAAATCCTGAAGCCAAAACCGGTAATTTACATCACAATGCAGCACGTTGATTTAGATGGAGAGGTGCGTTAAGAGATTCTTAACCACCGCAGACGCCCTCAGGTCTGTTATAGGTATTGTTATGATTAAAAAATGTCAAGGAAATCTGATCTCAGGAGGCCTGCACATACCGGCAATCGTCTCACGCCAATCAATCCGTCGGTCTCCGAGAATGAAATCTTAAATGTTTATTGACTGACGCGGCGGATCAAAGGAGGACCTCTTCTATTTATTATGTGATGCCGGTGCCGGGAATGTGAGCTGCATAGAGCGGCAGGCAGAATTGAATGGAAAATGTTCATCAGCCACTCGTCTTTGAATACAGATGTTATCAAAGCAACTCAATACTCGTCTCTCGGCCGCAGCGAGCATGAGAGGGAAAAAAATGATTCAATTAATCTCAGAATCTGAAAATATCAGAGAGAACTGACAGATCTGTGAGAGTCTATTGATGTTTGACATGTAAAGAAGTGAGCGGCATAATTGAACAGGGTCTGATTGGCAGAGCTGCACTGCGTCACGATGAGCAGAAAACCGGAGTCTCCTTGAACCTCGTCCGGCTCACTTACGTCCCGATAAGTGCCGGGATTGATCCAGAGTTCATTTCCTCTCCTTCCAGCGAATCTCCTATAATTGCTGCAGGGGTACAATGTTGTATTTGGACGACTTCCAGTCAGTTCGCTCCAGATAATCCGCCGCGCCTTGCATTTTTAATTTGACCCCTGTAGCATTTTGTCGGTGCCTCGCATTAAAGCCTGTTCGCTTTTATCGACGCACAAATTAAAAACATTGATTAGTGGTGGAGGTCAAAGGGGGACGACAAATTGCTTTTTTCCGATAACACCTCATCGCTCCGCACTAATAAACCTCATCACTTCACACTAATAAGGTTTTTTATCCTCATCATTAGCTAAATTAAGATGGAAATCGATGGAATTTACATCCGCAGCCTTATGCTGATGCAAAGCAAGCACACAAATACACAGCTGAAAAGAAACAACAATTTTATGAAATCATTTTACAACAACATGTGTGTGTGTGTGTGTGTGTGTGTTCAGGAGTCCACATGTTCTTCTCTCGGCGATACAGAAAATTCCCCCTCATAATAAAAAATCATCTCACAAAAACATTACCAGTCGGTTCCGGTTTAATAAAATGTTGTGCAGGCGAACGGGCGCTGCAGCGATATGTGGGTCACAGTGAGGAGTTTGTGCAGCCTGTGCAGACGGCCCTTTGATAAATGAAAGTCAACTGAATCGTGGCAGACCGCCGGAATGAATAGGAGAGCAAACACCATTAGAGTCAGAAGAAGCAGAGCACGCCGGCCTCAATAAATACACAAAACATAGAGGTGTAGTGTTTGGGGTAGATTTAACTCAACACTTGTACTGGAAGACAGAAAGCAGGGTAGTTACATTTCTGATAACATTGCTTCTAAGAACCAAATACAAATTACAGCTGCTGTTAATGTGCTGAGTTTTCTTGGTATTTGGTCGTAGGGGAATTTAAATAATCGCCATGATGACGGTGTTGAATTAAAAGTTTACAGTCTGCATCTCATTCATTCCAGTCGTATCAACGTTTCAGTCAAAAACAGAAACATCAGCTTCACGCTGGTGCTACAGAAATCGTTTTATGATGTTCTGGGGGCCGTCGTTTGAAGATCTTTCAGTCTGGTGCTCGTGATAACAACAAACCAGTCGTCGTGCAGTTTGTGTCTGCACCGCATTTCATCGGGATTCGATCAACAGACTCTGAGACATTTTGATAACGAGGGAAAAAACATCAACATCATTGTCCTCGGTCCTTCTCCCGTGGAAATCAAGTTTTTAAAATGGTCACATGATGCATGTGTGCCTTTTTATACGATATAAGTCAGTAAACAAACCAGTTTAAAATGTATTCAGACAGGTAAGATTTGTGATTTTACAAAACAAACTAACCAATCCTATCAACTTGTGGGTGGGACTCCTCGCCTGCAGGTGGTGCTGTCGGGGTGGGTCAGGAAATAAGGAGGGAAGGTAAAGAGTATGTAATTATGAGGAAGAAAAGAGAGTGTTAGCAGGATTCATCCTCTGGTGACCATGAACAATTGAAATCAGTGGAGATATTTCACTCATACTAAAGTGGTGGAGACATCGCATTCCCCTTGTTTAAAGAAAAGAGAAAAAGGTGAATAATAAATGATAGAAGCATCATAATAAATTTATTATCGTTATTATTTATTATTGTTGTCAACTAACTTTACAAGTTAGTAGAGAATCATTCTGTGAAACTACATCTGTGTTGTCTGGTAAATTTTGTGAGAAAGTTCTTTGCCAAAAGTTGAGTTTCACACATTACAGATGAGACGGTCTTCCCTCATAATTCATGGATTTTCTTGGATTCACGCCATCGTGCAGAAAAGACAACATCTGTTGCTGGATCTGCTTCTGGTCAAACGCACACACACACACACACACACAAACACACACACACACAGTCCGTGCCGGGGTGTACTAATGAATCTTCAAGCTGAATAAGACGCTGGAACTGTTCACAAATCCGCTTCAAGTCTGAGAAAATTTGCTGATTTAAGCATTTTGGAGAAAATAAATAAATAAAAACTGACACGAGATAAACCTAAATTGGTTTCCACTTCTTAGATCTGCGAGGAATTCCCAAATATCTCCTCTGCTTGCTTCGCAGTAATGTCGTGCAATTGATTTCTCCTCCATCTTGTTAGATTAGATAGATAATTGAACTGGGTTTTAAAACAGACGTTCCTCAATATCTCTGTCTGGATCTAATCTGAATTACATAAGAGTATCAAACTGCAGCCAATATAGGTTTGGATGTGTAGTTATCCAAATGTAATACATTTTAAGAAAAGGTCTAAGCATGTAAGTGTCCCCATGCCTTGAGATGTGTATGCACCTCCTCATCAATACATGTTAAGTTAATGTTTTAATCACATTATTGTTTGTCTGTTTACTAGTTGGCATGCAGCATGGTCCAGGAGTTTACAGTGACCTGTATGTGGCAGTGCAAACATTTTGTCGTGTGGGAGAGTAGTAGGTTCAAATTACTAAAACATTATAAACTACATCATCATCATGGAAGAGGCCAAGATTATTCTGTAACTTCTGAATGTGAGTTATGTGAATGCAGTGACCTCTCCACCGAGAGAGATTTGTTATGTTCGTATTGGAACAAACCTTCAAAGTAACGAAGACTGTTAGTTGTGTGTTTCTTGGTTGCCCTTTCAAGATAAATATTTACAGCACATTTTATCCACACAAAAAGAGAAAGCATCATCCACACACACTAAACGATTTAAAAGCCAGTGAAGTTGCATTTGTGTCCCCATTGCAAGTGTCAGATACCTCTGATAATGTGAGAGCTGGCTGTTCTGCTGATGGATCATATGGTGATGTTGAAACTGAGTCAGTGACAGAAAGTGATGATGGTGTTGTTGAAAACGTGCTCGAACTAATTGAGCGAAAAATAGCCGCTATATTATTAAAATTGGAAAAGATATTTCCTATTCCAGCAAAAGGCTTAGATGAGTTATTGGAAGAGTTGCATTATTTTGTTTAGTTCAGCTATTGTGCCTGTCACAAAGCGCATGAATAAACGTGTATATACATCTGAATTTAAAAATCTGAAACTATCTGAGTGTTAAATCCTACTTAATGATAGATAATGTTATATTTACATTATAGGGATCGTCGGGATTCGAACCTGGGACTCCCGTGTAGCAGGCGGTTTGCCTACCACTGTGCTACGAGTGATGATGACTCAGATGCAGAGACAGAGAAAATCGAGTTGTTGGTTGTGAATCAAAAAGGTTTCTTTACTTAAATAAAGCAGATGATTCCAAAAGGTTTGACAGCAACTCCAAAAATACTTCCAGACAACAAAAAACACAGTCTGGGCAATTTTACAAATTAACTAAAGGTGTCCAAAAAACAGGCAACAAAAGATCTCAAGAACAAAAAGGATTAACAGAGGTATAGCATCTAAACAAAGGTTCTCTTAGCAACTCACGTGGCTTAACTTAAGGGTGTCAATTTCCAAGACTCGGCAAACACAAAGAAACTCAGGTGCCTTTTAAAGACTAGCCACTAAGGCACAGGTGAACACAATGAAAACAATCAGACAACACACATGTGACATGAAACACAAGAATACTGAGGAACCCCTCATGGTCATTCAGGGTACTGCAGTCCAAAAACCCTGACATACATTACAACTTAAAACAGGTCAGAACTCTGTTTCTGAATGTGAACAATGATCAGCTGCTATTGATAAATGTGTTTTTATGTGGATCTTCATCAGTTTGCTCGACTTCATCGATCCAACCAAAATCTAAATCATAGAAAAATATTTTCCATGGAAATTAAAAAACAAACCAAAGATAAAGATCAGAAAATAATGAAATATTTTTACACACGTGTAAAAGTTGACAGTTGAAATAAAAATGAGTGAGAAGTAAAAGGAGAAATAAACAAAGCTTTAGAAATAACAAGTTAAATATTTAAATTCAGAAGATTTCTCTTGAAGAAATAAACATGATGAATAAAATCTTTATCTCTAACGGCTCTGATCCAGCATCACAGAGACATTCACAGGTAACAGCTTCACTGGGTGATGATGATCTGCAACGTGAAAGATGGGAAACATCTTCTGAGTAAAAGTGTGTCTGAAGTTGTGAATGTGTTTGTTAGTATCAGGATCAGAGAACGACAGTTCTCCTCTGTTCCAGTCCAGTTTCACTCTGATCCTCTGGATCTTCTGCACATAGAGATAAGATGATCCTGATGGTGACTCTGCATAGTATTCACCTTCATACAACCCTATTCTCCATGTTCCAGACTGTTTGTCTCCCTTCCTCTGGACAGGCTCTGCTGACACTCCCAGGAACCAGCATGTACTGTCTCCAACCAGGACTTCCCAGCTGTGAGTCCCTGAGTTAAAACCCTCAGATCCCAGGACAAAGGCGTACTCATCAAACCTCTCTGGATTATCAGGAAGCTTCTGTGTCTTTCCTCCTCTCAAACTGGTCAGATCTTCAGACAGGATGAGCCCTGGATGAGCAGAGTTTGGGTCCAGAACCACAGGACTGTAGGAAACCACGTCCTTCATCTTGTTCCAGATGTTGAAGCTCATGTTGCCCAGATGTTTTGCCACGTTTATGAGAGCTCCTGAGGCCAGCTGTGGATCATCCAGCAGGGGGCGCTGCGTGACTCGTTCCACTGCAGCCTTGTAGTTGAGCAGGAACGAGACGTCTTCAGCTCTCAGCTTGTCCTCTGTGGCTCTGATTGTGTCTGAAAGAGCCGTTATGTCTCTGCTCAGAGACTCAATCTTCTCCTTCATCACTCGACTCTTCTGCTCCTCTTCCTCCCTCAGTGCAGCCATCCTGGCCTCCTCTTCCTTCTCTAGAAACTTATGAAGCTTTTTAAACTGCTCCTTGATCTGTGTCTCTGTGAGTCCGGCCTGGACCTTAATGTGTTCTGTTGTTTGTTCAAACTTTACTTTAACACTTTCAAAACACTGTAACTTCTTCTTCAAGGGCTCCAGAGATTCCTGAAGCTGCTTCTTGTGTTGTTGTGCAGCTTCATCGATGGGTCTGCATCTGTGGCCGGTGTGTTTTTCTGAATCTCTGCAGACGAGACACACTGGCTGCTGATGGTCCAGACAGAAGAGTCTGAGTTTCTCTGAGTGCTGACTGCAGAAAGCATGTGAAGAGCTCTGATCTCACTCCTGTAAGAAGGTCTCACACAGGTTCTTCAACACCAGGTTACCAGGTGGTTCTGACCTTGAAGATCTTCTCTTACAAAGTGGACACTCTTTTACTACTTTGTCTTTCCACCAGCTCTTCACACAGTCTTTACAGAAGCTGTGGCTACATGACAGAATGACAGGATCTCTGAAGACATCATGGCAGACGGGACAGCAGAGATCCTCTTCTAATCTGGAAGCCATTGAGTCTCCAGGTGAAGCTGAAAACAGACAGTCAGTCAGTCACAGCTCAACAGGTGTTTGTTAAACTCACGGTCAGTGGGTGGAGCGTCGGCAGGTTGTAGTTTGACTCTTCTCTCCTGTAGCTGGACTCACTCAGGACGTTTGGTCCAGTTTGGTTTAGTTTGGTTTGGAAGGTGAATGTGATCGTCTGGTTTTCAGCCTGCGTCTCTTCAGGGAGGAACAGATGTTTCCTGGTTTCTCCGGTGTGTCATGAGAGGGTGGAGCTTGAGATGCTGGATGATAAAATGATAAAAACCTGTAAAATCTGAAACAAATATACAAGCGGCTCTGCTGCCAGTAAAAACTCTGCACCCCCTTATGGATTGCACTCTAACACTTTAACTTTTAACTGTGCCTGATTCATCTGCCTGTGCAATATCAACGATTCATGTGCAATACATTCACTGTACACATTCTCACACTACACATAGCTTTACTGTCTTTACACTGTATACAATAGCTTAATTTTATTCATATATTTCTATATTTTTTAATTCCTCACCCTTAAGTAGTCTCTCCTGTAGCTGGACTCACTCAGGACGTTTGGTTTGGTTTGGTTTAGTTTGGTTTGGAAGGTGAATGTGATCGTCTGGTTTTCAGCCTGCGTCTCTTCAGGGAGGAGCAGATGCTTCCTGGTTTCTCTGGTGAGTCAGGACACGATTGTAAAAAGTAATTCAAGCCTTGGATTTGATAACTGGTCACAAGTAATTTGGCAGTAACAAGCTCACACACACAAGAGACTTGGTTGTACAATAGCTGCTTGAATATGATCCCGATCTGCTGATTGCTCGAGTAAAGTGAAAGTTACATTTTAACAGGAAGTGCGGGGGAGGGGGGGGTGTCTGTGACGTGCTGAAGTCTTATTAAAGAGACAGAAGCAAAGTGCAAACAAATGAACACATTGTCAGAAAATGAAAAGACGGTTTTATAAATTCAAATCAGCTCAAGTTTGCTTGTTAAATTGTGTGAGAGTGTGGTAAAAAGTATGACATCATCAAATGATTGTACATTTTGTCCTGATTATTATACCTTACGTGTGACACCATTATGTGGTGTGACTTTGGACATTCAATAATTGTGGCTGTCAGAAACATATTTAATATATATATTAAATAATAACTTTAGTTTACAGAAAGCTACCTCGGGCACCAGCCTTCAAAGGAAGGAAAAGAGACAATCTATTGATTAAGTCTCATGAAAATATTAACTACAAATTTTGACTAATTAAATTATTAACTTTAACCAAAATTACCACGTCAGTAGTTAGCGAAGATGAAGGATATGGAGTTCAGAGGTTGCCAAACTTCACACTTATGCAACATTAATGAAGACAACCTTTGTGTTTAAGAAAAACATTTATTATGAAAATAATAAAAGCATAAACACACAAACTAGCTAAGTGAACTTAGACTGCTGTATATTAATTCAATAATATCAGTTACCATCATTTTCAGGCTCAAATGTTCATATTTCTCATTAAACTCAGACATTTGAACTACAAATCCAATTTCTTAGAATAATTTTAATACAATCACTGTAGAAGCAATTTATTTTATGATCCATTCAAAACGATTCAGTACTTTTGCTGTTCTAACTGCAATCAGTTAGTAATAGATTGATTTAAAAATGATCATGACGGGACATAATTTGGGATTTTGTTGAATGAAACCATTTTAATGGATCTGGTGGTTGGAAAGGATTTAGAGATTTTCCTTTCAGATTAATAAAGTCAATCTTAACTTATCTTAATTTATGTTGTCTTATCTTAATTTATCTTTAAAACATCTTCACAAAGAGGTTTTTTGGGGTTACAACAACGTGACAGAACTTCAGATTTTATTGCTCAGAAAAGAGAGTCAGTATTTGTAAAATTGCCCAAATTTGCATTTAGGAATATATAACAATGTTAATAAACAACTTAATTCAATATGAATATAGTTTGAATGCAGTGACCTCTCCACAGAGAGAGGTGTTTTGTTCATATTGAAAAACATCTTTGAAGTAACATTTTACACGCACAAAAAGAAAAAGCATCATCCACACACAATAAAAGATTTAATAGCCAGTGAAGTTGCATTTGTTTCCCCAATGCAAGTGTCAGAAACCTCTGATAATGTGAGAGCTGGCTGATCTGCTGATGGATCATATGGTGATGTTGAAACTGAGTCAGTGACAGAAAGAGATGATGGTGTTGTTGAAACTAATTGAGCGAAAAATAGCCATAATATTATTAAAACTGGAAAAGATATTTCCTATTCCAGCAAAAGGCGCAGATGAGTTATTGGAAGAGTTGCATTTTTTTGTTGTTAAGTTCAGCTAGTGTGCCTGTCACAAAGCGTACAGTTACAACAAAGTTCAAAAGCCATAACCTCCATATTGGCCAGGCTGTTATTGAAGAACAGGCCAATTCTTTGTGTGTTTCTAACCCTGTGGCTAAACTTTTGGGAAAGTTTGGCCCTCTTGCCACTTCTTATTAAAGAAAGCAACACGCTTAATGTTAGGGTTGTAGAGACTATTGAATATTTATTTGTAGACCAAAAGAGGTCATTTCATTACATCCCTTTATTGCAGTCAGTGCAGGAAATACTTAGTCACAGTGAATTACTGGATAGTGAAGTTCTAGTGGAACTCTTTTGAGCCTTTTTGACCTTCAATCGAGAAGGACTGAGAGAGCACATATTTACTTGCTTGATGTGTTAAATTCACAGCAGAAATTAAGGGTGATGAATATGATAAACAAAAACATAAAATCCTGCACAACTGAAATGCATTGTGCTTTGTTCTTCTTTTTCTTTTCCAGGGGCAGGTTCACACCAAGTTTTGAAGTTGAAGCACCCTGGGACACTGAGTGGAAGCTCATCTTTGTCTCCAGAACAAAGAAGACATGTGGTCTTAGGCTTTGGCTTCACATGTAGGCCCAACTATTGTTCACAACTATTGTTTCCCAGCATTTAAATAAGTAATAACTCATGAATAAACGTGTATATATCTCAATTTAAAAACCTGAAACTCTCTGAGTGTTAAATCCTACTTAATGAGAGATAATGTTATATTTACATTACAACTTAAAAAGGTCAGAACTCTGTTTCTCTTTAATAGTTTTTATTATTTTTATCACAATATTAAATCACATCATTAGGCTTCTGTTGAGTAAACACTTTTACAACATTTTCCATGAAAGTAAAAACAAACCAAAGATAAAGATCAGAAAATAATAAAAATCTTTTTCAAAGCTTTAGAAATAACGAGTTAAATATTTAAATTCATCAGATTTCTCTTGAAGAAATAAACATGATGAATAAAATCTTTATCTCTAACGGCTCTGATCCAGCGTCACAGAGACATTCACAGGTAACAGCTTCAAGTGATCTCTAGTGTAAAAGTATGGAAACATCTTCTGAGTGAAAGTGTGCGTGAAGGTGTGAATGTGTTTGTTAGTATCAGGATCAGAGAACGACAGTTCTCCTTTGTTCCAGTCCAGTTTCACTCTTATCCTGTTGATCTTCTGCACATAGAGATAAGATGATCCTGATGGTGACACTGCTAAGTATTTACCATTATAGAACCCTATTCTCCATGTTCCAGACAGTTTGTCTCCCTTCCTCTGGACAGGCTCTGCTGACACTCCCAGGAACCAGTGTGAACCGTCTCCAACCAGGACGTCCCAGCTGTGAGTCCCTGAGTTGAAACCCTCAGATCCCAGGACAAAGGCGTAATAATCAAACCTCTCTGGATTGTCAGGAAGCTTCTGTTTCTCTCCTCGTCTCCAACTGGTCAGATCTTCAGAAAGGACGAGTTCTGGATGAGCAGAGTTTGGGTCCAGAACCACAGGCCTGTAGGAGACCACGTCCTTCATCTTGTTCCAGATGTTGAAGCTCAGGTTGCCCAGATGTTTGGCCTTGTCTATCAGAGCTTGTGAGGCCAGCTGTGGATCATCCAGCAAGGGGGCGCTGAGTGACTCGTTCCACTGCAGCCTTGTAGTTGAGCAAGAACGAGACGTCTTCAGCTCTCAGCTCATCCTCTGTGGCTCTGATTGTGTCTGAAAGAGCCGTTATGTCTCTGCTCAGCGACTCAATCTTCTCCTTCATCATCCGACTCTTCTGCTCCTCTTCCTCCCTCAATGCAGCCATCCTGGCCTCCTCTTCTTCCTCCAGAAACTGATGAAGCTTTTTAAACTGCTCCTTGATCTGCGTCTCTGTGAGTCCGGCCTGGACCTGAATGTGTTCTGATGTTTGTTCACACTCTACTTTAACATGTTCTAAACACTGTAACTTCTTCTTCAAGGGCTCCAGAGTTTCCTGGAGCTGCTTCTTGTGTTGTTGTGCAGCTTCATCGATGGGTCTGAATCTGTGGTCGGTGTGTTTTTCTGAATCTCTGCAGATGACACACACTGGCTGCTGATGGTCCAGACAGAAGAGTCTGAGTTTCTCTGAGTGCAGACTGCAGAGAGCAGGTGAAGAGGTCTGATCTCTCTCCTGTAAGAAGGTCTCACACAGGTTCTTCAACGCCAGGTTACAAGGTGGTTCAATCATTGAACATATTTTCTTACAAAGTGGACACTCTTTTACTACTTTGTCTTTCCACCAGCTCTTCACACAGTGTTTACAGAAGCTGTGGCTACATGACAGAACAACAGGATCTCTGAAGACATCATGGCACACAGAACAGCAGAGATCCTCTTCTAATCTGGAAGCCATTGAGTCTCCAGGTGAAGCTGAAAACAGACAGTCAGTCAGTCACAGCTCAACAAACTTCACTGAGGTTCACTTCCTGTCTGAGTCGAGGTGTTTGTTAAACTCACGGTCAGTGTGTGGAGCGTCGGCAGGTTGTAGTTTGACTCTTCTCTCCTGTAGCTGGACTCACTCAGGACGTTTGGTTCAGTTTGGATTGGAAGGTGAATGTGATCGTCTGGTTTTCAGCCTGCGTCTCTTCCGGGAGAAACAGATGCTTCCTGGTTTATCTGGTGTGTCAGGACTAGATTGTAAAAAGTAATTTAAGCCTTGTATTTGAAAAATGCTCAAAAGTAATTTGGCAGCAACAAGCTCACACCGACAAGAGACGTGGTTGTAAAATAGCTGCTTGACTATGATCGTGATCTGCTGAGTGTTCCAAGATCAGAGGAAGTTCTGCAAAAGTTAAGCATGAACAGGAAGTGCAGGGGAGGGGGGGAGTCTTTCGAATATTTATTTGTAGACCAAAAGAGGTAATTTCATTACATCCCTTTATTACAGTCAGTGCAGGAAATACTTAGTCACAATAAATTTCTGGATAGTGCAGTTCTATTCAAACTCTTTTGAGCCCCTCACCAAAACTGAAATCCCACATTCGAGAAGGACAAATATTTACTTGCTTGATGTGTTAAATTCACAGCAGAAATTAAGGGTGATGAGTATGATAAACAAAAACATAAAATCCTGTACAACTGAAATGCATTGTGCTTTGTCATTCTTTTTCTTTCCAGGGGCAGGTTCACACCAAGTTTTGAAGTTGAAGCACCCTGGGACACTGAGTTCTGGAAGCTCATCTTTGTCTCCAGAACAAAGAAGACATGTGGTCTCAGGCTTTGGCTTCACATGTTGGCCCAACTATTGTTCACAACTATTAGGTCCCAGCATTTAAATAAGTAATAATTCATGAATAAACGTGTATATATATATATATCTCAATTTAAAAACCTGAAACTATCTGAGTGTTAAATCCTAACAAAAGACAGATAATGTTATATTTACATTACAACTTAGAAAAGTTCAGAAATCTGTTTCTGTTTCATAGTTTTTATTATTTTTAGTACAATATTAAACACATCAATAGGGCTGCTGTTGAAAAAACAGAATCATTTTGGCTTCATCACATCAAACAGACAATTGTTCATATATGTTCGATTATTTCACATGTGAACAGACTTTATGTGATTAAACATGAATCATGTCTCATGTGTGAGTTTTTAATAAAGTTTGTTGAATGTGAACAATGATCAGCTGTTATTGATAAATGTGTTTTTATTTGGATCTTCATCAGTTTGCCCGACTTCATAGATCCACACAAAATCTAAACGATAGAAAACATTTTCCATGGAAATGAAAAAACAAACCAAAGAAAAAGATCAGAAAAAAATGAAATCTTTTTACAAAAGTGGAAAAGTTGACATTAGGAATAAAAAGGAGTGAGAAGTAAAAGGAGAAATAAACAAAGCTTATGAATAACGGGTTTAATATATAAATTCATCAGATTTCTCTTGAAGAAATAAACATGATGAATAAAATCTTTATCTCTAACGGCTCTGATCCAGTGTCACAGAGACATTCACAGGTAACAGCTTCAGTTGGTGATGATGATCTTCAGTGTTAAAGATTGGAAACATCTTCTGAGTGAAAGTGTGTCTGAAGGTGTGAATGTGTTTGTTAGTATCAGGATCAGAGAACGACAGTTCTCCTCTGTTCCAGTCCAGTTTCATTCTGATCCTCTGGATCTTCTGCACAGAGAGATCATATGATTCTGTTGGCGACTCTGCTAAGTATTTATCTTCATATAACCATATTCTCCATGTTCCAGACTGTTGGTCTCCCTTCCTCTCGACAGACTCTGCTGACACTCCCAGGAACCAGTGTGTACTGTCTCCAACCAGGACGTCCCAGCTGTGAGTCCCTGAGTTAAAACCCTCAGATCCCAGGACTAAGGCGTACTCATCAAACCTCTCTGGATTGTCAGGAAGCTTCTGTTTCTTTCCTCGTCTCAAACTGGTCAGATCTTCAGACAGGACGAGCCCTGGATTAGCAGAGTTTGGGTCCAGAACCACAGGACTGTAGGAGACCACATCCCTCATCTTGTTCCAGATGTTGAAGCTCAGGTTGCCCAGATGTTTGGCCTCGTCTATCAGAGCTCCTGAGGCCAGCTGTGGATCATCCAGCAAGGGGCGCTGCGTGACTCGTTTCACTGCAGCCTTGTAGTTGAGCAAGAACGAGACGTCTCCAGCTCTCAGCTCGTCCTCTGTGGTTCTGATTGTGTCTGAAAGTGCTGTTATGTCTCTGCCCAGTGTCTCAATCTTCTCCTTCATCATCTGAGTCTTCTGCTCCTCTTCCTCCCTCAGTACAGCCGTCCTGGCCTCCTCTTCCTTCTCCAGAAACCAATGAAGCTTTTTAAACTGCTCCTTGATCTGCGTCTCTGTGCGTCCGGCCTGGACCTGAATGTGTTCTGATGTTTGTTCAAACTCTACTTTAACACGTTTAAAACACTGTAACTTCTTCTTCAAGGGCTCCAGAGATTCCTGAAGCTGCTTCTTGTGTTGTTGTGCAGCTTCATCGATTGGTCTGAATCTGTGGTCGGTGTGTTTTTCTGAATCTCTGCACACGAGACACACTGGCTGCTGATGGTCCAGACAGAAGAGTCTGAGTTTTTCTGAGTGCAGACTGCAGAGAGCATGTGAAGAGCTCTGATCTCTCTCCTGTAAGAAGGTCTCACACAGGTTCTTCAACGCCAGGCTAACAGGTGGTTCCCGCATTGAAGATCTTCTCTTACAAAGTGGACACTCTTTTACTACTTTGTCTTTCCACCAGGTCTTCACACAGTCTTTACAGAAGCTGTGGCTACATGAAAGAAGAACAGGATCTCTGAAGACATCATGGCAGACGGGACAAAAAAGATCCTCTTCTAATCTGGAAGCCATTGAGTCTCCAGGTGAAGCTGAAAACAGACAGTCAGTCAGTCACAGCTCCAGGAACTTCACTGAGGTAAACTTCCCCTCTGAGTCGAGGTGTTTGTTAAACTCACGGTCAGTGGGTGGAGCGTCGGCAGGTTGTAGTTTCACTCTTCTCGCCTGTAGCTGGACTCACTCAGGATTTTTGGTCTAGTTTTGTTCAGTTTGGTTCAGTTTGGTCTAGTTTGGTTTGGAAGGTGAATGTGATCGTCTGGTTATCAGCCTGCGTCTCTTCCGGGAGGAACAGATGTTTCCTGGTTTCTCAGGTGTGTCAGGAGAGGGCGGAGCTTGAGATGCTGGATCATAAAACCTGTAAGACCTGAAATAAATGTACAAGCAAACTTGCTGCCAGTGAAAGCTTTGCACCTCCCTCATGGACTGCACTCTTAACACTTTAACTCTTAACTGTGCCAGATTAATTTGCCTCTGCAATATCAACGGTTCATGTGCAATACATTCACTGTAAACATTCTCACACTGCACATATCTTTACTGTCTTTACACTGTATACATTAGTTAAATTACATTCATATGTTTCTATATTTTTTAATTCCTCACACTTAAGTATTAGATGTTTCCTGCTGATGTCTTTTTTACTCTTGCTGCTGTAATACTACAAATGTCCCATTGTGGGACTAATAAAGGATCATCTTATCTTATCTTATCTTAAATCCACGATTTTTCAGATCATTTAAAATCAAAACGATGCTACTTCATTGAGTTTGACTTGGAATGGGGAGAATGTTTCCTCTTCCATTCCCACACTCTGTTCTTGCTTAGAGTAACACTAATACCACTAAGGTGTCTCCAAACTAAAACGCTATCTGTGCTCACAGGAGTTTTGTCTCTGCATCAGTTTTAATCTCTGCCAACACGTCCAACACGCCTGCAGAGATCATGTGACCACTCACATTCACTGGACATGCACATCCCCCTGGACACAGGTTGTTGGAATAACATCTGCAAGCACCTGGTTCTGCAGTTTGGAAGTTTTATTAAAATGCAAGTGTCCATTTTCTTCTTCATGATTCAAGGACCCTGGTGTTTTCTTCTCTTCTGTTTGAGTTACAATGCAGAAGATGTGTTATCCCATCGCTGCAGAGAGGGGGCGCTGCAGCAGGCAACTGGAGTTTCGGCGAATAAGAAGCAGCGGAAATGAGGCAGTTGTGTTTTGAAAGAGGGAAATTTAAAACTCGAAGGTGTAAAACAGAAATGAATTAAACCAACGAGAGCCAGAGGAACATGAGCTGAACGGAGCCGAACTTGAAGTTGTTTCATGGACGTTTTCTCACTTACACGTTGTTTGAATCCGATAAAAAACAAGGGAAGCTAGTTTCTTGTGTTTTAAATCGATGCTCTCGGTAACGTTCACTTCACTTAAATCTGTTTCCCACAAACACCAATGTTACATCTGTAGATCATTGTTATTTGTGAATAATCATTTATTTTCACTCTTACTCTATTAATTCACCTCGTAAACTTTTATTTTAGTTTTTTTTTAATTTAACGTCAGATTTAGCTTCAGTAAAGAAAAGCTCCTCAGTCACTGGGCTACATTGAGGATGATGAATAAGTATATCACAGTATTATGTTGATTCTAATGTACTGTGTGTGTACTTGTGTTGTTAAACATGTATTTGTATGTTTTTCTACCATCAACCTGCAAATGAAAACTAGCCTGCATTATTAAATCTGACCCATTATATGATGGACTCCACTACACTAGTTAATTAATGTGCATTTTCCTTTTTAAATTCATGAATATGAATATGAAGCAGTATGTGTGGGTGAAGCTGCTGAAGTGAAGTAAATCCAACCGCTGCAGAGAACAGACACAAAGATGAACTTTGTATTTCATCAATTAAATATAACATAGACTAAATTAACTGTAATTCTATGTTCAAAAGACATCGTAGAGACAAAGGTGAGATTGTCAGTAACACACAGCATGAAATATTGTAAAGTTCAAATTTCCATTTTTGTTTTTTTAATATCATCATTTGTGTGGATAAGGAAACTACAATAATGAAATCTCCCCATCTCACTGTAGTCATCAATAGTTAATTCATATATATATATATATATATAATGGTTTGTCAAAAGATTACTTACCCTCCCATGTTAACTGCAGGTCAGACATATGTTTTACTTTTAACACTAAATATATAGAAAATAATATCAGTGATACTTGTGATTGTGTTTAATTAAACATACTTGAACACTTGGCCTGTTTGTAAAGGAAACATGGAGAACGTCACTAATTCAGCATGTACTTTATATATGTTTAATTTTGTGTCGGCCATGACCTTCACTTTAACAGCCTCAAGAATGTTGGCTAGTGAGTAATGTTAGCTAACAAGGCTAATGCTTACGTAGCTAATGCTAAAGCGGCTAATGCTAACTAGCAAGCAGATGCTAAGTTTGCTCTTTAACAAAACGATGTGAGACCAGAAACATGTCAATGAGGTAAAAGTGTGATTCTGTGTGAAATGTAATCACAGTTAACTGAGACTCCACCACAGAGTCATGATGTCATCACGTTGTTTGACTGAATTTACCCTGAATGTAGATCTACAGCACCAGACCAGAGATTGGGACAGCTGCTTTTTCTACAGACCCAATCATTTTGGCTTGATATTTACATTTCAACTTAAAAAAGGTCAGAACTCTGTTTCTGTTTCATAGTTTTTATTATTTTTATCACAATATTAAAATCACACCACTAGGCTGCTGTTGAAAAAACACTTTTACAGACAGAATCATTTTGGCTTCATCACATCAAACAGACAATTGTTCATATATGTTCGATTATTTCACATGTGTGAGTTTTAATAAAGTTTGTTGAATTTGAACAATGATCAGCTGTTATTGATAAATGTGTTTTTATGTGGATCTTCATCAGTTGCCTCGCCCTTCATAGATCCACACAAAATCTAAATGACAGAAAACATTTTCCATGGAAATAAAAGATAAACATCAGAAAATAATGAAATATTTTGTGGAAAAATTTGACAGTAGAAAAAAAATGAGTGAGAAGTAAATAGAGAAATAAACAAAGCTTTAGAATAACGGGTTTAATATATAAATTCATCAGATTTCTCTTGAAGAAATAAACATGATGAATAAAATCGTTATCTCTAACGGCTCTGATCCAGCGTCACAGAGACATTCACAGGTAACAGCTTCAAGTGATCTCTAGTGTAAAAGTATGGAAACATCTTCTGAGTGAAAGTGTGTTTGAAGGTGTGAATGTGTTTGTTAGTGTCAGGATCAGAGAACGACAGTTCTCCTCTGTTCCAGTCCAGTTTCACTCTGATCCTCTGGATCTTCTGCACAGTGAGATCAGATGATCCTGATGGTGACACTGCTAAGTATTTACCTTCATAGAACTGTATTCTCCATGTTCCAGACTGTTTGTCTCCCTTCCTCTGGACAGGGTCTGCTGACACTCCCAGGAACCAGAAAGTACTGTCTCCAACCAGGACGTCCCAGCTGTGAGTCCCTGAGTTAAAACCCTCAGATCCCAGGACAAAGGCGTAAAGATCAAACCTCTCTGGATTGTCAGGAAGCTTCTGTTTCTTTCCTCGTCTCAAACTGGTCAGATCTTCAGACAGGACGAGCCCTGGATTAGCAGAGTTTGGGTCCAGAACCACAGGACTGTAGGAGACCACATCCCTCATCTTGTTCCAGATGTTGAAGCTCAGGTTGCCCAGATGTTTGGCCTCGTCTATCAGAGCTCCTGAGGCTAGCTGTGGATCATCCAGCAAGGGGCGCTGCGTGACTCGTTTCACTGCAGCCTTGTAGTTGAGCAAGAACGAGACGTCTTCAGCTCTCAGCTCGTCCTCTGTGGTTCTGATTGTGTCTGAAAGTGCTGTTATGTCTCTGCCCAGTGTCTCAATCTTCTCCTTCATCATCTGAGTCTTCTGCTCCTCTTCCTCCCTCAGTACAGCCGTCCTGGCCTCCTCTTCCTTCTCCAGAAACCAATGAAGCTTTTTAAACTGCTCCTTGATCTGCGTCTCTGTGCGTCCGGCCTGGACCTTAATGTGTTCTGCTGTTTGTTCAAACTCTACTTTAACACGTTTAAAACACTGTAACTTCTTCTTCAAGGGCTCCAGAGTTTCCTGAAGCTGCTTCTTGTGTTGTTGTGCAGCTTCATCGATGGGTCTGAATCTATGGTCGGTGTGTTTTTCTGAATCTCTGCAGATGACACACACTGGCTGCTGATGGTCCAGACAGAAGAGTCTGAGTTTTTTTGAGTGCTGACTGCAGAGAGCATGTGAAGACCTCTGATCTCTCTCCTGTAAGAAGGTCTCACACAGGTTCTTCAACGCTAGGTTAGGAGATAAATCCTTTGATTGTCTTTTCTTACAAAGTGGACACTCTTTTACTTCTTTGTCTTTCCAACTGCTCTTCACACAGTCTTTACAGAAGCTGTGGCTACATGACAGAATGACAGGATCTCTGAAGACGTCAAGGCAGATGGGACAGCAGAGATCCTCTTCTAATCTGGAAGCCATTGAGTCTCCAGGTGAAGCTGAAAACAGACACTCAGTCAGTCACAGCTCCATGAACTTCACTGAGGTTCACTTCCCCTCTGAATCGAGGTGTTTGTTAAACTCACGGTCAGTGGGTGGAGCGTCGGCAGGTTGTAGTTTGACTCTTCTCTCCTGTAGCTGGACTCACTCAGGACGTTTGGTCTAGTTTGGTTTAGTTTGGTTTGGAAGGGGAATGTGATTGTCTGGTTTTCAGCCTGCGTCTCTTCAGGGAGGAACAGATGCTTCCTGGTTTCTCTGGTGTGTCATGAGAGGGTGGAGCTTGAGATGCTGGATGATAAAACCTGTAAGACCTGAAACAAATGTACAAGCAGCCCTGCTGTCGGTGAAAACTCTGCACCCCCTATGGACTGCTCTCTAACACTTTAACTCTTAACTCTGCCTGATTCATCTGCCTGTGCAATATAAACGATTCATGTGCAATACATTCACTGTACACATTCTCACACTGCACATAGCTTTGCTGTCTTTACACTGTATTCATTATTTTAATTTCATTCATATATTTCTATATTTTTAAATTCCTCACCCTTAAGTAGTCTCTCCTGTAGCTGGACTCACTCAGGACGTTTGGTTTGGTTTGGAAGGTGAATGTGATCGTCTGGTTTTCAGCCTGCGTCTCTTCAGGGAGGAACAGATGCTTCCTGGTTTCTCTGGTGTGTCAGGACTAGATTGTAAAAAGTAATTCAAGCCTTGGATTTGATAACTGGTCACAAGTCATTTGGCAGCAACAAGCTCACACAGACAAATGACTTGGTTGTAAAATAGCTGCTTGAATATGATCGTCATCTGCTGAGTGTTCAAAGTTCAGAGGCAGTTCTGCAAAAGTTAAATATTAACAGAAAGTGCAGGGGGGGGGGAGTCTGTGACATATCTGTCCTATTAAAGACAAATAAGAAAAAGTGCAAACAAATGGACACTATGTCAGAAAATTAAAAGAGGGTTTTATAAATTCAAATCAACTCAAGTTTGCTAGTTACATTTTGTGTGACTGCAGTAAAAGTATGACATCATCAAATGATTGTACATTTTTTCGTGATCATTATACCTTACATGTGACACCATTATATTGTGTGACTTTGAGTATTCAATTAATGTGGCTGTCAGAAACATATTTAATATTAGTATTAAATACAAACTTTACTCTACATTAAAGCTACCTTGGGGCACCAGCCTTCAAAGGAAGGAAAAGAGAAAAATTATGTATTAAGTCTCATGATAATTTTAACTACAAGTTTTGAACTTTGATGAATAATTAACTTTAACCAAAATTACCAGGTCAGTAGTTAGCAAAGATGAAGGATATGGAGTTCAGAGGTTGGAAATCTTCAAACTTATGCAGCATTATTGAAGACAACATTTGTATATAAGAAAAACATTTATTATGAAAATAATAAAAGTATAAACACACAAACTAACTAAGTGAACTCGGTCTGCTGTATATTAATTCAATAATATCAGTTATACCATCAATTTAATTGTCAAATTGTTCATATTTCTCATTAAAATCTTATCTTAACTCATGTTGTCTTATCTTATTTTGAATTTAAAACATCTTTATAGAGGTTCTGTGGGGTTATAACAACATTACAGAGCTTTTGGTTTTATTACACAGAGAAGAGAGTCAGTATTTGTAAAATCGCACAAATGTGCTTATAGGAACATAAATCAATGTTAATAAACAACTTAAATTAAAAAGTAATAAAGTTTACCTGGTTGACCCAGGTTTGATCCTCTGCAGCGACGGCAGGTTTGGATCCAGCTCTTTGCTACATGTCTTCTCTGGTCTATCTCCTCTGTTTATATTCTGTCCCATCACTGAAGATTATAGCGCCCAAAGATTTATTCAAACAAATGAGTCAAAGAATTCTCAAAGTATAATCAGGCGATTAGTCCGACAGTGAGGAGCGATTTTCTTCTCTGATGAATCCTCAGAGCCACATTCAGCTTCGTGTATTCTCCAGCAAATCTGGGATTTTTGTTATTTTCAGGTTTTATGTAATATTTGCGGCATGAGCTCGAAAAGCACAAAATGTACCAAAAAAATAAAGCAGAAAATCCTCCAGATTGTGTGTCTGCCACCTGTTTCATTCAGTGCAGCAGCTCCAGGATTTATATTCCAAATCACATCGTTTATATGTCAAAATTAAACAACGTGCGAATGTGTAAAATGTGTAAGGCCTCTAAACCGTGCTCTGTCCTTCACTCACTTTGACTCCAGCAATGTCATCATTAATAATACACAGACTGAATAATCCCAGGCTCCTCTTCATTAATATTTGATGCAGGCTTTGGAGCAGCAGCGGGCTTTTCCTAACCTTTCAGTCCACTGCAGCAAAGCATCAATTACTGCAGATGAAAGGGATGAACGCGGACGTCTCGTTAACTCTTCTTCATGTGCTGTCTGTCGCAGGGACGGCACACAGATGTTGATTTGTACCAGACAGCAGAGGAGAGGGGTTTGCACGTCAGTCGCTGTTAATGGTTTCAGGTTAAATCTCCAGTCGTGACAGTTCTCGTCTGATCAAGGGAAACAAAACCTTGAACTCTTTCAGTCGGTTTCATGAACAGGAGAGCCGATCTCGCTTCAGCTCGAACTGGACCATGGGTCGGATTTAAAAAGTCGTCCATGATCTCTGAACGTCTTCACTTCCACTGACCTGATGTTTGAATGATGAAGATCTTTCGTGTTGATTACTGACCCTGAAGTGGGCGATACTGCGTAGTGAGAAAATTAACGAGATTAACCGATAAGATTTCAACATCAAGCCCACATGGGTGATGAGGATGAAACGTACAATGAGACAAAGACTTGAGGCTCAGTTCAGATTCTCAGGTGTGAAATTGTTGAACTCAGATTAGACTCCAGATTTCTGTTGGAAACATGCAGAATATAGTCGTGTTAACATGAGTTGAAGACACAAGGTCGGACTTACTCAGCCTTACAGTATAATTCCACTGCCACAGTGTTCAGCAGCTTTTCAATACTTGACATTTTATATTAATATCATCAAGTGCGTTTATTGTAATCATGACAAAACTGACATTTTTGTGTATTTTCTATTGGCTCCTTTGTGCGTTACACACTATCAATCAATCAAATTTTATTTGTATAGCCCATATTCACAAATTACAATTCATCTCATAGGGCTTTAACAAGGTGTGGCATCCTCTGTCCTTAACCCTCAGAGAGAGAAACCTCAGAGAGAGCCACATGTGAGGGATCCCTCTCCCAGGACGGACAGAAGTGCAATAGATGCCACGTGTAGAAAACATTCATCAATAAAGTCTTTAGCGGCATTGATGCAGTCCCGCTGCAATCACAGTCCATGGTCAGCAACCAGCAGGACCACGATCCACCATCCAGACCAGAGGCCACTCCAGTCCTCAGTCACCGTCCACCGCCGCCCACCAGGACCCACCGGATCTTTATTTCTCTTCAAACAACGATTTCACTTTTTCAGTGAATCCGAGGTCAAAGCCCGACTTCTGTGTTCTACATGAAATGTGCAGAGTTTCTCATGAGAAAAACAGTTTGACTTTTTTCCAAGTGTAAAAAGATGGAATAAAAAAAATTCTGCCAGAACCTTCCTCTCTTTGAACTGCTCCACAGACGGATGGTGATCTATTCACTCTGCACATGAATGGCTCTGTGTGGGTTTCTGTCTATGTGTGTCTGTGTGTGTGAGATTTGCAGATGTAATATTTGTGTTTGGAGCAGGTTGTGCTGGTCTGGCAGTCTTTGTTGTGTGTATGTGTGTGTTTGTGTGTGTGATCTAAATGCATAAATGCATGTGTATTTGTGTGTGTGTGTTGAAACTGCACACTGTTGTTAGGGATTCAGCTGAATCCTAAATTGCTGTGCAGAACCACTGGGTCACATTTGATTCAAACAGCATCTGTCTGTCCAAATAAATAAAAAAATACATCAAATGAATCATATTTATTTTCTCTGTTTTTGCATTTTATTGCAGTGGAGAACATCAGGCTCCCTGCTGAGACTCTAATGTAAAAGATTGATGTTAATATCTGGCATTGCACTTACGTTATTTCTCAGATGTAGATGTTAAATGTTAAAGCTATATATATATTTATTCATTTTACCCCCCCGGAGCTTCTGTTGACTTCCTGCTCTCGGCTTCCACTGGGTCAGGAATCCAAGGGAGACTCTGTAACTGGACTTGACTTGTTTTACCTTTTTAACCAGCAGCTTCAAAATGAGTTTAATCGACTGTGAACAGAGAGAATGTTTCCTCTGTCGTTCCCAGTCCTTCCCCTTAACCTCTCATGTAACGTTGGTGAGTGGGTTTGATCTCCTGTGAGAGGAAGTGACTTCAACTGTCAGAATCAGGTCCAGCAGGTTGAAGAGTGACGCTGAACTGTAGACCAGTTAAAGTTGAGGTTGGTGAGTCTAGAGAAACCAGCAGGATGAAGGCTCTTTGCAACCGAAACATCTCGACCCTACTAACAACCCTTTCGTCAAAGCTACGCCTCCAAAACACATTCACAAGCGTTGACCGACAAACTGCTAGAAGCCGACGCTCGCTAGCTTCTGACTATCGACTCTGCTTCAGCGTATGTGTCTCTGGTTTGTGACGACTCTGGTCAATCGCAGTGAGTTCACGACCACAATGAGTGACAGCTACTTCAGGACGGGAAGAGGATTTCAACAAATAACATAAAATATCACATTCTCAGCGGATAAACCTTTAAAATATGAAGAATTCTAAACAGGTGGATTTGTTACAGGGTTGCTGCTGCTCAGTAAAAGTTACGTTGTGTTGCTTTAATGCCTCCTCAGCTTCACTGGTAGCTGGCCATTATTATTCCTTCAGTATCTGTGGTGCTTACGAGCCTTGAATTAGCTATGAGGTAAAAAAAAAGGGACGTATATGGATGAGAAGAATGACCTTGAAGCTGACTCCAGCAGCAGGATCAAAGTCTCCCTTGTTCACTTTCTTCAGAGCCGGAGATCTGTCTGAAGGTTTTTTTTTGCATAATCATCGAGCGCCGAACTACCGCAGGGCAGGTGGGATCCTCACAACATCGCCGGGTCGTAAAGGTGCAACCGCCTCCTCCTCCGCCGCCCCCCCCCTCCATGGCTGAAATGATAAAACAATTGATAAGGTCGTCTGGGAGTGTTTAGTCACTGCTCAACACCTTTAGGAGGCTGGAGAAATAGAAGTGTCTTGCAGAGGCATGGCGGCGTGTCGGAGTGCACCAGCAGTCAAAGGGAGCTCAGGCGAGACAGGCTGTAAGTGGATTCTCCACCTGATGTCCGCATCAGTTTCATCTGACTGATTTCTGTCTCCACTGGTCCCAGTCGACAGGCTGAGGAGGGGACGGGGCCACTCGCTCATCGACGCCAGATGGCCGACCGGCCCGTTCGTACTGGGCAAAGTCTTTTCTTGGTGTTTCACTTCCCGGTGATTCATCGACTGTCTGCGCTCTCGCTTCTCGGGTTCTGACTTTTCAGATTCAGCCTCAAGTTGGCACCATCACCGGGGATACTGGGAATTTGGCATTTATAACTTCTTTAAAGTTTCGGTGTGTAGGATTTAGGTGGGAGGGTCTATTGGCAGAAATGTAATATAAAATATTTAAAGTTTTCTTTACCCTAAAATGGGCCCTTCATATTGAAATATTTTATATTTAAATACTTCACATTAACATCAGGAGCAGGTCCTCTCTACGGAGGCTGCCATGTTTTCTACAGTAGCCCAAACCGGACAAACTAAATCTTTTTTAGAGTTTTTATGACAAATGAAGCGACCACAGGTTCTCTTTCATGTTTTGAAGAGGAGGATGAGCTGAGGGGTATTAAGCTGCAATATGCATCTTCACCACTAGGTCTATAAATTCCACATACTGCACCTTTAACTCTCCTTTGAGTTTCTGAGGGAGCGATCTGCACTGAGACACAAAGAGAACCAGTGAGAAAACCCTTGAATCCAGGTTGCAGCAGTGGAAAATGGAACTGGTAAAGCATCACTGTCTCTGCAGGGTTCACTGACTGCTGCGCTCGGAGTTACCTGTCGTTCCATCTCCCCTCTCCTGTCGGCTGGAGGTGACAAGTTTGTATTGATCAATTTTACATGGCGTGTCAGCCAGGAAAGTGGAATGCCAGGAGTGTAGTTTGGGTTTCAACAAGGGGAGATTGAATATAAATTTCTAAATTGCCTTGTGTGCTTTTCAACTCTTTCCTGTCACTCAGCCTGCGTTATGCTTTGCCCCGGTGGATACCAGTCTCTCCTTCCCCTCTCTGCAGGAGATAGTTAGGACCCGAGCACAGACCGGTGTGATGGAAACAGCTTGGGTCCTTCCTCTTACTGCTCTCCTTATCAGAAACAAATCTCATCTAACAAGGTAGAAAATGTCCATGTTTTCTGCGTCTTGTGCTTTGGTGTGACAAAACGTTCTGATAGCACCCCCGACAAATATTCAAAGATATTATATTTAGCCTGAATGTGTTTTCGAGCAGTATTTGCCATGTGAAGATGTATTGTACTTGTACACAAAATACCTTTTGAGGAGTTCAATTCTGAAGGTTCGTTTTATCAGAGCAATGAAACAAGAAGTTGTATTAACTCAAAAATACATCATCCAGTCGGCCTCTGACTTTACGTTACTTCATAAGACGTCAACATTCCAATATTCAGTTTTATAGTCTTAGCGCCACCTACTGGAAATTACATGTTATATGCTGTGATGTGCTGCTTGACCCCATTCACCTCAGATTTGGTCAGAAAATGAAGACTTTGATGATACTTAAATTGACAGTTAAGATGATTCTCTGACTAGTTTAGATGTAATGAGCAGGTTAAGGTAAACTTTTAATCAATTACACATTTGTAATAACTCATATTTGTTAATTGACTAACTAACCAAGCCCAGCATATAGAACATACTTTATTACAGATGACCTGGGCAGTTGAAAACTACATTTCTCCACCTGCATGTGATCGACTTTCAATAAAATGGGTTTGACCGATTTCTGATAATAAACAATCATATAAATCATAATGATATGTTCTTAACGTATGCAGCACTGAGAGGAGAATCAACAAAATGTCCGAGCTTATTAAGGATTTATCCCCGGGCCTTGTTTGATGTTATATTTTTGGTTCCCATCCCCGTAGTGGAGTGTTGCTGATGGCAGCAGCTACAGTAGGAGATGGAGGAGGAGGAGGAGGAGGGAGGTGCAGGGTTCTCATCAGCGAGCTGCCATGACGAGCTGCCACAGCTGTCAGGTGCTATGAGAGATCTTTTTCCAAGGTAAGGCAAATTCCTGCTGGTTCAGTTCTAATAGGACTGTCAGGCCCTCAGAACTGGGAGGGAACGGAGTGAGCCTGGAGCCGAGAGCTTTCTGCAACCGCGCCGCACCAAGGCTGCCTCGTGGCACACGCAACCAAAGCCCCTCATTGAGACACACGGGCCAATGCAACTCGTGACAGGCTTCACTGTGATGCATCTGCTGGGGCTGTGGCAGCTGCACTGGAGTCTAAAATAACCCAGCGGCCAGAAGTGAGTCTCACACTACGAAACTTGTAAGAACTCGATGTATAACATTCACACTTTTCACTTCTTATTTCCCCGATCCCCGTGTGTTGCTTGTTAGCTCCTTAGCTTCTCCGGGCAGAAACCAGAGTCGCTGATCGTTATTCGGTTTGTTAATTCAGTCGACTCAAAGTCTCCAAACTTCAAAATCCATTTATGATACCGAGCACCACCAACGTTTTTCAGCAGTGACCAGTCGAGTTTTCCAAAAACAAATCGAGTCGCCAGGAACAAAGGATTCACATGACAAGTTAACCTGAAGCAGGCATTTGAATTCACGCAGGGAACATTTGGTGAAGAGCGACCGACAGGACATGATGGATTCTCACTGCAGGTCTGTGCTGCAGGATGTGAAGAGAGCCGATGACCTTTAGTCCAAGGTCGTGCCTCGTTGCTTCATCATACTTTGTCCAAACAGCTTCACATTGGCAGCAGCACAGGGATCATTTCACCTCAGGAGTTAGTGAAATGTGTTTCACCTAGAGCAACCACGGTTAAATATGCTTTTCAGCCCCGTTCCTGTGAGCAAACCCCTTGAATGCAAACCACCGGAGGGAACAGGTGAGAGGTGCAGCTGACCTTCACCTTCATGGGAACAGTGAACGTGCCGGTAAGGTTGTGGAATTCTCATTATTTGGTGTTTAGGCACAACTTCTGCATGGTTAGGTGTGGATAATGTCAGCTTGGGTTCTTCTCTATGGCTGGACGACCTTTGTAAGGTCACGGATCACAGAAACGTGATCTGTCTCATATGAGTAATAAACAACACACTGCCAAAAATCATGCTTTGTCAACTATGAAACATACGAAACTTCACAATAAGCCGATCGATTGGAAACTAATGGTTTCGGTCCAATCCAGTGTATCCTCTGCTTTTACACTGTTTATACTTTTATATATACATTTATATATTTTCCCTGAAATTATAAGTGTTGCATGTGTGATGTATTTTATTTAACTTTCCTTTTGCTGCTGTAAATTTCCCTTTTCCTATCTTATCTTCCACATGGTGCGCCGTTGTGTTGACAGAACAACCAGCGTTTGAAGGACTATGACATTCAGCTATTTGAAAGAATAAAACTTAATTTTAAAGAAATAAAACATTCTTATGTAACTGCACTTTGTTTTTGTTTTACCTCCTCTCACAATTCTGGCTGTGACCAATTTCCTTTTGCATCTTAAAGCTCCTTTTCTTTGACAAATTGAATATCCGACAGAAACCAAAGCGTCTTGCTTGATGTTATTCTGTGACATTTTCCTGTCTTCATAACGCTTTGAATTTGTGCACAGACGAGAGAACTCCGACATTTCGGTGTCACAATAACCCGCCTCTCTTTGGTAATCAGAGGGCACTCTGGGATGTTCTAACCCGAGAATGACATTTACAAGCATCAATCCTGAAAACGCATTTTTCCAGCTAGAAATGCAATCCCCCATTATCACAACCACTTATCAGTCTCTTCAGCAGGAATGAGAGGAGCACTTTCACTTCTATTTTTTGTTAATAGCGGAAGAAAAACAAACCAGGAAACATCAAAAAGTGACTTTGAAAAGCGTCACTTGAATCTGTGGAGTTGGCGGTTGGAGTCATTACAGAGACGTTACCGTGTAAATCCGAGTGAGCAGCCACTGGGCTCAGCTTCCACCCCCGGCTGCATGAAGTGCCGAGTCATGCATCATCACCTCCACGCATGCAAAGACCTGGATTAGCCGAGCAGCGGGAGAGGAGTCGTGTACAATTTCACTTTCACGCCGATAGAATGAAACCTTGTAGCCAACTGGCATTAGATTGCAAACTCGTTCTCCTGTTCAGCCCGAGTGACTTTCAATTCAGGGTGTGCATTATCGATCCGAACAGGGAACAAGGCCCGTTTCCTCAAAGTTCAGCTCTTTACCAATTATCTCACTTATCAGCCAGTTCCCCCACCTTACCGTTAAATACAAGCAAATGGTGTGTCAGGCCGAAACAAGTGGGAAACACAAACACCCTGTGCAGAGCTAATTTTGTGACAGCTTAGCCCACGCGACAGTGAAATTGAGAGAGAGGATTAAATTAGTTTACTTGCAGACGGTACTGTACATCTAATCCCAGAGTTGCGTACCGTCGGTTCACCCTTCCAGAAAATTATTTTACACAACACATTACCGAGGGGGCCGGTTGGATGTTGGATGTTGGGTCACACATGCCACAGGCAATCAGGCCTCTGCACAGTGCGGCATGTTCACGGTGTGTGTGTGTGTGTGTGTGTGTGTGTGTGGACAGAAGAAATGTTCTCTGAGTGGTTACATCAGTTTTCTGTGGATTTATTCCAGGTCGTTCTGAAAAATGTCAACCTGCTCTGACTCATATTACTTACGGCATGCTAATTCACACGCTTTCTGCCTCTGTGCAGTCGGGGAAACGCTGCCACGTCCAACACAATCATATTTATTCATCCCATGTTTACAGATGAGTGTAACAGCAGTGAGCTTGAATCCAGGCTTCTGTTACTGAGGGATATCACAACATGACGCACAGACTCAAGTATATATGTGACTTTAAACAAAGCTGTGAAGGCATCGAACAAACAAACAAACAAAAGCAGAACCTGATCCGCCGCGGTACAGGAGATCCAAAGCAGCTTTGCAGGAGATTAGAAGCCGGTCCAAGTCACCACATGGAGCGGGGGAACCCTCAACCGGGAGACACATGTGGTAATTACCTTTCAGCCTGACACCGCTGTGTGGGTAGTGACATGAGGTGGGAGGAGTGGAGGAGGAGAAATGTGAAATATGCCCATGAACCCGAGATCTAAACTGCACATCGTCATGAGTTAACACCTAAATGCCTCATTTGCTCTTTTATTCTCTTTAAACGGTTGTGGTTTAATTATTTAAACATATTAATGCTCTTTTTTGAGTTTAATAAATGCATGTCACCACTTTGTGACATAACGAGAAAAATGACCAATCAAAATCTGCAATAACTAACCGCATACCCAGAGGTGAGGGTATCATGGAGACGCAGGAGCTGTGTGTGTGTGTGTGTGTGTGTGTGTGTGTGTGTGTTTGCGATGATATATTCAGTTTGGTGCGATTTGGTTATAAATAAATGTTTCCTTCACAACATAGATTTTTATTCATGTATGTTTTTCCTGTTATTTGCATGCAAAATAGGTCTACCATCCAGCGGACAAAATGAAAACACCACCCACGCCAGGACTTCAGACGCAGCCCAATTTCACAGGAGAATCTGGCAACCCCCTCGCCTGTGCCGAGCGGAGCAGTCAGGGAACATCACAGTGTGTTTGGAACTGTTCTCAAAAAACCAAAATAAATTGGAGGCAAAGTGTAAGCTCACACTTGTCATCCGAATCCCTCCCACACGGGAATAAACCACCAACATTGTGACAGACAGTGTTTGCCGGGAAGCCGCAGCCTCCAAAGTCTGGATCTTCACCATCACGCCAGCATGACGAGCCCGATTCCAGCGAGCCGGCGACTGGGAGGGAAGGTTTTCTTGGCCGCGTATGAGGCAATTAACAAAGTTTTCTGTTTGCACATGTGTTGTAAAGGGGAATTCTTCAAACGAGCCTGAGCTGGAGAAATGAAACACCCGTCCTCAAAGGGAATCTCTCTTTTTACCCCACTGCCAAGTCCCGCCCCCTTTCTAATTCAGCGCTCTCACTCCGAGGTTCAAATGGCGTTCAATCAAAGACTCACGCTGCCAAAAGCGTCTTCCTAATGTTTATATTAGCTTATGTCTGGAATCCGTGCCGTGGCTTTCGAGTGCAGCTCAGGCCGAAGGAAAATGTCGGGACGTGGCAGCAGATGAGAGAACGGAGACGCTCCTCAAACATTAAGGAATCGTTAAACGGACGAGGGAGTGTTTCGCTAATCTTTAAATCTCTGCTGACGTGTTCGGCGTGAGGACGTGTCCACATTAATTGAGCTTCATAATACATCATCTAATATAATCCCTCTCCCATATTTATGCATAAATGTTCCTACTCTCCCTCGGCCCGACTGCTACGCTCCTGTTCACAGAGGAAAAATCTGCAGCTGCCTCATTTGTATTGAGCAGAGAACAAGTTGATAAAGCCTCCAGAGAAACCAGCAGCTGTACCCGACATCTGCCCCACGCCGCGTTCCCAGCATGCATCTGAAAAACAACAGTTTCTACAGGAACGTAAAAAACCCTGTAGTGGAGCGAGGGATCCCATTTTCCCACCTGTCAGTCATCTTTATATCCCTTGTAGGGTTTGGTCATGATTGTTTCTGCACCGTGCTGCTCGTGTGTTTTCAGTGAATCGGTAGTTAGCTGTGTTAAACCGCGGCAGCGAGGTGAGAGAGCTCAGCCCCGGTGACGTCCCGTGTGCCGCTGGTTCCTCGAGCTGCTCTTATTCCCTCCCACAACGAAAACAGAGGATATTGGCCCCGACTAAGGAGAAGTCCCCGGAGCTGAGCAGCTCCCTTTCCGCTGGAGAAGGTCAGAAACTGAAAAAGGAATTTCACCAACTTTACAATGAAGCATTAGAAGCTGTGGATCGGGGGGGGGACATTTGAGGATTTATAAGGACATTTTTTACCAAGAGAAACCTTTAAAAAAATCGTGTTTTAATTTGTTCTGTGCATCACAATTGAATTTCAACCCTGTTATCCTTGTAGTGAGAGTCTGACATCACGAGTCTCTGAAGAGCATCTAAAAGGCCTTTTCTTTTAAAGCACTTCTGACCTCATCGTGACCCATTGACCGGTCAGATTTACACGCATGTTTTTAAATGATAGATACTCTTGACAGTAATCAGGGCAAACATCAGGCTTGGTTAGTTTTTCCTCAGGCTCAGACAGAAAGTGGCGGAACTGTACCGGAGGGATGGAGAACATTCATCCAGGAGATGTTCCCTCATTTGATATTTACATGATGATGAGAGATTTGACCTGATGGTGTTAGAAGGGGCTGAGATCTGCTGACTGAAGGACGCAGCACATGATTGACCTCCTGTTGACCTCGAGTCAGATCCGTGCCCCGACCACGAACCCTCCTTCAAAGTCACCTCCATCTTCTCCTGTTGGCCTGTTACTGCACATGCCAGAGAGCATGATGGGATGCTAATTGCTTCCCTGTACCGTGCAGTGCACCTGCGTGAGGGCGTCTGCGTCTGCTGGGCTTCTAACCCTCGTTGGTTCCGGTGTTTCCTTTGATTTGTCGCCCGCTTGTTTCTCAAAGGATCCAAATGTGGTAATAAATGTTACATGAGTAGTTTCACAGCGACACCAGGAGAGAGAAGCGTTTTATCTCCGTGCACGAGTTCACATCAGAGGAAAAAAACAACAACACAGTGAGTACCTCAGGCCAAAAGGAATCAGTCTTCACCTTTTAGCTGGATTATATCAAGTAGGCTTCTCACAGTTTATATGTAATAATAATAATAATAATATACTTTATTTGTATAGCACCTTTCATACAAAGTGCTTTTCTATAAGTGTCAAGTAAAAACATGTTAAAATGTTATTCAAAATAAGTAGAGAACAGATTTCAAGAAACATAAGAACCGTTAAAACGATATTTAAAAGGAAACGAAAAACAAAAAATTATAATTCAACTTAAAAATGCATACACAGATATCCTCTGTCTGTGAGTGAACTCACTGACAGGCTCATGACGTCAGTGCTGGTGTTCACCATGAGCATCCTCTTCGTTTAGCTCGTTAGCTCCGATGACACTTGTCAATTTGCACTGAACACAGAGCGCAGCCGGGGCTGATGGGAATCTCATTACAGGTCCGGTCATAAACCAAAGTGTTGGACAAATTATAATCCTGCCGATGCTGGTGTGAGACGACCACAGCGATAAAAAGTCATTTCCTTAGGGGACGATTTCTGAATTTCATGGCAACGCATCAAGTGATCGATGATTTATTTCAGTCTGGACCAACAGGAGCCAAAAAATACTGACACACCACTAAAATTTGATTAATGCTGGAGTCCAGAAGATATAATATATAACAATTCCTCATTAAAATGGATATTTTGTGTGAAAAACCACGCTACACCACTGGTTATGGATCTGGATCATCCATTGCCGTTTGCTATGTAATGTGAATTAAACTTTCATACGTTACTTTATCCTCGAACATGATTTGAGTCTTATCAGGTAGATGTTCGTCAATAAAGACAACAACTGTCATGAGACAAATAGTCAAATGTCTTTAAAATCATATAGAAAAGATACTTCCCGTGAGATTCCAGGGAGAACAGAGACCTGAAATCATCCAGTAGAAATTGAATCATGCCTCGTGTGTGTTTTGGACTCACACTCAGCAAACAACTCTTCAACGGCAGCAGGTGAAAAACAACAACAAGCTCTCTAGTTTGCCCACGGCAGCTATTTCTGCCGCGCTCTAAATAAAAGCATAAATAAATAAGAATAACTTTCTCTCCGTCCAAATCACCTGTTCCTGCATCCCGCCCTCGGTGATGAGCTTCATGATCCCCGTCAGCTTCGTCTGAATAGTGCATCAGATTTAGAGCCATTATGTTCTGAGAGCTGCGAGTGCCGGTAAACGAGTTGGGTCATGAAGAGTGAAAAGGATGAAAACCTGGATACGTTCAGCGGAGGTCAACAGGTTTCCTGAGGTGTCGAGCAAAATATAACAAACGCAGCGTTCTGCTTTTACAGACGTCACGAAATGATCAAAGGAGAAGAGGTCAAATCGGGTTAAAAGACTCATTACAATCATTAATTCACCTCTTTCATTCCTGTGATTCACAAATGTATTCCTGCTGTGATCGTGGAGTCTGGAAGGTTAACACGTTTCTTTTCACACCTCGCCGCCGAGAGGCTGAGCTTGGCCGGCTCTTCCCCCGAATGGCAGCGGTGCATGATGGGAGGTGGGTGCCTGGCGGAGTGCACCGGAGGGGAAGAGGGAGACAATATACCTGTCTCTCCGCTGACTGCTCTCTGCTGCCGCTTAAAACCCGAAGATGAACAGGTGCCGAGCTGTTCAGGAGCAAATCTGAGCACCTATCAAGGGGACGGACACAAACAAATAAATAAAACCCTCATGCAAGCTCAGGAGCGACTTTGCATTCACACAGTGCTCCCCGGAGTTTTCATTATTTTTATGGTATATTTATTCCGGGGCAGTTTTTTTATCTCCGCGCCACTGTTGCCTTTGTTTCCATTTCCACTCCGCCTCAAACTAGTTCTCTGTCTGATCGACCCATTTCATTTTAAAACCCCATCCCCGGTTCCCACTCAGGAGCCACTATCATCGTCTCCTTCTCAAATATTGTTTATATATATATATCGACCTGGATGAAGAAGAGTGGAAGTATAAGAAGAAAGAAAACTCTCCTGCAGCTTCCAAAAGTTTGCAGGGAAATATTTGTGTCCCATGACAATATACAACTTCCACAAAGGCTGATTGGCCACTTTATCACCATCTTGCATAGATTGAGATTTGATACGTACATAAACCACGTACAGACACAAATAATCATTCTCTGATATAGTTGTAAGACACATTTGTTTACCAAACAGTAACGGAGTAAAGATCACGTCCATAAAAATACAGGATTTGATTCACTAATAATGTTTTATCTACAGAAAGATGAAGATATGCTGGATATAAAAAATACCTCCTGTTGAGACAAGCTGTTCATCATCATCATTAACATAATGAAGTAATAATGAAGAAATGTGCCGACTCATTTTGAAACTGAATTATTGGCCACATCAAAGTTTTTGTGGGATCTTATTTTGCTCCTTTTTGTCGTGGATGTAGTTTTTACTTCTGTCTCCAGATTGTTCATCAGGGAATCGATGACACACAACACGAGTCAAGTTTAAATCTTTACAAAAATCAAACCTGTCTGCAGAGATTCAGTGAAACCAAATAGAAACGATAGAGAAAACTGCTCTAATTGTATGTGCCAACAAACCAAAATGATGAAAAAATACTATATGTGGAACAAAAAGGATTTTTACTGCGACATTCAAGTATATTTTGAAGTATTGAGGTTTAAATGAAATGCAATTCAATGAAATGTGTCTTGTATTTGTCAAATTTGAACATGTGACACTTTCAATATCACTGAACTTTGACTTCTGTCATGTTTACGAGAACAGTAATAATTGTCCGGTTGTGGGTCAAGCAGGTGAACAGCTCTTTGTGCAGCCGTGGTGACACAGCTTCAGGTTCTGCAGCAGCTCTTCACTTCCTGCAGGTCACTATCACAGTTTCAGAAAGAAAACTGCAACCAGCACCACCACAGGTCACACACACTTAGGTCTAGAATTTTTTTTTGTGATGACTCTGCAAACATTTATATAATCTCCTACTTATGCAGACACGTCTCCTCTGTGTGCAGGGCTCTTCCACGTCTCCACATCCCCACGCTGCGTTCCCAGTTCTCCCAGCAGCAGGGAGCGACTCCCCCCGAGTGTCCCACTGGGAAAAAAACAAACCGTGGAAGTCAAATTGAGAAACACACAAAAACAAACATGCCACGAGCGCAGCCTCCCCCTGAATTACAAATGAGCTGCCGCAGCAGGTTTTCTGATAAAGCAAAACAAAAGGCTACAAACATCCGGCCGTGCTTCCCTGTAATGTATTATACACAAACTGTTGCATAATGAGATAATTAATAAACGGAATGAATACATTAACTTACGTAATTTGTTTGCCTGGCCACAGGTGATAGGAGGCATTACGTCTTCTGACTCTGCAGCTAATTATGCTAATTATCACCATCAGGACTGATAATGAAAGAAGAACCAGTAGCAACTGTGTGGTGGTGTGTTTATTGTTTATACTTATTTTCAGAAGTATATAACTATCTATATTATGTAAGGTTTAAATTGAAAGTACAGATATTTATACTCAGCGTACGACGGCATTGGTTATGAGACCATCTTCGATCATTTAAGCAGATCTTAAATCATGTAAATACAACTGACTGTATGTAAACATGGATATAGACTCCAAGTCAGCAACCACATGTTTACTGTCTTTTGTAAATATATATTTTTTTAACTCTCAAAGCAAGGTATTTATTGTTCAAGGCAAATAAAGACTTTCCTTGTACAGGAATGTGCTTATGACAATAAAGGCTTTAAACTCTGAACTCAAACTTGTTCACTGAAGACTGTGTTCTCTCCTTCTGAAGGCGACAGCATTAGTTTTATAAAAGTCTATTTTTCTCTTATTTAAAAACAATTGCAGGACTTTACTTCTCACTGATTAATAACACCATTAAACATCTTACTTTATGGTCCCATGTTCTAGTTTCAAATCTTCTTCATCCTAACCCTTCATTTTGATTGAAATAACCAACACTCATACTAATTAACAGGATAGATGATGATGTGGTAGTTTTTGTAGCATTAGCATTATTAGCACCTACAGATCTTGAACACACACTGTTTTGCAGACTGCATGACCCCAGTTACCTGCTGCTGCTCCTGCATCTTAATAACCTACAGCTGATCCTGGAGCTGTTTGGATTCAGCCTCCTCATTAAGGTCAGTGTTGAACAGGAAGAAGAAGTAAAGGTTGAAGTGTACTGAAAATGGAAAGAACGTGACATTTAATGCAGCAGCACCAGTGACAGTAGTGGTTTATAATGGAGGAAATGGATCCACCACATCCACAGTGTTGAATAAGCTTATTTAAACTGAACTATATGACATATGTCCCTGAATAAGAACTGAGTGATATACACTGTGCATCATTCCAACCTCACATGATTAATACCCAACATAATACGGCTCATTAATGCATCAGTGTAACAGCGTGCACGTTCATTTGAGAAATGAAGCATCGTGGATTCACTCGGCCTAATTATTTTTTATATCTTGTAAGTCCGAGGCGCAGATGTCCTGGATTTAGAGCCCGGAAACCAGGCTGATGTGTAAATCAATAGTTTGAGTGTGCGAATGTCAACCTCATTCTGTGATGGGGTTGTGTTGTCTGGACCGTAAATTTCATTGTGTAGGAGCCATTTATGCACATTTACATGGAGACAGGAAGTTGATTGCAGGACGGCAGAGTTACCGAGTCGCCTCGCCGGGGAATATTTTGAGAAGAGGCAAGATGCACTAAAGAGTTCACAACCACATCCGCATCAGGTCGTAAATCTTTCTCAACTGAATAAGCTCTTTTTTTATTTCTCTTGCAGATTCATCACGCCCCGTTGTCTGTGCCTTTTTCTTTCCCCTCTCGCCGTCTCCTCTCTCGCTTACTTTTTACTGTCTTTATCGGATAATGAGTGTGATGACAGTAAAAGCTTCATCATCGGCCTCCATCCCATTAAGCTGTTATTGGATCATGTTTGTTTTCAGGAAGCCGGAAAGAATAGAAGAAGAAAGAGGAGCTAAGCCGCACGGCCAAGAGACAGACTGTCAGGTTTTTGTCTTGGCTTTGTCACTCATGGAAATTTTGGTATTTAGGTCATTATTATATATATATAATGTGTGTGTGTGTGTGGGTTCGTGTGCAGCCATTGAAATAAATAATTGTGTTTAAATAGAAAGCAAAAACTTGACTTGACATTGGCATCTAAGAAGTTAAGGTTTGTGTGTTTTTTATTTCCGCTCCTACCGTCGTTACCTGACAGACGCTTAAATCGAATTATTCGTCTGGAAAGTGTCGCCTCAGAAAATGTCACTCGCCGCCTCCACGGCCAAATATTTGTTCACTCGCCTGCCGTGATTAAATGAAATAATGAACCCAGTTGAAATATAGCGCCATCACAATGAATGATTTCCCCATTTAGCAGAACACTAAGTGGCCAAAGATTAAATGACTTTTTGACTACTTTCCTGCACAGTCAAACACGGAGAACACAAATATGAATTATGGGTGAACAGTACAATTATATTAAGTAACAGAAAGGTTAACTAATTCAATCTAAAGTGGGATAAATCACGTCCCGAGCCGGAATCGGGGGCCTGTCATCAACAATGGGAATCGGCCTGGGTTAATTAGGTAGAGCCTCTAAACGACTCGCAGTATCGGCCGGATGACAAAACGCAGGCGGGGCCGCGGAGCCGCTGACAAATTGTCCACTTCCATCAGGCGGCCTCTGATCAAACCAGATCGATCTGGAGAAATATCACCGCCTGCCTCGGCATCTTTCACAAAAAAATTGAGAGGAAGTGTCAACAAAGCCGAGAGAAGAAAGAAATTTTAACAAACTCTGGCAGCCGATGTCAGAACGGAGGAGGCAAGAAAAAAATAAAACACACAAAACCAAATCAATACTCTGACCCCCGAGAGGAGCCGGTGTCGTGTTTCGTGAAATACCAAATAACAATCACCTTTACACGGCTCCTGCAGGCTCATGATAGTATTATTTGAGCAGAAACAACATATTACAGAACCCGGGGGCCGTGCGCGCTGTCTGGCTGCTCTGTGGTCAGTTTGCAGAACTAATGGTGTTTGCAGTTCGATACTAGAGAAAATGAAATGGCATCATCTGATGTTTGTCCTCTCTCCGTCGGACGCTTGTGCTCAGCGTCGCAGTCGAGTTCGCTTCAATCATCGCATCCGTGAAATATCCTCCTCGTGTCCATATCAGAAAGAATATATATATATATATATATATATGACCCGTGGGTTCGATGTCCGCCCACGTCCGCCCCCGTCCGATCCCAGGCGGATGTTTTGATTCTTGATCTCGACCCGTCGTCTGTCAGTCAGGATCCAGTCGTTATTCCTCAACAGGGGACGTTGTGAGACGCTGATTGACAGCTCACACTGACCCGCTCACTTAAAACGTAGTTACAGCTGCATTAGCAACCTTCTATCTCCCCCCCCGTTCATTACACTTCCTCCTCCACCACCACCCCCCAGTCGTGACCTTTCAAACTCAAATGAAAAACCCTCTGACAGAGAAGCTCCTTGTTTTAACGTCGATGAACTTGTTGCAAACCACTTGAGGAGGCCGAGGAGGCGCAGGAGGAGGATCTGCTTCGGGATGTGATGTGAATCTGAGAGGAGAAACAACAACAACACAATGAGATGTTATCAACAAGAAAATGCAATCAAGCTAATTAAGGATCCGTGTTTTTCAGGGACGAGTGTTTTCCAGCAGATTATCGCTGCAGTTTTCCTCGGGCTTGTTTTGTTGAGGCACCTTAACCTCTGCCTTCAATTTGCATTTTTGCTTCAAATATGTGCCAGGTCCCACTTTGCCCGAATTTAATTGTTGCAATTAGTTGTTTGCAGTGCTGTTCGTGCAGCTCTGTGTGTGTGTGTATCTGTGTGGTTGTGTTACGCTCTCCTCAGTTCATTGACCTTGAACGTGAGGAGTAACACCGACATCTGCCTTCTGTTCGTCTCATACAAAACACTTAACAAAAACAATTTAAAAGTCTCGCCAGCTACACAACAGATGCTTTGCACCGAGCTGCTGCTGCTGCTGCAGATGTGTGTCCACTGAGGTGTCGAGTGAGTCGAGCTGGAAAAACCTGACGGAGACGGTGAAAGGGCGTCGACCCTCGACAACGGCAGGTCGGCTCGGAGAGAAACACGTCTAAATGCTGAGTGAGACTGAAGGAGGAGACACACACAGACACACACAGACTCACACACACACAGTCAAACAATGCGTCTCCTTCTGTGTCTGTTCAGAAGAGAGATGTCTGGCGGTCCTGGGGTCTTACCTGCCAACTCTCCTCTAACTCCAGTGATCTGAAATTACAGTAAAAGGAAAGAAACGAGGAGGCATGACCGAGGTCGCTGAAGAATCACAGTCTCACCACACGCTTCTCTCAGATCAGCGGTGAGTGCACAGAGTGGAGGCCGTGTCTGAGATAAGGGCCACTCAAAGCACCGGCTTTATTCTCACTCTGTTCCCCTGGGGGGTCAAAGGGGCTGAGGAAGTTCAACAACGGTGGTCTCATGGTTATTCAGCCGAGCATGAGGATGAAGGAACGAGCAGGAGGAATCAGCCGGGGGCAACATCACTGACAGTTATTATTTAGATTATATTTAAAGGTCACATGTGGCCAATTTACACCGAATATGAGATTATTGTGTTTGGTTTGCACACAGGGAATCAGAATCAGGCTGAGGTGCAGTAACAGAGGTTGATGCTCAGGTTTGAAACGATGACACAGATCAATCTGAGGGGTCATACGTGTGCTAAAGACAGAACTAACATGTTCATCTCAATCAGATGAACACACATGTTTGGGCAGACAAAAGGTTTTAAGGGATAGTTCAAAGAAAAATGAGAATCTACTCCACTAGTTGGAGTTTCAGGGGTAAACAGCTGCAGCTAAATCCAATACCCTTTAAGTAAATGGAGAGACATAATCCCCAACATTCAAATACGACATGTGGACCAGACATGTTCTCTGATACTCCCAGATTACACCCAGGGTTTGTAGTAGCATCTCTAATTCCAGTAGCAGACATTTAGACTAAGATCTTGTTGTAGCAGTATGGAGACATGAGTTTTTTGTGTTGTTTTTCTAGCTTTGAAGAAGTGGTATCCAGTTACTTTAACTGTATTGGATTTTGTTGCAGCGCTGTTTGACCCTGAAAGTCCGGAGGTGGTTCCTGGACTCAAACACTTCCCCCACCATCCAGCAGCAGAGTCGTGAGTAGATAATGAGTTTTTTGGTTGAACTATCCCTTTAAACTCAGCTTGACACACAGATTCAGGTTCAGCTCCGCGACGGGAACAGATTGAGACAGAGACTCATGTCCAGGCTCCGACAGAGAGGCAGGTTAACGAGTCCCGGGTTCAGACATCACAGATCCAGTCTCAGTTCAGGGGAGTTCAGGATCCAGCTGGAGAAAACACCGAGACAGGGAACAGGAGGAGCTTGGTGGGTTTGACTCTGACAGGTAATCTCCAGAGAGGGGACACGAGCACAGAGAGCAGCTAAAGGGCAGATGAAGCAAGACAGAGTTTGGAAGATTATTTTCTGTTTTTAGGAGGAAAACGAAGAAGTGTAAAGTTGCAGAGAAAGAAAACTCGTGTCATGACAGGTGTGTTGTCTCCAATGTCTGGAAAGTTTTTGATGTGATGTCTAAACTTTACCACTTTTGCTGATTTGCTAAAAATTCGACAAACCATAACACTGGAGAGAAAATGGTCTTTGGGTGAACTTATTAAATTTCCCAAAACCCCGAGTGGTGGAGTCGATCAGGGGACAGAACCACAGGAGACAAATCGAAGGAAGGAGAGTAAAAAAAAAGAAGCAAAGACATCATCGGAGCCCATTGAGATTCAGGACATTGAACAGGGTCGTGCACGGCGGGGGTCATATCTCAGCCGCCCTGATTGAAATGAGAGGTGATGACACAGGAGCATCGATCCTCCACATATCTGCATGTTCCTAAAGGACAGCTCCACCGGTAGGAACTGACCTCTGCGCCTCAGAGGGAATGTTTAGCGATGTAAAGTCATTAAGACCCAGTGGTCGAGATCTATCTCACCAGGGTAAAGAGGCAGAGATTTGCCGACTCAGCAATATTCACACCACACTCATTTGAGCCCGAGTCGCAGCCGGAAAGATTCTCGCGTCAGCAAAAGTGCTGACAGAAAAGATATGATTACTCTTAAAGAATGTGATTTATGTGGTGATCACTAAGTTGTTAACTTATCGGAATCTGTGTCTGTGCAATCTTTGCCCTGTGCTTCTACCAGGGCCACGATGTGCCTCAGGTGAAATATTAAATATCAGTGTCTCCTCCAACACCTTTTAGATAAACTTCTCTCAACGTGTGAACCATTATGTTGTTTGTGTTCATCAGTGAGTAAAAAGAAAGACTGAAAAAGCAACGCAGCCTTGTTTCTTTAGCAAAATTCTGCTCAGTGTGTTTCAGGGCATGGAGGTTGGTTCTTTTCATTTGATGTTCCAGTGACCCCTGAAAGCACAGTAACGGCCCATTGTCCATTCATCTAGATAGGAGCCTGGTCTTGTTAACTTGAAACTAAAAGGGAACTCATAGAGCACATATGTCCGCGAAGGCTACTGTCCTGTCTCTCGATGTTAAAAATCCGGATCCATCCCATACTTTTAATGGAATCTTCCGTGTACCACCCCTCGACAAAATCTCATGGAAGTAAATTCAGTGGTTTTGCATAATCCTGCAAACCGACAAACAAATAAACAGCAACTCTGTATAACTGCACAGGAGTGTTGCCAAGATGGCTGCTGAGATTCACCTATAAGACGCAGCAAACGTTGAATATTAACATCGATGCATTTTGTCATTTGAGACAAGTCACTGCCAAACTTTTCCATATTTAACCAGCTGCAAAAATTTTGTTGTCCCCGACTTTAAGTGGCCAAATATAAAGAATGTAAAGTTAATCACACTTTTGTGGCTATGAGTCGATTTTGAACAGCAAGGGAGGATATCTAATCAGTTATCACTAGAACTGACTCTCAATTTATCCTGTAAAGATAATTAAAATAATAAAAAAGATCCTCACGTTCATGTTTTAAGTATATTTGAGTCTACAGCTTGTGTAATATAATAATATACAGTGCTGCATAATATGTCACAATATCTTAAATAAAAGAAAAGCCATGAGACTTGAATCTGTGCAGAACCAGGCGCCTCCTTCCACATTTCATTTCTAAACGTGTGTCTGTGTGTTTCACTTCTATTCTGTTTTGTCAAACAATGTGATCTTTCTCACCCGTTCACAGAAAAATTATCTTGCTGCTTTAATAATAAAAACGAAATCCTGCGTCTGACTCCACTGCCTCCGCCGCGAGATGCTCGTGCTGCAGAGGAGCTAAATGTGTGGTTTTTTTTGTGTGTGTGTGCACCCCTTTTTATGCCACATCCACTGCGGGAGCGCCGCATTCATTCGAACTGTGTTTTGCATAACCGCCATCGCCTCTAGTCACTCCATCTGTGAAACTCAGAGAGCGTGAACAAAAGAAGAAAAGATAGATGGGCGAGGGAGAGAGGGAGAGATCGAAATGAGAAAGTGGGAGGCAGACAAAGAGAGAGAGAGAGAGAGAGAGAGAAGGAGAGAGAGGAGCTAGATAAGAAATATGAAAAATAGAAAATAGAAAAACAGAGAAAAGGATTGGAGCTCCAGCTGTAACCTTGGACTCCACTGCGTTCGGCAGCCGGACAGTAAATTAAGAAATGTGATTTGTTTACCAAGTGCTGTTGGAGTGGAAACTGTTTATTTGACCCCTGAGGAAGCAGCACGGTGCTGTCACTGAGTGACGTGTGACCATGTGTCTCCGAGTCTCTCTGTATGCTCAAGTGCACACGAACGACCGGCCGCTTGTGTGTAATTGAATCTCCCTCTTTTCTCTCTCCTCTCTCCGAACTAATCTTCACTGACTGTGCGGCGCTGCGGCTTCAAAGTGACCTTCTTCTTCTTCTTCTTCTTTTCTTCTCTTTCTTCTTCTTCTTCTTCTTCTTCTCTTCTTCTTCTTCTTCTTCTTCTTCTTCTTCTTCTTCTTCTTCTTCTTCTTCTTCTTCTTCTTCTTCTTCTTCTTCTTCTTCTTCTCTTCTTCTTCTTCTTCTTCTTCTTCTTCTTCTTCTTCTTCTTCGATGGCTGTAGTGTGACTGACTCACTGCGCCGGGCGTTGAGGAACCGTATCGACTGTAATAACCGGGCCGGCTGACGCACAAGCGCAGAAGGCAGAGCGCGCCTTTAATCATCTCTAAACGAGAGCCCTGATGGCGTGTACAGCCGAGTGCTATCTGTCCCACACGCCATTGTGACTCTGAATAATTCAGCCGCCGCCGCCGAGTGAGGGGAGACGTGAAACAAGCCCATTCACCAGATTAGCGTTTTAATTAATAAACTTTAGGTGGTTTCAATATTTCAGCGAGCCTGCATTATTCTGTTTAAATACGTGTCCTAATTACTTCCCCTCGGGCTGATCTATGACTTGGTTCTGTCTCCCCGGGGGCTTCACGCCTGCGGACCAGGTTCTGGTATAAATAGAGCTTCGGAGGAGGAGGCTCTTTCCCAAGTGTTGCCTTTTCCCACTAACCACTAATCAGCCTCGCCAGGTGGGAAATGAGGTGTCGTCCCAGAAGCTTGAAATTATCGTATTCTGAGGAAAAGAATCGTAAACCACCAGAGAAGCTGTGTCGAGGTACCAAAGGGATTTAAGCTGCTGTTTCTTATTTTGAAACATGAGACAGGAAGGACTTGTTTTAAGCTGGCGAGACGGTCATCATCAAAAACATGATTGGCTGAAAAATGTCATGTGAGAAAAGATGCGTAAACACAGACGTGATCCGTGTTTTACTGTCCAGATTACAGCTGATAATACTAATGTGATAATTATCTGACATCTGGCAGCAGCGCCACTAATGATCAATAGATCTGACCTGTCCAACACACACACACACACACACAGACACACACACAAACACAGACACACACACACACACACACAGCCAGGTTTACTGGAAGCAGCATTAGAGAGAGGAAGGAGGAGACAATAAAATAAAATAAAGTAGAATATGAGTCAGAACATTTTCCACTGCAGTGAGATGAACCTCCCTGAACAGTTGAGTGGAGTGTTTGAATTCTATCACAGTAAAGATCTACAGGCAAAAACGCTTTGAGCAAACAAATCAGCGATTACAAAGAAAGTTCCAGACGTGGAAAATATAGATAAATAAGCTGCTTGCTCGTCGATGCCCTCGAACCAATAAGACTTTCAGAAACCAAGCAATAGGGTTCTCTGATCTTCATGTTAACCTTGAGAGTTTCAAGGTTAGAAATATCCAAACTGATGAATGCAGCCTCGAGGTTTAAGCGTAATAGTTTAATCTTCAGATCAAACCAATGCAGATTCAAGTGATACAGTTTATCAGAGTTTCCCTCCCGGACTGTTAATAACTCGAATTATCACCTCGAGACAAAGATTCTTTATATCGAGCATCTCTCTCTCCATCGGGGCACAGCTACATATTTCTCTGACGCCTTTGTTCTTCAGCTGCAGGTTGATCGCTCCTCCCCACGTGCTGCTCTCCAGGGTTTAAATCATTCCTCCGTGTCAGGTTGTCCTGTTCACATGTTGAACACGTCTGTGATGGACAGGAATGAGCAGTGGACCTGGATCCAGGGTGAGTGGACGAGAGCGACTTGTTTCTTTAGATATCTGCAGTTGGATCGTGTAGATGGGATGTGGTAGCTCAGATGAATGATTTGGCTTTTTTACGATAGTACATTAACATCGTTTCACCCTGAATGGAGCTATCGCTTAATAGCATATTTAAAAAAAAATCCCATTACCAAATGTACGTAGTAAACACTACTTCCTTCAGAGCTCCTCATCTTCTCCCAACGAATCTACGACTCGGATGGTTTCCGAATTAGGCAGAGTAAAGGGCCACAGCTGAAACTAAAGATTTCAGAATAGAAACCAAACATTATGTGCAGAACCAAACTTTAGGAAATAAACCGTGTTTTCTGTTAATCAACCAAACAACCAGTTCTTTCCAAACAAGTATCCCTATGAATTCCCTCCATATCAGATGACTCTCTACATCGTGTCAATGAGCCAATGCGAAGCACCCGTCTCTCCCCTTGAAGCAGCCACACAGATCTCCCGGGTCTGGAAGTTGAAGTGCAGCTCGGAGTTCTTTAATCCAACCGGCTCTACCTCTGAACTCCTGCATGCGATTAACATCTGCCTTCACATTAACAGAGCCGTCGTCGGTCGTGTGCGAGGACTTCACAGGCGCTGTGTTTGCGAAATGTGAATTAATCAGTGGTAAACAATAATTTAATAGAGTAAATGAGTACATGCTTTTATCTTTCAATTAAAAGATGCTCTGGGTGTGTGTAATCACATTATTGTCCACTTCACAGCTCGCCTGGAAGAACTCCGAGGATGAAAACAAAATCCACTCAGTCGAGGACGCATGCAAATCGGATTTACCGCATAAACGATGACCATACTTAATGGTGTCAGCTCCCCCCCTCCGCACCCCCCGCCCCTTTGTGCTTCTGAAATCGGACTCAGCTCCTTGATGTGGCCACTGGCAGCGACACTGGGATAAGAACGAGGGAGGGAGAGAGTGATGGGATGAGGGACGACAGGAGAAAGATGGTGGAGCACAAAAACAAAGAGAACAACAGGGCTCCTCCTCCTTTCTCAGTCCCTTTCACACTGTTTGTCTGTGTCGCTATTAAACAGCAAATAAATCAACAATTTAAGTGATATGGAAATATTGATCCCTTCCCGAAAAGTGACTCATTCCATCGAGCGTGTTGTTTGAACGTAGCAGTGGCCGCCGCACGCCCGACATCATCTGCAATTTAGATTGGAAGTCTGAATGTGCAGTGAGCACATCAGCATTAGCATCAATCATTAGAGCATTAAGTTCACCAAGGTGTAAGAGAGGGGGTCGGCTCAATATTCTCCTCTCTAATGAGAAAATGGTTCCATCTGAATTTGCCTCATAAATCTCTGCCACAGTCACCAAAAAACACGAGGCTGTTAAAGCAGCCGTCCCCAGATTGCTTTTTATCGTCCAGCGCAGCATTTTTCGATATCTGCTTAGCCGAGGCACTTTGAGGCGTAACGAGCATGTCGGAAAAATAGTTTGTGTAGTAATAGTTTGATTATCGGGGAAATATTCAAGCTCTTGGGGTTGTGATCATTATATAAATTGTTTGTGTCACATCCTGAATATTTCCCATGTGCAGCGGGGCTCTTATTTTATATTCATTCTATGCACTAAACCTGCTGGAGGAGACATGTTGTGCTCATATTCAGGTTCATCATTTGAATTTGTGCCACATGCTGTAATACTCAGAAAACACACTCCTCAGTCTGTGCTGTGCTGCAGCTCCTCCGTTCAGCCTCTGTCAGAAACACTTGAGTTTAGCTCCTCCTCCCTGTCGGAGCCCTTGTCCCTCCCCTCTGAGCTACAGCTCTTTGAGTTCCTCAAAGTTTCAATTGAAAATAAAAGTATAAGAAATGAAGAGGAGTGATAACTTCCTCTCCTTCGCTGGTGTTAGATTATTTATAACACAATGTTGAGGAATGCTGATCAAGGGGCCCCCCTGGGAATTTCAGCTTGTGGCCCCAATAGACTTTAGACTCGCCACTGGATAACACAACAGACTTTGATCTTTATAACTTCACAGAACTCTTACATTCTCACACGACTATATAAAACACCAGAGGAAAGAAAAACTGGAAAAGCATCATGTCTCCTTTTAAAACTCAAATTTTTGGTTTGCAGACGTTGTGCAAAACTGTTTCATAATTGATTAAATCAAAGCTGTTGTGTGTGTCAGTCAAATAAGAATTGTGTATTTCTGCAGTCAGCATTCCGAACAGCTGATTCTCCTGTCCTCTCCCTCCAGGTGACACTTTCCAATCAACCCTCCATTTACTGTCGCCCTCTTTCTTCAGATAGACCAGAGAGAAAAAGAAATTCTCCATTTATCTTACGACCATCTGCTATTGTGGGAATCATTTCAAGGCTGCGTGTGCAATTTCACACCACAGTGATCGAGAGCAGGGTCCGCAGTGCGCCCGTGGTTCTGGTTATATGGAACCAGAAGCCACCTGTGACGGCGGTGGAGTAGACTCTTAACAGCAGTGTCAAGTGGCCGCTTTGTGTGTCAGTGTCATGCAGCCCTCTGGCTTTTGTTCCTGTTTGTCCTCTTGACCTTCATTCTTATTTATTCAGTGTTGCAAGCTTTCGGTAAAACGCTCAAAATGAAATTGCTCTTCGTGGACCTCGCTGGCGAGATGCGGAGGCGTTTCTTTTTCCTCGGCTGTTTCATATCCAGTCAAATATACGGTCGGCCGTGCTCGTCCACAAGACAAATTGTTACTATGCATTGCTTCAGGTGACCGACTGTCCCTCCGGGGACGTTCATGGCTGATGTGTTTTTTCCCTCACACATTACATTACTGAGTCAAATCAAAAAGGGGAAACATTTGCTATCTTCTTCCATCTTATTTTCCCAGCCGTGGCCGAGAATGCTCAACGCGCCACCGCCGAATAAAACACATGCAAATACAAATCAACGCAACTTAATAGAGACACACCACGAAATAACTCGACGACGACAACACAGGCTTGTTCCAGGCTACGAAAAGTGATGGACTCTGATGGACCGGGACTTTTTCAGTTGGTAAACTTGTCGACTTGTGTGTGATGTTGGAGAATCAGCTTAAACCAGTCATGTTTGCAATGGGCTGTTTATTTTAATGTGAGCTGCAGGGATCGAGCCGCAGCTGCTGCACAAAGAGCTGTTCACCGGTTGTTGCCTTTTTGTTCAAATAGTATTAATATTGAACGTATCTCATGTCAGAATCTAACCAAATTTGACTCCACACTTCATTGAGCCCTCAACAATACACATGACAAGTGTGAAGCTGATAAGATGAGCGCTTCTCGAGATATGTATTTCATATACAGACATTTCTGGAATTATTAGGTAGAAGTTATTGTGTATTGTTTATTTTATAAGCTTTGACAAAGCATTGACCGAAGGCATCTTGTTTGGATTCGTCATTTTGTCCTGTGGAGACGTTTAAAGTCAGATTTTCACTTTATGTGACACAGAAGAAAGACGAACATCTGATGTCGTGAAAAAGCAGGAAAACTCTACAAGCCCTGGGTTTCACTTCATTACACAACACTCCTCAAAGTGTGTTGGTCTATTTGATCACCATGCATCTTGTGTGTTTATTACTCTGCTGTTGTTAATGCATGCTGTTAAAATCTCACCCAGTGAACACCATCTGTTCCCATATGTCAACTTCCACAGAACACGACCCCTTTCGAAAAGTCTCGGTAAAGTTCCACAAGCGTACACGTGTGGCTTAGTGGTCACGGTTCGATTCCCGCGCTGCTGCTGTTCAGGTGCTCTCAGGTCAGATGAGTTGTATTTGTAGCCTCTGGCTCAGAGAAGAAGTCTGACAAACCCTTTAACCTGCTAAAAAAATGTTTTGATTGAGCAAAGAAAGTGGGCGCCCCTCCGCAGCACTCCAACTACAGTACGGTGCAGGTGCCCTTGAGCTAAACATTTAACCTCCTGCTGCTCCAGTGGAGCTGCTCATTGGCCAGTTACTGAGAACAATGGCTTCAGATGTGAGCTCCTAGGTGTGAGTGCTGTGTGCTGGAGCCGGAAGAAAATGAGTCCTCTGCCAAACCTTCGCTCGATAGAGAAAGAGTTTAAAAACAGGGAATTACAAAGTTTCTTACAAAATGAGGCTGACTGTGATGATTGCTGACATTCTACCTGTTCGAGGTTTTACTCTTTCAGCATATTTACCAGTGAGCATTCAACATCGTGACTCTTGTGTAACCACATCATTTTTGCGTGGTTGTGTGCAGGCCAGGAGGCAAAAGAGAGAATCTGGTCCAAACTAGGTCGGTGAAAAAGTGCAGCAACTCCTGATTTGAGCCAAATCACATCCAGCACATATGAAAAAAAGTGCTCAACTGTGCACTTTGCAATCTGCTCCAGTGTTTGAGGGGAAGCACACTCACCGGGTCCCTCTCCGCCCCCGGGCCTGACAGTTGTGGGGAGCTGGCTTCACACTAATCACTGTGGAGTACAGTGCGTCAGGTGCTGTGTCTGCAAGGCGGACATTTCCCTCCGGACGTTTACAATCGGACCAAGATAGATAAAGAAAGAAACCAGAGGCCAGAGCGTGAGACACAGAGAAAGAGACTGGCTGCGGAAAAACAAGTGAGAATGAGAGAGAAGAATTCGGTGACCTTCGCGGACACAGTAGTATTCTTTGTCCCTGAATTTAAATGGGGGACTTCACAAGAACCCTTTAGTTCTTAGGCAGCGTGGGGATTAGAGGACTAGTCTCTCTTTGCACGCAGGGACACGCTGGGAACCGTTGACCAGATGGACGGCAAGCCTCTGGCTCCAACTGTTGGTCTGTCTGGACAGCACGGGGATTGAAGGCTGCAGAGTAGTATGTGTGTGAGTCGGCCGGTGAGGGGAGTGTATCGGCGCGATAAAAAGAAAGTGTTTGAAAGGTATTTGGAGCGGGAGCGTGATTCGAACAGAGACGGAGAGCAGCGCCCGATCACAGCCGGCTGCTGAGGAAGGATGTCTGACTGTAATGGGCACATTTTGCCTCCCTTTATAAACCCATAACCCTGGCACCAGACAGTCGTCTTTGCCGGCTGCCATCCCGTGGCCGAGGCTGCGCCGCTCCCAGCCATGTAACCTACCTCTCTTGGCAGCGGATGTGGCAGCGCCCAGCCAGGGATTTGCTGGAAACAAGCTCTGTGCCGCCCGCCTGCCGTGTTTATAAGCAATCAAACCAAAGTTAATGGGAGATTTCTCCCTCGCAGTACCACAAAACAGGGTTTTATCATTTGCACCCCCTCAGGGTTTATGTACGCCGTGTCCGCTCACCATATGACAGCCCTCAGTGTGAGTCCTGCCACGTCTGCATGCTGCACCCTGTTATTATACACTGCAGTTACAGAGGATCGAGCTTCTCTCCCTCCCCTCTTCTTTCAGCTCCTCCAGCCATAAAACGGCACAGTGCACTGGAGAGACTCTGACAAAAAAAATCACATAGATACGGACCCTCTCGGTTATATGGAGTCGCAACAGATAAAATTGTGTAACAGCCAGGAGGAGCCAAAGCAAGACTCAAATTAAAGAGCCGCCCCACTGCCGGGTCTTCCAGTGCGGTGCTGGGAGCTTTCTGTTCTCCACCCGAGGCCCAGTGTTTTTTGAAAATGTGCAGGTGAAGCTGTCTCCAGAATTTACTCCCACCATCAAAAGTGAGTCATGTCTTCACCGGTGAGCTGTGTAAGTTTCGGGCAGGGAACACCTACAGCCTGTGGTCTGCCGGCCCGATCCAGCATGATGTTTACCTGTATTACCCTGAAGTGGCCGTACTGTGCAGTGGTTCTGTCAGTAGTGTCTGTTGCAGTGTGTTGCACGGTGAAGCCTGTGAGGAAGGAAGCTCTGCAGTAAACTACAGGATGTGATATAAGGGACGAGCATATGAAACCTGCTGTGTGTAACATTAAAAGACATTACGTAGTGGAAGAAAATCGCTGGTCCATTTGGAATCTGAATGGCCATTTGATAGTGTGTGTGTGTGTGTGTGTGTGTTTGTGTGTGTGTGTGTCTGTGCTGCTGCAGCTGCCGCCTGGTTCTATCTGTTTTTATGTTCTATCTGGAGGACGTTATGGTCTCTAATGGCTCCATTAAAGAAAGCATATTCACCGCCTACACCAATAGTTCTGTCATGTTATTCTTATTCCATTCAGGCTTCATACAGATAGTTACAAACCTGCTCTGAATAGGCTCTGCTTATAAAGTGTAAATGAAGTAATGTGTGTTTGGATGATTATCACCAAATGGGCTCCGACATATGTGAAGTAATATTCAATAATAATAATCCAAAAATTAACCAGCGATGAGTTTTCGCCTGCTGAACGAACTCTTCACTGAATTTATCATTATAAAAAAAATGAACATTAAGTTTAAGGCGCATTAGAAAGTGCACATGGTGTCTTGTTGATATGAAATTTTATTTAATCTAAACGCCGCCCGTAAGATTTTAATTATCTGGCTATTTGACCGGAGAGAAAACCAATTAACTGAAGCTGCACTTGAATTTAAAGCTGACCAAACTTTTTTGGTGAAATTTTGCAACAGCAAAGAAGAGCAGCCTACCCCTGACCCGCGAGCCCAACCCCCCCATCCCACGTTTTTGCACTAAAAGGGTTGCCACACGAGGACAAAGATCAAACATGTATTAAGAGTGATTCATCGGCCACGAAGGGTAAAAAAGTGAACTTTCTGCAGTCACATGGAAAGTTTCTATTCATAAAGTCACACCATGCTGCCACTTTGTGCTGCCAATCCTCATGCAGGGGCTGAGTGCAAACAATATTTGTCAGTGGCAAATCCAGCCTCTGCTCCACGACACATTATTAAACCAGCACTCGGCTGTCACATGAATTCTGGCCTGAGTTATTTCTCCTCTGCTCTTTCTAGTACAGTGTTTGTTAGAAAAAAATAACTACTAAAAACAGCTTGTTTCTTGTTTTGTGACAACAAAGCCTGGAGGCACGACGCCCCGGCTTTAGCCTCGGATGCATAATTTCTTTCCAGTCGACCGGCTCCGCTGAACCACGATGTCAGATCATATCTCACAGCGAGTGTGTGAAGCTGTAGTCTGCACGGGATTAGAGGTTTTGTTTTTTAAATTCGTCAAAGTTTGTTTTATGTCAAAGTCATGTGCAGTTCCTTATGAGGGGACAGATAAGGAGTATAGAGCCAGAAAGAATACAAGGCTGGATAAGCTCAGGTCTTTAACACTGGAAACTAAGGTTGTGTCTCTAATGTTGTTAAGGATTGGTTCGTCCTGCCTCCTCCACCATCCTCCAATGAAATCTGACCCCATAGATTACTGGTAATTTCAATTTAGTTAAACATAGGAGAAGGCATCAGTCATTTCACTAATTAAACGAATGTCTAAAACCCCTTCAGTAATTCTGATGGGAGTAGATCAGGTGACTCTAATCAGTTGTTTTAAACCTAACTAACCTTTTTGAACATCGTTAAAAGGAGTAGTCCTTTACTTTCAAACGGCCAAAGGTCATAAACCAATCGATTAGTTGGGTTTGAGCTAAATACTGACAAATCAAACGTGTCCATTGTTTTACAGCCAGTAACTTTAGGATAGTAGTTTAGCCCAGTTTCTCTCAACCTCGGGGATAATGGTGGTACAGTGGTTAGCACCTCACAGCAAGAAGGTTGTGGGTTTGAACCCCCCCCCGTCGGACTGTGCATGTTCATGGGCTCCCTCAGAGAACTCTGACGTCCACCCAAGGTCAAAAGCAGGAGACACTAAATTGACCGGCCCAGGTTGTTCCCTGCATCTCGTCCCATTTCAACTGGGATTGGCTCCCCCGACGCTCACAATGTAGATAATGAATGGATGGACTCTCATTTCTGTTCTTCAATTCACAGGAGGCAACTGGTTATAGTAGAAAAGATACCTAATCTCACTGGAAACTGCCTGACCAGCTCCAACCAGCACACACGATGGGATTAGTGGATATCTGTCGTACACAGAGGAGGATTGAGTAGCCGGACATTTCCCCTTCAGACCAAAACAGACATCAACCACTAGGTTCATAAGATTTTTCAATCTTTTCCTAATGATTCTATATTCTACATACTGTATTTAGTCCCTAGCCCTGACTGGTGACTGGTCTCCTCCCAGACTGATCCCTGGCCAGTCCTCTTATTCAACCCTGCATCACACATCTCTCTTTCAGGTTTCTGGAGGCTTGACAAACACAGAGGCTTCTTCACTTTACTCCCGTTGGGGACACGCTGCGTTTTGCTTTGTGCATCTAACAGCTGCAGTCACACCAGCCCTGGAAGCCTCATGGTGTGAAAACACATTGCTCTTTTAAATCCTGCATCAATCTCCCGCTCCCCCCGATTCTCTAAAGGTGAAAGCGCCGGAGCCTGGAGGTGAACGGAATTATTTATATACAGTAGCGTGACTTCAGTTTATGTGAATATCGGGGTGTGCAGCGACTGACGGTGCAATTCTCCACACGGCAATATCTATTAAACAGATCTAATGCTCTAATTCAGAGCTTTAACACATGGAGAGGCTCAAATCCCCCCCCCCAGTTTCCTTCCCAGTGTTTTATGGTCCAATGTTGGAGACGTAATGACACAGCCGAAGTTTCATTAGCGCCCGATAATCTCATTAATGGGAGTTTTACTGCGTTACAAGGGCTAACTATTGAACCCTCACACTCTCAGTTCGGGCAAATATTGTAAGAGCAGCAGCGAGTGTGAGGCATCGGAGTCGGAGGATATATGGCACACTTCAGCTGAATCCATAGGGGTTTCATTAATTCTGTTCTGCAAAAAAAAAGAGGATCCGGCTAATTTGCCCCCGACGGTCCGACCTCACTGTTCATTAGAAGCAGCATCAGAGAGACCAATTAATCAGTGTTCCTTTAATCTGTCAGACAGGAATAAAAAAAAGAAAATGGAGGTACGCCCCCCCCCCTCTAGGTGGATGGATACAGTCGTTAGGGGGATAGTGCTCCTGCTCTAAATGTTTTCAGTATCCATGCTTTACCTCGATCCCAGAGCAAAGGTCGTAATACTTTATTTTGTTTTGCTTGCCAATTATAAGGCTGTGAATTATAAATGTTCTGATCCAAGAAAGGCTGATTAGTTTGAGTCTAATTCAGAAACTCATCACCCGGGGAAACTTTTGACCTCTTGTCAGTTGACGAAGCAACTTTAAGAAATAATTGATCCGTTGATAATTAACCTGTAATTACTGTTTGAAGGTTTGCTAGTAGTGTTCATACATTACGTAGAACAAATCAACCAGACTCTGCTCAGAACTCTTCATATTAAAAGGTTTCCTGCTGGTTATTGGAGATAGACTCTGGTTTTTAATAAACTTCTGAGTCTTTCTTAACTGATCTCAGTTCAGCTTCACTCCGGATTCTGACAGTTGAAGCTGTGACTCTCAGTCAGTTCCTCTCACAGCAGATCAAATCCACTCACCAGAGTCACAGAGAACTGACGCTCAGGGAGAGGAGGGAGAATCAAAGAGGAAACATTCTCTCCATTTACGATAAGTCCCAAACCTTAACTAAAGTTTTGTTTGTTCATTTGAATTTAAAACAGCAGCCACGACAACACAATTAAAAAACCTGTTACCAAGTTCCTGAATGTAATTGGGTTGCTTCATGTGCATTCTATTTCTCTCCCTTCATCCATACCCCCTCTTTTCTTTTTGCTCTTACAATAACAATAAAGTCGATAACATGAAATTAATTTCCATTTCCCCGGTTCACCAAAGCAGCCGACACCTCGGAGGGTAAGTGTGCCGACCCGTTCAGATTCACGGCTGCTGCATCACAATGAAACCATAAAGACAGAAGTTAGAGTTCTGATTGAAGCTTTAGTGTCAGACAGAATTCAAGCTTTTGTTATGAATATATACAGTATTGTGTGTTTTGAAGGAAACATGTAACCACCAAGATTGTGTGTAACTTATGAAGAAATCTATGTAATATATCGATGGAGAAGAAATCAGCAAGTAAGTCCTTTTAATTAAACATGTTATTCTGGCAACTACTATGTTTTATGTCTAAGTTGAAATGTTCTTGTTCATGTTCATTTCATCCGTGAGTCTAACTGAACATTTGTGCCAAATCTAAAAGTATCTCTGACGCATTCAGTGTGGTTTTGATTTGTGAGGTCATGACGACCTTGACTTTTGACCTTTGACCACCGAAATCTAATGAGTTCATCCTCGAGTCGACTGAACTTTTGCACCAAACTCCGTCTCTAAGCACTCAGTGGGATTCAAGGTCATTTCAATATTTAAAAAATCTAGAAAATTCTCCTTGACCACAAAACAAAAATAACTAAAAGTGGCTCAAACACTGGATCGATGTGATGAAGTATCAACCGAGGACATTCTGGTAAAGTGAGATGGATTCAACACAGTGAAAAATAACAAGAGGACAAATAAAGAGAAAGAGGAATCAGCTCAGTTGAGGTGTCACGTTGGATTCAGGTCAGGATGAGGAGCTGTGAGGACCTGAGCCTCCCCTCCTCCGGTGTGAAGACGTCCTCATTGACCTCGAGCAGACCCTCCTCTCCTCACTGGGTTCCTCCTCCTCTGTTTGAAAGGATGCTTTACATTTACTGTCGGCTAATGCAGACGCTGACTTGAATTGATTCCCCTTCATCGATCTGGGCCACGCTTACCAGACCTCAACATACTGCTGAGTTATGTTGGAAGTTTTTATAATGACTTTTCAACCGGAGCCAAAAAGATCTTCAATAAACATCAGAGTTCGTTTAGAGAGGGGACAGGAAGTGCCGCGGCCCTGCATCACCCCGTGGAGGCAGGTCTTTGAAAGAGACAGACTTGCTAGCAAAGACAGAATTACTAAGAGCATAGAATAACAAAGTGTTGTCCCAGAAACTCTGATCTGTGCTTTGTTTCTATCCCCTCGGGCGGAGTGTGTTGTGGCGGCTGAACAATGTGGGGCAGGAAGCTGCTCCTGACCGATGGAACCTCGTGGCTGCATGACAGGATGTGTCCAGCTCCATCACAGAGGTAAGCGGGGTGGGGGGGTGCGAGGTGCTAAATGGAATGTTGGTTCAACAACGATACTTTCAACAGCGAGACCCAAGATGGCAGCGCTTGTATCTGGGATAGTTCATCCCCACGTCTGGATTTCAGGAGGAAGGAGACGTGTCGTCCATCTTTGTTTGTAACCATGAGTCTCTCTTCACGTTGTTTTCCACCATGTTACTCTGGGATCTGCTGATAAATCTCTGCTTCTGTCGCCGTTTATCTTCCGGCTGTTGAGCAAAGCCAAAATATATGAAGCCATTCTTTACCGTCGTCAGTTTCATGGACAGGTGTTTTTGTTTTTTAAATTTGACACTTAAGAACAGCATCACCATTTCCTCCCTGTTGGTTCTGAACCATCAAACTGACTGATCATCAACTCACATCCGATCCAGAGCAGACACGCTGCTCCTGACAGGAACCCACACTTCCTCAGATATAATTTATCAACCCAGTTAATTTGTTCCTGTCTGCAATTTATAATATTCATGCTCGCGGATGACTAACTTCACAGAACTCTTCAATTTTTTTCTCCAAAGAAGCAATACTGATTCGATCTGTCATGTCTCAGGCAGTAACAGATTAAACTAATTTCTGAGCTGACCTTGATTGTTGCAGCCTAACGCATTAAGGCGCTACGCGACTAGCTTCTCCACATATCTGTTAATGAGGTACCAACAACTAATTATGCAAAGCAGGTGTCGTAGCGGGAGACTGACACACTCGTCGCTTGCAATTTCCTTCTCTTAGCGTGATGCTCTGGAGAAGCCTTTTAACGGCGGCCGTGTCCTCATCACATTACTGTGAAGAATTCCACTTTCTCGCAACAGCGCTTACGAGACATAATGAGAGATATACAATGCTAACAAAAGTTTATGATCCTCCCAAAAAGGCAAAATGTAATACAGCATAAAGCAAACACGGAGAAATGGTTTTTCTGTTCTACACGAGCGGCTTCGAGTTTCTGACTGTTAGACTAAGCACGGCCAATGCTCTGTCACAAATTACAAGGGGAAAAGCAAAGTAAAGGAAGGAGAACATGAACCGTGGCGCATCGATGGAGCCCAGTTCGCTCAGATGGGAAAATAGCCAACATTAATAAGTATAGCGCTGAGCCATTAAACGTTTAAAATTGCAGAGTCAGTCAAGAGGGACAAGCAGAGCATTTAAAGGAGGGTTATAAAGCTATCAGCCAAACCAGGCATTCCACCCCTACTTAGACTGGTCTGTGCGGATGAGGCTGAATATCACCCGTCGCTTTGTAAAACAACTTTCACAGTGAGTCTCCAACGTCACTGCACAAAGGAGGAGACGCTTTAGTTAATTGTGGGGCTGATTGGTGTTCACAGTGAGAGGAACATATTAAGGGAATGATGCTCAGTCAGGACAAACCCCTGCTTGTCTGTGTAACACGGGGAAACTTTGCAGGTTAATGGTTTTGTTGGTTTCGTTGGAGCCGAGGCGTTTCTGTTTCCTGCTGTTAAAGTTGTGCGAGAGGCTGGAGAGAGTTTTCACAACAGTGGATTCAGACAATCGGTTCAGGGAACAGGGAAGTGATGAAGACGAACTAAGACACTGTCCAACTTGGCTGTTGCAGCTGCTGTGAAACTGTTTGTTCTACAGCTCCTGTTGAGAGAGGAATCTAAGAACCACTGACGTTTAATGAAAGGTAGCTCTTTGTCTGTCGGCCAGTCTGCTGTAGAGATGACACCAAAAAAAGCCAGACTGTATCAACAATTGTACATAGTCGACTAGAATAAGACTCATTCGAGCGCCTACCATCACTAACAACCCTACATTCACTTGTAGATATTAGTTTTCTAAATATGCTTCAATTATTCAATAAGATCTGTGATTTATTCCCTAGGAAATTGGTAAAAATGTCAAAAAACATCCATTAACAGATCCTGGATCGTGAACCACAACAGAAAGTTTATGGTTTCTTAGTTAGCCCAATGTCCCACCCTTCCTCCAAGCTTCATGTAAAACCCAACCAATGGACAGGGTCGTTAACGAAACCTCCTTGATGGAGGAATAAGAGCTCATGATGTCTCTCAAACTAATCCATGTCCCCATTTATGTGCTTCAGGTGTCAAAAACGTGTCCAACGAGTATATCTTATTATGATGGTGTTCCAGCCACTGTAGTGTTAGAGCTAAGCCTGAAGGGGTATCCTCATTCTGACTTTAACTTTGGTTTGTTAACGTCCAGTGTCCTCTCCTCCCCATGAGTAAACGTCTATTTCACCCAATTCCTCACATGCTACTGTTCTCCTCAGTTTTAAAAGTGCATGTGTAAGTGTATACATATTGTCCCCCTATGTGTATTTATTGCATTTTATTGTTGTTAATATGCATCACAGTTGTAGCTCGTCTTTTTGTCCAGTGCTAATTAGCAACTACAATATGAGAATGCTAATTGATGTTATTGTTGTTTGCATCATGCTAACGTTAGCTCACAGCTCTACTGGGCCAAACTCCCCTGTAGTGGTTGTTTCTTTTCACCTCAGCTCTTTGGGACTGGGCCGGTTCCTACTTCTCTTGTAATTCATCTGAAGGTTACCCTCGTTGTTTTCCTCACAAGGTCGCACGCTGGAGGGAAAGGCTTTAAAGATAATAGCTCATAAGCAACAGGGAACACTGGTTTCTTTTTAAATCTTTGGAATCTGCACACGAGGGAGAACGGACGTTTTATTTTCTATGCATTTACAATAAAAAATGATCCGAGTTGATAATGACGTTAGTAACGAGTGGAGCTGATGACGGGCGCACACCCGCTCAACGTATCCAGAGCACAGAGCAAAAAGTCAGTGCAGCAGTTAAAACAAATTACACGAATCATCAAACACTGACAAATGACACTTCTTGCATTAGAATTCCATACAAAGACTTTTTTTTTCCCACAGATGAGGTTATAATCACTGCACTGGATCTTTTCACCGCGTCAGCGTGTTGAAGCTGTCGAGAGATTCTTCACGTTCTTCACATTCACCACGTGGACGATTCACAAGCCGCTCACTTCAACTGATAGATTTCCGGTTGTCTGTCCGACCGGATCACGTGGTGAATGTGAACAATCTCCGGTCCAAAACCACTTACATGAGGTTGATTCTCCAGACGCTTCAATAGACACATGTGGCGAAGAGGAAGCACAATGCAGAAGACAGCCAGGAGCCGGGGGTTTGATTCCGGGTTGTTGGTCCGTCTGAATCATGTGGTAACCACAGATCAGGAGGGGAATTCTCCCAAAGTGGAATTAAAGGTTCAGTTGCAGCGGACGACGAGTGGATTATTGTCAAAGGTCAAGGTCACAGTGACCTCAAATACTTTTGAATGTGATATTTTCAGGAACACCAACAGGGAATTTCATTACATCTACCACAAACATTCATTAGGACTAAAGGACGACCGGATTAGGATTTGGAGTCAAAGGTCTCCATGTTTTCTTGCCTCCTGAATATATTTTTCTCACATCCACTCATAGGGTCACCGTGACCTCATTTAAATTCAGGGGACAGAATAATAGACTTAAACTGCACTGCTTGGTGGAGTCGTACAACTGCAGTGCTGTGATTATAGTGGAGAATATATGACCAGCCTGTAAGTGACCCGGCCTGGGGGTCAGTGGTTGCTATGGATCCAGGCAGAGAAGAGCTTTAATCCAACTATTATAGACCAATGAGGCCCGGAGTTTATTCTCAAACACCTCCTGCTCCACTCCTGTTTGTCGGCCTGCTCCCTGGGAATACCGCGGGAGTCTATCAGTCTGGAAGTGAGTGCACTCCATGAAAGATCAGACAACAGATCAATACTTGACATCCTTAACGATGAGTCTGCTAAGTCAACCCGAAAGAGAGGGAGCTCTTTGATACACAGGGAAAAGAAGGAATAGCAAATCACAACGAGACGCACAAGTCCAGCCGTCTGTGCAGAGACGACGATCAATGGGGGGGGAAAGATACACACGTGAATATATGTTTGAAACACAATTCATCAACCACGTTTCATTTCCCTTGTGCATTGGATGCAAACAAAAACTGCAGCCTCATACATGGCCTTCGCTTCATTGAGGAGTTTGATGATTTAAATATTATAAACAGGTCGTGTTGCTGTACACATACAGTTTGGTGTCATTGTGTAGTGTATCATGAAATCTCTGCCTTTTCAAATGAGGCAAGCAGGATCATGAAAATACACAAGCAGGTACTTGACCGAGGTACTTCTGAATATCTGCTAAACCCATTTGTCTCTTTGTTCCTGCAGGAGAGATCAAAAAATGCCGGAGCGCCACCATTATTAGTCTGGCGATGGGATTTACAAAAACACTCTCGCCCATCGTGTTCTCATTTGCTCACTTAAATAGAGTTCTTTCTCTTTTTTCAATCCACCGAGGACGATGGAGCCGTTCCACCAGAAGCAGTTCCAGTCTCCATGGCAGTTTGAAAACAGCCCCTCTCTGCACATGGCGAATCCGATCAGCGTGTGTTTTGAAGATTTATCGAGTTTCTGCCACACATTTTAGGAGATGAGTTTTTTTTTCTTTCATTTACTCTCAGCTCCTCCAGACCACTCAGGTGCTGAGAGGTAACTCAGTGAAAAGCCTCCACCTCCTCTCACCGCTGCTTAAATCACTTACTCACAGCGCATGTAATTTTCCCAGGTGGCCGTGGACGAAGAGAGGCGGTGGTCTAGTGGCAGAAACTTGGACTATGGGCAGAGAAGGTCTCTGGTTCGTCTCTGGTTCGATTCCACGGAAAGACAACAAAAAGACGAACCTGGATTGATCTGCCCAAAAATCCAAGAGTCTCTCTAGACCCTGTCTAGTGCCCTTGAGCAAGGCACCTTACTCCTCCAACATCTGCTCCCCGAGCGCTGTACATAGTCGCTCACTGCTCTGTGTGTCCCGCACACAGATGGGTCAAAAGCAGAGATTACATTTCCCTACCTGCTTGAGTGTGCGTTTGCATGTCTGTGCATGTGTGTGGGATAAATAAAATGCATCTGCATCTGGACTTGAGAAAGAAAAATAAAGCAAGTTTTAATGGGCGACTGCTTACAGGCATCGGTGACTCCTGGTCGGCTGCTCGTGTGTTTAACCCGCCGCCTCAGAGGAGCAGGTTTACGTTACACAGGTTTACAGCAGACAAACAATTATCACGTTTTAATGAAAAAGTCATGTTAATATTTGGCTTTTTCTTTTCCCCCATTATTCCACAGAGAGTAAGATTGTATTTCATTTATGTTACACATGGAGTTTACCAGGAAATGAAGGGGACAGTGAACAACAGGAGGAGGTAAGGGAGGGACATACAGAGAAGCAGCTTTCTGATACGCACCAAAGATTCAGAACAATCTCCTGATGCATATTAGAAATTACTCCTCTGTGGACACATTTAAATAACCGATCAAAACACGTTAAAGATGATCTGCTTTCAAGCTACTGTTCTGTTTTAACTACATTTCTATGTAAAGCACCTTGAGCGAGTGATATCAATAAAGTTTATTGTTGTTATTATCTTCAGTCGTTGTGGCTTCTGCCTTTTTTTGTTCCATTTCTACCTGCAATATTATAAAATACGTGTCTGAACATCAGAAACGACCTTTCTCTACATGTGAACATGCACGAATTAGACAGATTAATGATTAATAAAAGCCGTGCTTTGCCGCTGAACGCGTGTTGGATTCACCGGAGCGGAGCCTCAGCTCTGCAGGAGTGTGAGCGGTTTTATCCGGGAGGTGAAACCACAAACAACACGCTTCATTTCCTCTGAAGCGCTCATGTGTAGATGGGCAATTTGAGCCCACTGTGGGAAATGGACGACCTCACAACTTCAGATGAACATCAGAGGATCAAACAAAGGTTCCATTGCAGAAAGAATGTGGATCAGAGCATCAAGAAATTTGATTTAGCTTCTTTAAAATCTGATGCTCAGGGAACAGCTGAGCAGCTCCAGTGGCAGCGATTAAACCCGATTCTATACGACTCAAGGTCGTGTTCACCTTGACTCTACGTCTTTACGTTTTGACATTATAACATAAAAGGTGAGAAACGATGGATATCTTTATGGAGCCTTCACATGACTCATGTCTGAAGGAGCCCAGCGACTGAGAGGTTTTAGAGGAAACCCCCCCGTCGTCCAGCCGTCCAGAGAATAATGAAACTTACCCTTCAACATTTACTGTTCTACCCTTTGAAACTGCTGCGCTCACAGTTCTTCATCGTTTGTTTCACATCAGCCATATGTTCAGATATGTCCAGTGCAACGACTGTATATCGACGATATGACAGCGCCCTGTAAGAGACGCCAAATCATCCTGGTCGCCCCCTGGTGGCTGGCTGAAGTCATAACCCCCACCTCCTGCATGTCAGTGAATGGGACATGGACCAAATTTGGGTAAATCTTATCTTCTTTTACAAATTACTGAAGTCAGGAAGTCGTCCATCTTCATTTCCAGTGTGGTGGTTTCATTTGAGGCACTAAAGCTCAATGACAGCCTCCTACAGAAACATCTTGGACATATGCTCAAGTGATATATTATATACCAGAGCCAGAACCTAAGAAGCTGTGTAGGACTGTGAGGAGCAGGATGAACCGATGTGGTGATGTAATCAAGAGGAAATATGTTAATTAACCACCGAGGAGACTTTGAAGAGAAATCTTATCTGCTGCTCTGAATCCACGAGTCCCACAGGATCCACGCTCTCCACTTAAGAAGTAGGCCTTTAATTAGCCATTATATCACAATGGGAAATGACTGTATTGAATAAAGATATAATTACCACCTTCAACGAGATAATTACGTTAATAACGGCGAATGCTCGTGTTCATATGGTTTTATTGTAATGGGATTCTAAGAGGTATCAAATCCCATTTAGTTCGAACACCTTTCTGGCTTTGATGTGGATGAAAGACCTCGAGGGCCACTTTGAGTTTCTGACACTTGATCAGTTTAAATGTGAGATTCAAAGAGGCTGGGATTGTTCCCTTTCACCGGCAGCAGAGTGCACCCGGTGGTTCCTTTATGCAAATGCAGCCTGTGATTAATGCGCTCTATTTACGCAGGGAGGGGAAACCAAACAAGCTAATGACGTTCGACAAATGAGCTCGAAGGGAACTCGCTCAGGAGAACTCGCTTCTATGTTCAGATGGGTTTTTGATCATTATTATTTTTAAGATTAAAAGTGGATGTGCTACAGTTTTATTCCAATTACGGCGATATCTATAATTTACATTTACATTTAACGGTAAAAACATTCGTTCCTGTTTTTCAAACCATCGCTGAACTTTTTTTGCACCCGAGCGCTAACGGAGCAGTGGCTCATCTTACACACTTCATTACTGCTTTAGCTCTAAATTGTGTACGGCACAATAAATGAGGCTTTTACTTCTGTGGATGCAACATTAGAGAAATAACAAAAGAACATTGGCTGAAAAAGACAATTAAATTTAATAATGACTCGTGGAGACATTTTTTAACTCAAGCTTCATTGACTGGAGATTATTTTTCAGATGTGAAATGTTATTAAAATAAACATTAGGAACAGGAGTTTCTCTGGATTCAGTAAAGATCATCCGAGGAGATTCTATGACTGGTCATGTTATATCCATAACACAGAGGGAGCAGAGTTCAGACTGTTAATAAAGTAATTACAAAATTATACTAATTATCCCTGCTACGGGTGACGCCATGACACCCAGAGCAACGTTATGGCTCATTTATGTGTTTAAAAAAAATGCTGCTCTCTGTTACTTTGTAGTTGGCCAAATTTTAGTCAATGACTGTTAATAAACATGGAAAACACATTATTCCATCTTCGGGCGACGCCCATCTTGAGTTGGTGACGCCATCTAGAGCCAGAGTGGGCGGAGTCATGATCGTGAAGATGGGTCAGGGTGTCGAGGTCTCACTGATGCATCCGACGTTTTACAAATTCGGTTCAATTAAGTTTATTTGTATAGCTCAAAATCCTAATATACGATATCTCAAGACACTTTATGTAGAAAAATGATAGAGAGACCAAACAGTTGTGTCACCTCAGGTTCCAGCTCTGACAGACTAGTTGTAATATTGAAAATAACACAAGTGATAATCCATCTATTCCTTAACATGGACTTTTTAGTTTGGCCCCACTTGCCAACAGAGAGGAGTTTATGACCTATACTGCAGTCAGCCACAAGGGGGCGAGTGAGATGACTTGGCTTCACTTTCGTCTTCCATCTTTAAATGCAGCTCGTAACTCGCCCGTTGTTCTCTTTGACTGGAACAGGCAGGAGATAACACGTCAACTTGTTTGTTAACAGAGAAAATCATGTTTGATCCCTTTGGTCTGTGAAAAACAAAAGAAGAACACTCGCTCTGTTTATCCTCTCGCTCTTTGTCAGTCACGACGGATAAAAAACATAAAAGCTTGACAACAAAATAAAAGTGTTTCTTTTGGTGCCGACTCTGCCAGAGCAGCGGAACAGAGAGGAATCACTCCGAGACATTGTCATTTGACTTTTCTGACGTGTTGAATATTTATTGCTGACTCTGCTCACAGTTGAAACAGAACTTTCTCTGCAGAGGTTTCTTTTTTTTTATTATTTCTTGTTCCGACTCCGACATAAACAAAAAGTCGCACGACGCCGGCCCATGGGATCCTGGCAATCAAAAAATAATCACATCATATACATAATAGCGACAGACAATAAGATGACACATCTCTATGCACACACCCTATGAATAAATTATGGATCTGTTTTTTTTTCCCCTGCAGGGCTTCGGAGACAAACTGTGCATGTGGCATTTTCCCTTCTCATCCCAGGGACACCCACTGATTCCTGGACGTCCGTCTCAGAGGTTCTATCAGGAAACCAACTACTGCCTGGAAAAAGTCCCCGAGCTTTTGTTGAGCTTTTTAACGGCTTTTTTGAGAAGTAAAAAATTAAATAAAAGCTCAACTTCTCTTAAAAAGGTTAAAACAATTACTTATAAAATGGGATTTGGACTGTGGCAGGTGGTCAGACAGCAGCGCCACCCACGTTATTTACTGCATGACCTACTCCTTGAAACAAGGTGACTCCCACATTCCCCCATTAGCTTCTTCCTGTGGGAACAAATTAGGTATTTAAAAAAACTAAAACTAAAAAAAAGCACGTCAAACTTTCTACAAAGCTCTTAAAGCTTTTTTAGCAAAGAGCACAGGCAGTAAGCTGAGCAGGTCCAGAGGAGGAACCGTTATTAATATCGCATCCGGCAGCGGCTTCATCTGGGAATCAGTTAATATTCCCTTTTTACAAAAAGAAATATCTCTGGTGCACATTTAGCTCTCTGTTGCATTACAGTCATTTCAACGTGCTTTCAGATGGAGGGAGTTAGCCTCACGAGAGAGAGAATCCACTGCTCCTCTCCTCCTCCTCTTCTGTTCTGATCGTCCCAATACAGGGAGGGAGGGGGGGGGGCAGGCAGGCAACAGGCAATTAAACTCCTGGTTGGTGTGAGGTTATCTCTGAGTACGTGGGACAAGCACAACACACTGGGGCCCAATGCGGGGTTACGTAAACAAGATGTGCCATGGGATGTGTGTTACCTGTTAGGAAGCGGCTATCAGCACATGGAAGGGGATCCTGGGAGCGTTCTCCTCTCATCGCCATGAACAACCCCCCACCCGAGGGCCCCTGCTGCTGTTTTGGAGGGTGACTGCCTCTGGTATAAGGCCAAGATTTTTAAAAAGCCAAATAACGACCAGCCAACCTGTGGCCGTCTCATTACCGCCGGTGTGATTGTGTGGAGCTGTGGAGCCGAGCGGCACACTGGCCGTGGGGGGGGGGCCTCTTCTGTTATCTAACGCAGAGATTGGAGCAATTTAGATTCAATCTCTCTCTCAGGGCTCTGACCTATTCTCTGCTCAGCCAGGGAGGATATTCTTCCTGCTGGAAACAATGATCAGATCATTTCCATCGGCCTCATGCAGCGCAGGGAAATCATTTAACTTCTGTGTTTTTAGGGCGGGGTGAATATTCAAAAAATGCTGGCTTCTTGCTCGGTGTGTGTTATTACTTTTCAGTCTCAGTTTGGTTTCACGCAGGCCAGATATTAACTTACAGACCACGGAGCCACAGGTACAGGTTGAGATTTCTCTTCTGCTGCTGCTGATTCCAATTGCAAGTTTCTGTCAGAAGAGACACACGGAGAAAATAAACACCAAATAACAAATGATAAAATCAAGTCTCACAAGAATCTGTAGGGATCCAATAGTCAGCTGGGTTTTTACATTTATTATGACAGGATATTTTTGTTTCAATAGTTAGTTAAGCAATAAATATACAACTTTAAACTCTAAAGCAATGTAAAAGTTTGATTTATGCCACCTTTATATTACTGGTCCCATAATAAGCCACACTTGTTGCTTATGTGCAGTAAATAACACAACTCACACAACAACAAGGGACATCGCAGCTACACTGCAGAGATCTGACTCAACAATATGTCCCATTACAATATGGAACTGGTATTTGTTTTGCTCGATATTAGCAAAAACAAGTGACTATTGACCCGTAGACATTTGGTCAAGTGGGTTTGTATTGGTTCTTACTGGTGGCAGTTTGGTATCTGTGATGGCACTGAGGTGGGAGCCCGGTGAAGAGCCGATGACCAACAGTGCACCAGGTCTATCTGGACGCGGGTATTACGACTGTTGATGCTTGTGCCGTCCTTTTCCTCGGTGAAGCCGATGTGCCGTCTGCTCTGTGTTTTTTGTTTTTTAGTGGATTTCTCTCTCGACTCTCGTAAACAAATCCCTCTCAGATGCCGCGGCTGCATTTTTCTCTTCGGCTTTCACGATGAACAATTTCGGCTTTTCTGTGAATCCCGGGATCAATATTCTATATAAAGAGGACTCATTGATTTGGACTCTTTTAACTGTGGCTGTGGGCGTAAATCTCAAAGCTCCACCGTCGCTGAATGTCAGCGAGAGAAGTGGGGTCTGTTTAAGTTCAAGCACTTTATTGTCACATGTGGAGGAACAGAGAAATTCTCAGTTTGGTTGCGGCGGTTGGAAGGGGGATTAAAACACAGAGACATTTCAGGATGAATTGCTTTTAAGCTTTTTATGTGTCGGGTACTTTCACGAAGACTGATTCTGAAAACGTGCAAAATGTGAGCTGTGCAAATGAGCTGGAGAGCAAAAGTTCAGCTGAGTGTGCACGTTGTTCACGTGCTGTGGAAAGGAAAATGTGTCTGAGGTGGGAGGAGACGCCCACGTCCCACTCAGATTCTCTTCAACCGCTCTTTGGTAAGAATTACAGGAACTGAGTCGTGGGCTACTTGAGCAGATCCTTTTGTAATTTTACCCAAATTCTGCTGCCGTACAGGAGGAACACAAGATTTTCCATCGCTGGGACGGACAAATTAATTGCATTACATTGCTATAGCATCACCTTGGGTAATGTTTACCATGCAGATACCTCTAGAACGAATAAAACTTAATTAAGTGCTGTAAAACCCTGAAAATATAATTTAATCTGATCCAAATCTTACCCAATCATTTCCGGACAATGGTTCTCAGGAGTCATAAAATCCAGCTTCCTCTAAAGACCCGAAATGAACATGACCCTATGCAGAGGGAGCCGAGTGTCTCAGATGTTTCAGAGGTTGACAGCGATTCCCTTTGTTTCATCCCCCGCTGAGAGAGAGAGAGCGGCTGTTGGCCCGGCGCCATGCGGTCAGGTCGCCCCGGACGCCGATTCATCACCGTCCCGGAGGAAGCCCATCACGGCCACGGTTTATTATTATTTGCATTATTTCACCTTCTTCTGCTTTAACAAGGAGTCGAGGGGGATGGGAAACAACGCTACTCTGTGATTTGAGAGGAAAGTACAGCAGGGGGCAGATGTGATTGGTTGCACCGCGGTGACTTCCTGCCCCTCGCCCTCCGCTGCCAGCGGGATCTGCCTCAACAGGGAGGGAATGAAAGAGACATGGAGGCCACACATCGTTTTTCAGCTTCTTGCTTCAAAAAGGAAATTAAAAGGACACTTCTGCACTATATAGTTGGACTGTAATTACTTAATCTGTAATTTATCTAGGTAGTTAATTTAAGTAGACTGCTTAAAATCAATTTTTATAGGTTTGCCGTGTTTTTACACCTTTTATTTTACTGGTTCATTTATTTTAAATGTTATATAACTGTTTCAATGTGTTCAAGTTTGTATTTACTTTTCTTGCTTTATTTCAAAACACTTTTTAAACTATGTTTTAAAAAAAGTGTTTTATAAATAAAGTATTAACTTTGCATTTATTAAAAGCTGGATATATTCAAAGATATTAACATTTTGGGGACTTTTAACCTTTGGCAGGGAACTGTGTGGGTTCATTTATAGCTTGGGATCAAAGTTTAACCAAGAGGTTGCAAAGATTAAATAAATAATGCATAGTGCAAATGTCGTATTGATTTTACAGTTTTTATCATGTTTGGTTAAAATTATTCTTAACTTTCCTCATTTTTCTCATACATGAAGTTTGTGAGCAAAACAAAAAAAACGACTGGAGGCCGTGAAGGAAAACTAATCCTCAGAGTTACCGAAACTTATTTTTGGCGGAGGAACATGTGGTACGGCACAGTGGACGTGTTTACACCAACACAAGCCTCCAACTCGCCCCCACACTCAAACACACAAACACCAGCTGGACAGGACTCCCAGTTAAACCCAGTTTCTTTACCCAGCTGTGAAAACATCCTTCCTCGCAAGGATGTGGAATGAAGCTCTGTTGTCTCGGCTCAGGCCGTTTTAACCAGAAGGTTTGAGTGAATATACATTTGTCTCATTTTGAGGTCTGGAGATAAAATGTCACGGTTTTGACTGTTGGATAAAGAGTTTTTGTTTTTTGTGGACTTTTCTTATTCTGGACACTTTGAGTTATTTCACCTTCACCTGTGTTTCCTGTTTTATTTTGAAACTCTACTCTCCCTCGTGTTTCTGCTCACTTTACTTCCTGCCTCGATGCGTTTCACCTGTTTTTTTACAGGTTTAAATAACTATTGGAACCAGACTTATTTTGTAAAGTACGCACTTTGACGTTCATCTATGTGAAAAGTATGTGTGTATGTATTTGAGGTGTATTTTTAAGCCATGTACCATTCACTAACATGGAGGAGGCCGGATTAATGACCTCTGATGTCCATCTTTACACACAGTCTATATGACGCAGACAGTTTAGAGTTAAGAGTATTTAGGGATAGATTTTTATTGTTTGACTCTTAACAATAAAACAAAAGCAGGGTTTAAATCAATGAGACTGAAAATGGATTCAGGACATGAAACAAAAGAAGTAAAAAATGACTTTTTCAAACCAATTATCTATTTCAGTGATGCCTTTCACTTGTGGGTCCAACACAAAATGCTTCAGTGTGGAACTCAGTTAATCCTCATTTTTTTGAAATGTGACAAACCAGATTCCAGTGAATGGGAACATATATATGTTTTACAGAGAGAGATCACCCACTGCCAGTCACCAGGGGGAACAGTGTTGGAGGGGATGTTTTACTATTTTATTATTTCCCAGTCAGAACACACACAACAGGATATATATATATATACACATGCCACAACGGAATATCTATTTTTCTGTATCATTTCGAAAAGACGCGGTTACCCGAGCATGAGCATGCCGGTGTGCACGCGGCAGTTTGCCATGTCACTCTCTATCATCAGCCGTCTCTCTCGGGTCTTTTCTGAGACGAGAGTCAACACCTTCGAAAACTCTCCTCCAAACACACGCCATAAGAAATAGAAACATGATTATTGATGCGTGTTTAATTTTCAGTACGAGCTCTGACAGCCCCCGATGCAGCCGTCAATGATATCCCCCAAATTGATTATGCATGCTGCCTGTAACTGTGTGTTCGTGCTGCACTGTTGCTCGTGGGAAATTTCATATTTTGTTCTGTTTTTTTTTAATATTCAGCTCACAAAATACTCGGGAGACTGTGCAGAAAGGAGCTGAAGGAAAAAGACCAGAGGGGGTTTGTGTTGTAGCTGCACAGTGGAGGTCTGCGTTTTTTGCAAAGTGGATTTTTCAGATTTTAGCAGTAGCATGTAAGAGTATTATTTCTTTTAAAAATTTCAGAGGGGAAAACAAATCCACTTCTACTGACAAATGCTAAATAATTTGTACAGTATCCGCTGTGAAGCTGCTTGTTTGGACTGTGGTGATGCTGGTTGCAGCTTTTTTTTTCTGAAACTGAAAAAAGGTGACCTGCAGTGAAGTGAAGTGTGGAGAGTGAAGACCTGCTGCTGCACCAAGAGCCGTTCAGCTGTTTCTTCAAAGTTCAGTGAAGCTCAACTCAGCGAGCAGAACCCTGAACGGGACAATCAGTCACATCCATTGATGGGTCCCTGTCGTCGCTGCTACAGAGCCAGTTGAATGCTTTATAAAATAATAAAATGTGTTACAGCACTTCCTTGGGCTCCGATTGTGAAGGCATTCAAATGTACAGTTCTCAAGATATTCCACAGACAGACAGACGCTCTTTGAATCATTCAATAGATAAATATCAGCATATTACAAGTACTTTGGGTTTTAAACAGACTATGATGTGTATATTGTAATTAATGGAGGATAGGCTCTGTCAGTGATGTAATTATAAGTGATCGCTCAGGTGAGGAAACGTAGAGCTTCAATAAGGAAGGAGTTATTTAAGGTTCTCCTGGTTCCAGAAGTTCATAAATGGGAAGTTGTGTTTTCAGCACTTTTCTGGACGCATCCGTTTCAATACCTCCTTACACATAATACACAAATATATTTCCATTTGTAATTAAAGGTGAAGTTTATGAACAAGTTGTTGTATTTTGTATTTAGCCTTTATCTTATTCTACTTTATACTTCTCTAGTCTAGATGATTTTGATAATTTGTTTCAGAAACAAGTGAAATGAGAATATCTGAAGATTTACATTTCATAGAGATGATAAAACACAGACATTTATATTGTAACCTCTAGAATCAGGGGGGAGAGATGAAAAGGAAAATGCTTGATGACCAAATTAAAGCGCTCAACAAAGAGCTGCATGGTAATTCAGGTTGTACCAGAAATACAATATCATAATAAAGCACTTAGACCTTTTGAGTGGGCGTCAAATCAGAGACATCCATCCATCAGCTCTTATCTCCATTAGCCAGTTTCTCAACGTGCCAGTGTCCACATGTTCACATCTTCTCTTCAAACACACACAGTGTACATTCATTATAACTGGAACTGGGCCCATTTGATACGACTCCAGTCAATTGACACAACCCCGCCAGTTTGATTAAATGTTTCCCTAATCCAAACATTTTTCAGATGCATTGATCCGTCTGCTGGAGTCTGATCAGCTCCGTGCCGCCGACCCACTTCACAGGCGTCTTCATTAGAAGCAAATTGAGATGTTTAGCGTCGTCCTCGGATTATAAAGTGGGATGCGCTGCAGATATTTAAGATGCGAGGGGGATCTTTAAAACATTTACACGCCTGCTCAGATGGAACGCTGTCAGAGCCGCTCGGCTGGACGGGGGACGTGTCAGAACACTCGGGAACTTTGAGAAGCTTGATTGATCCGAGGGTCTCTGATGCACTCTGGGACTCTGAGCAGCTGAAAGGACTGTGACATGAGTACCCAGCCTCTCAGCATCGTGTTCCCTCAGTACTCTCTGTGTTTGTTCTCTCAGAGCTCGGATTCCTCTGTATCGCAAGTTGATGGAAATGGCTCTGTGTTTTTCTGTTTTGAAGAGAGAGAAAGAGAAACGGGGACGGAAAATTGCCTTCAACATCTTCGGCTTCTGTTAATGGATTATTTCAAAGCCTCCTTTAAAGCTGCACTCGTCATCAGAGAGGGGAACTGGGTGATAACCAGAAGGAGGCAGGGGGCCGCCTGATTGAAAAGTTGCTTCAGCCTCAGGACCACAAACACCTGAGCAACTCAAAACAATAAAGTTCTCAGGTTTTACAGCTTTTAGAGTCTCATGTTGAAGGGACATAAATAAATGAGATGTGGCAACAGAGTGAATTCACTTCGAAAGGGGCCAAGTGTGTGGTGTTGGAAACAAAAGGTCTTTTCAAAGTGGTTTTACCTCCTTTTTATTATCCTCAAAATGTCAATGTTTAAAAAAACTGCACAAGGATGATAAGTTGTTCGGGTGACGGGGGCGTGAAGTCATGAAAAGAGAAAGAGAAGGGCAGCGGTAGATAAAACACCTTGACAGTGGTTGCCACCGGCCAATAAACCAAACAGAGAAGAAGAAGAAGAAGAAGAAGAAGAAGAAGAAGAAGAAGAAGAAGAAGAAGAAGAAGAAGAAGAAGAAGAAGAAGAAGAAGAAGAAGAAGAAGAAGAAGAAGAAGAAGAATCTCTACAGAAATTCAGTTTTGTTTTTTGTTGTTTTCTGAAAGCAGAACATGTTAAAAATGTGACCGATCCTAAAGTCCAAATCATGTCTTTGTGGTATGACAATGTTTGTGTTACCAAGAAATAGTTCGACCTTTAAAATACATGGACACGCAAGAGAAATGAGACTTAATTTCTCAACACAACACACAACAATGACTGAATGAATTTAGAGCGGAACACTAAATATACAAATGGATGGTTCCACCACATGTTCTGTTTCAGTGCTATTTCACACACACACACACACACACACACACACACACACACACACACACAAACACACACACGTGGGCATCTCGGGTCAAATATCTGTGAAATATTTCCATATATATTCAGTGCTATATATAAGATGCACCATGAACCAGAGAAATAAATGAGCCACTAACTCAAAGGGACTCGATGTTCAACGCTCTTTCATCATAAGTGATAATTTGTTAAAGTAGAAACACACAGACGATCAATCCTCTGCTGGTCTCACAGACCCACTGGAAACAGGTAGAGCAGCCGGGCCTGCTGCTGGCGCTGTTGGACTCTGAACAACTTCGCGTTTAAGAATAAAAGTTGAAGTTAAGAGTTTAGAATTTCACCTTTTATGCCATTTTAACATCGATACCTGCAAATATGGTATCATGTGAGCAAAACCACAGAAACATGCAACTGAATCTTGCATTTGTTTGCTTTTAACTTGAATGTTCAAACATATGATAGCGCTGGGGGTCTGCGTATCATCGGGTAATCTGTAATTCATGCGAATATATAAAATGGGAAAAATTTAATCTGTTATTTAATTTCAAAACCAAAGAACTGAAAAGAAAGTTTGGTTCACAGATTACAGATTTACCTCTTTGTTCGTTTTAACGTTTGGTTTCGAGACTTCGCTTGTTGTTAAAAAGGAAGAAGCAACATCAACAAGAAGGAATTAAAAAGCTAGTTTCTCTCTAGAATTACTCTCAATAGTTTTTAAGTCCAGTATTATTTCACTTCCCAATCGCCACAGACAAAAAGTCCAGATGCTGATTTTAATCTCCACCCGGTTTCCAGAGTCTCAAATCAAACACACCTGTCATGATGGGTCACCACAGGTCAAAGGGTAAAGGGCTGAAATACTGAAAATGTGAATTCAGCTGTCCCCACACTTCAATATCCTTCTACAACCTTAAAGGACATGAAGAGGAATTAAAAAGGAAATTAATAAACAATCCAAACTATAGACAATGCACTGAATAACACAAATCGCTTCAAATGCTTTTCAAAGAGGAAAACTGAATTTGAAAGTGTTAAGCGAATCGTACCATCACAAACAGGATAAATGTTCAAACATGTTTTATTGTACTCGCGTTGGCTTTATTCAAATTTGAATGAATAGAAAGTCTTTGTCCTGACAAGGCTGTGAAAGCTGTCTGCTCACGTTTACCAAAGAGAACACGTTGAGCTCCACATCGTCACAGACACGTCCTTCAAACGACAGCCAGAAGAAAACAAAGCAATTTGACGTAACCTTTGAGCAAACAGAGAGGATTTAACCATCGTGCTGCGAACAAACCTTCATTCTTTAACATCTTCCCCTTGTTGTGCTTCTCTAAATCTGACAGGTTCGTGCTCTCGTTTTTTCCTCCTTGTGCCGCCGGCTATTTGATTTAATGATAAATGTCATATTCCATGTCACCTCTGTCTTCTCTGCAGATTCATCAGTGGGCGACTCAAGATGAGGAGCGTTGGACAGGAGCCTTCAGATCTTGAAGTCCAGTCGACAGGTTTCTCTCTCTCTCTCTTCTTTCATCTGCCTCCTCTTGTCTCTCGTCCTGTCAAGGTAAAGCCTGGCTCCTCTGTCTGGCGTCTGAAGCCGATTGCTGCCGGGGACTTTCTCCATGTCGTCACCGGCTCCGACGCTTTTGAAATCTCCACATTTTCCCTCTTGAGTCTTTTAATCAACCTCTCTCTCCACACCAGCTCGTCCATGAGAAGTTGGATCACATCCCGAACACGTCAGTGCACCACTGCTCTCTAAATATCTTCCCCGAACCTGTGTGGCTGAGATATTTTTAAACAAATGAACAATCCAAGACGTCGGAGCCGCTTCTGCTCTGCTGCAAACTCTGCTAGTCGACAATAATTACATTCACAATTACCTGTGAATGTTTACGTTTCCCTTTTCATCCCACGAAGCCTTGATAACCACACCGGGTTTTTATTATTCCATGGTGCTGCAGAGCCGAGGAGGACGACCATGGGAAATGCACCAAAGGATGAGTTTTGGTAATTTAACTCGGAAGCATCAACATAATCCAATTAACATTCAAGACTCAAGTTTGTACATTTGAAAAGTGATTTTACCTTAATTAACCTTGTGAATCCACGCGTCGTTAAGGAATAGCAGAAATAAACAGGTTGTTTAAAATATATCTTTGAGTTAAAAGGTTAATGAAGTGTTAACTGTTTTAATAACTTTTTCCTTCTAACTCTTTATCCAAATAGGATCATATTTCATAAACCAGCTACATAATGAGCCGACTTTAATCTCCCTATCCGTCATCAGTAATACACTGCGATCATAATAAGGCAGGTAATTTTCAAACAAATCACTTTTGATTGACAGTCTAAGTGCCTTCATATAGCTCACTAATATTGTTTATCGCCTCGTCGCTAATAATAGAGTGTGAAATACAGCAGGCAATTCATTCTGCTTAATGAAATCATCACGAGAACTTGTATCAGAATTCATTTAATAAAACCTTTTGACTCCACTGGCAGCAGAGCCATCGGGGAAAGACCTCCAGATATCTTTCATTTTCAATTTGTAGTTTGATGGAGAAATCAAAAAACAATGAAACTTTTTTGGGGGGGAACATGACATGTGACGGATGTGTCAATCAATATGAGGGAAATATCGTGACTTCTGCTAATTCAATTTAGGGCTCCCAGACCTTCTGATATCTCCGCTAGTTGTGATTTCATTTGATGAGACATTCGTCCAATTTCCTCCCGGGGTGCCGCACGGCCCCGGTGAGACGCCGCCCTGCTTGACAGTCGGCCGCTGTGCCGGTGCAGTGGCGCCGGGTCCTGGCAGGCGCCTCAGACGGTGGAGGGGCTCTCAGCGAGGTGATTAATCACAGATGACATTTGGATGGAAATGAGCTGAGTTGGACGGCTCATCTCGATAATAACACGGAGCCGCGGAGCCATTGTCCAATAATCAGAATCCAACTTTTATAAAATATTGCAGGCGAGGCCGTTACTGCTGCATGTCGAACGCAATGTGGGAGAAACCATTAGAGTGAATAGCCCTCCACTCAATTAAAAGCAGATGCAGTAAACCAATTAAATACTTTTATAAAAGCTCAGATACTGTATTAATAATCAATTAACTGTCTTTCTTTAGTTTTCTTTATCACTAACTGAACAAACTTTACTGAATAATGACCAACAATATAGATGTGAATGATGTTCCAGGGTTTTCATGTTTTACTTTACATCACTCGATGAGAATAGAAACTCAATAGAGCGCTAACCACCGCTAACGCTCAACTGTCGCTTTATAAAACCAGATTTAAACCAGATTTTTAGTTGGATATTCCCCCCAAACTCAGTCACCTGAACATTCCTGATTAATTAAATATAGATTATTTGATTATTCTCTTAGAAATCAACGAAAAACTTTCATTTTTTTGCAATTCTAAAAAACTGGAATATAAATAATATAGCCAAACATAATTATTGTTTCTTCTTTCCTTTGTGAAAGTTCTTTTTTAAGTGTTGTTTGAAGTGACTGAATATTTTCTTTGCCTTCACACGACTCTTGTGACCCTCATCAGCAGATAACATGACAAATTGACATTTATTAAAAGAGTAAACATTGAAATCACGATAACAGCTCAACCATCTCCCTGACAGCTCAGCACATTCCCTCCTCGGGCGAAGGCCAACGTTTGACTGAAAGCACAAGAAATTAAATTAAATCTTCTTTCTGCTAAAAGTTAATTCAGTGAAATCGCAATTTCCAAGGTCAACAATTAAATTCACATAAAACAAATTCGTTCTCTTCTTTCACCTGGAGTCGGTGCTCTTCTATATTTGATCCGTTGGAGATGGATTTTTGTTGTTTTTAATTCAGCTTTAACTTTTACGCTGCACAGGACATAAATCACCGTCCTCCAGGAGACCTTTCGAAAGCAGCGTCTGACACCCGGTCCCCGGCGGCCGTTCAGAGGGACGAGACCGTAAAGAAGAGCAGAAACCAAACGCTGTTAAAAGTTTAGGTGAAGGTGAGAGTACGTGCACCGGCTGGTCAGGCACAGCTCTCAAACTTTTTTGTGGAGATTGAAATTGTTTCATTGGTGTTGGATGAAGGTTCTGACACCTCAACATCAGGACCAGTCTGTGCTGGGTCGTGACTGGGAGCCAGAGTCACTGGGACGCTGAGGTCGTCGTGTGAAGTTAAGCAAACATTCATCTCAGTGGAAACAGTAATTTCAAATTTAAATATTTAAAATACGTAATTCTGTTTATATGGAGAATTCTCATCACCGGCAAACAGGAAAATCGATTCTGAAAAAACCTTGTATTACACAGCACGAGCAATTTGAATATTATTACCTTTTATAATATTAGCACATAGGAAATCATGGTCGTATGCAAATTAAACCACTCACATTATATTATAAACATGGCTCAGTATATGCAGGTTTACACTGAATGACACGTCAACGTTACACATGGGGCCAGAGAGCAGATTTTAAATCTTTTATTTTTATCTTAATGTCACTTTTTAATTGCTTTCATACGTATATTATACAAAACAAACTTACTCACCACAGAGGTAAGATTAAGAAAAGAGGTATAAGTTTTAAACTATGTGTTGTTATCCACCATAAAAGTGATATGCAGAGCTGAAGTTTTTTATCTCTAAACCCTATATCCTTTTTTCTTAAACAATAAAACAATCTTTTCCCTTCACATTGTTTTTATTTCCCTTGCACAACATCTCTCCACTCGTCCGTGTGTGGGTATCAAGACAGTTTCTTTGACTCATCTTCCTCCAGCTCTCCGTCTCTTTAAATTATTCACACGTACATTTGAAGCCCACAGATTCACCCCCAAAAATAAAAAAATCTGTCAACTTGCTTTACTGTAAATATGAACTGTAAACACATTGTACCTGTAAATATACGTTTCTGCTGAATACAGTTATTCACATAAACGGTTTCAGTAGCTCATAAACATCTCGCTCCTCATATCGATGAAACCAGGTTATGGCAACGAGTGACTTGTGTTATAAAGATGATCTGTGAGTTACACACATGCCTCCACCATCCCCCCCCCACCCACCCCCCACACCCCACACCCCCTGACCTGCAGACCCCTCTCTCCTTCCTATCCTCACAGGTTCAGTTTTATGATTATGACACAAAAGCACAAAAACCAACAAATATATGTGAAACCTCAGCAGGGAAACACAGAATCTGTTGTGTTGAAGGAAAACACACACTCACACACACACTCAGAGTCTCATGTCAACACTTCACATTGTTGATTCTATCTTAAGCTCATTATGGCCGTCGTCTGTCTGGAGCAGGTTTTTGTGATGCAGTGTTGAATGTGTGCGTCATGAAGCACAGAGTCAATTTCCTGCTGTTTTTTAAACTCAGGGAAAAAAGTCAGACGCACAATAAAGAGGAACTCAACATTTTCACCTGAAGGAAATTGGACAAATAAATTGAACTAGAATAAGATAAAAATCATTGGAAATATCAAATATGAAATATCTTATATCCTGCATGTTGATTTCTTTATTGTATCGTCCTGTTGCATATTCATTCATTGAACATTTTTCTATCATATTAAATGCAATAAAAAATTATATTTGCTCACCGACTCATATCGCAGAAATATTGCCACATTAAAATGCATATATGTATAACTGGATTAAACTGAGGCATCACTCTAACTTTCAATATTCAATATTGTGTTATCAAAGATTCCGAGTCACAGGTTCAAATCCCGATCTATTGCATCCGTCGCAATAACATTCAGATTAATGAACGTTTATAATGATAGAAACAGAATCTTTTACCAGATATTAAAGTAACTGGTATAGAAATGTAAACTTGCCTTGAAGATATTTGTGACACATTTAACTTTATGTCAAGTTAGTCCTCATTGCATTCTTCTCTTGAGTTTAAGTATATATATACACACAAGCATAGTTCAAGTACTCAGAACAAAGGACAACACTTCCCACCACAAATGGATTTTAATACTTAAACTTAGCCAAAACACTTTGAATTTACTTGTCAATAAGTTATATTGGATTTCAGGGAATGATAATAAACACAAATTAAGTTTGTTAAAGCATTGGGTGAAGTACAGGATGAGTCATTAGTACAAGTTTGTAAGTTTTAATAGTTAATCTTCAACCAAACCTGATTTGTTAACCTAACTTTAACCATAAACTCAAAATATGATCGGCAGGTGAAGAACGCCTTTTCTACATAATCTAGAAGATGCTGGTTTTCTCTCCCATCAACTTAGTGCCAGTGAACATCTCTCACACTGAGGTTGATGAAGATGAAAGTTATTATAAAAAGCAAAAAACGCCCTGGTGGGATTTTGTCGTTGTTTGCAACAAACAGGCCGACTCCTGCTCTGCAGTTGAGGCTCATTTTCTCGGGGTGGATTAGTTCCACCAGTCACCAGACCTCAGATCTGTGCAGAGGCAAACATGTGGCACTTCCTTGATTGATGGAATGCAGCATATGCACCAGCACATTACTGCTGTGACAGCTGGCACAGTGCGAGTAATTGCTTTCCTCTGTGTCTTCTTTTATGCATAATTGGAGTATTTCTTTGTCAACAGGGTTCACGTTGCTCCCCTCTCCTCTCCGTGTTTGTGTGTGTGAGTGCAAACAGATGTGTTTGATAAAGGGTAGGAGTGTGTGTCTCTGTGTGTGTGTGTCAGTGTGTGTGTGTGTGCTGAGCTGCATGTGTGGGTGGGTGCTCCGTCAATGCAGAATACATTAAGCCAACAGATTGTTGTGAGGTGTAACATTATTATTTAATGAAGCTTCCTGCTGGCTGTTCTGTGGCGTTTCGCTAATGATGTAATTCCAGAAATAATACGATATTGAAGCTGGGAAGACATCTGCTCTCCGCATATGCACGCCATTGGCTGATGATTAATTTATGCAACACATATGAACAAACAATATGTGGCTTAATGTGTCAGTGAACAGAATGAGGCTGTCTGTGTGGAGCTTGTTTCAATTTGTCGATCCAACAAACGTTTAAAATCAAGAAAAATCGATTGTACTCAAGTTGAATGAACATTTGACCGGAGTCCAACTGAAATATGGAAACACACGTTTGTGTTGCTGTGGGAGAAGTGTGTTTGTGTTTCTGTGGGAGAAGTGTGTTTGTGTTTCTGTGGGAGAAGTGTGTTTGTGTTTCTGTGGGAGAAGTGTGTTTGTGTCTCTGTGGGAGAAGTGTGTTTGTGTTGCTGTGGGAGAAGTGTGGCCTCGCCAAGCAGACGCTAAGAGCAGCAGCTGTAATGAAACTTCACCTGTTTTGATTTTCTGTTTAAGCAGCAGCAGCAGCAGCAGCGGTGGAGGCTCCCTCTGCCTGATCGGCTCATTAAAGAGCCATAAAGCAGTTTGACACTCACAGGATGCCAATCCATCACAGCCAGGCCACTTCTTCTGATAGACCTCCAGGGGAAAACAGGCTGCAGTGGCTGAGAGGAGAGGAGAAAAAAAAAGGTCCACGTCAAACCGAGCTGTCGTCTGGCGAGCCGAGATGCCAGCACCCCCGAGGCGTCCGAGCTGGATCCAAAATCCAGTAGCCGACTAATACATCCCACAAGCTCGTTAGCGAGGCAATTAGCAGGAGCCCCTGTGGACGGCACATTCCTCTCGTCCCCTCCTCCTCCTCCTCCTCTTCTTCTTCTTCTCCTTCTCCTTCCTCCCGTCTTTTTCTTGCTTTCTCTTAAAATTCCTCTGCTCAGCTCGGACAGTCCAGTGCTCGAGATCCGGCCGTCACCACGTTTCACCACGTGTCAGCCTGTCAGCAAAAAGAAAGTGACGTTCCTCATTACTCTAATCACCTCGGCAGGAGAATAATAAGGAATAAAATGTCATCTGGGAGGCCAATTAACACAAGTTAATCTATATGGTGAGGAAATCAGCTTGTGATTAAATTGTCATCATCTCGTCAGTGTGTGTGTGTAGCACTGTGCAAGATGGTCGGCCAAGACAAAACCTACATCTGTATTGTATTTAAATGATTGTATTCAATAAAACCCATTTAAAAATGTATTCATTTAACATTCATATTGTCATTTAAGGTGAATTATTGCCTGACAGTCCAGATGTGCTGGTTCCGACTGAAACAAGCAGATGATTATTTCTCCTTCTGTTTCTTTCACACTCTGATAATCACAAATACCACATTTCACCTTCAACACAATCCAGTGAACAGAAGCAGCTTCTGCACTGTTGTGTAATAAGTGAAGAGAATGTGACCTGGTAGCATCAGGACAGATTCATGCAACACTGTCCCAATCGATTACACCTAAAGTACATTCCTCATACTGTGTTTTATACCGTAAAATGTACACACAACTATGTATAGTATGTAAAATACATTAATTCAATGACATATTGTAGATTGTACAATTATTAAGGCTTCATATTTCATATTTAAAGCTCTGCATACTTTGTATTTTTAGATTGCCGTTTCCTTGGTCCAATAATCAAATTGTACAGTTTCATGTATAAACGGCAATAAACTGTGATATTCTTTCATTAAAAACCAGCACAAAGCAATATTTCAGGATTTTACAGTCACTTTACATCATTAACAAAACGGTTCAGCCTCCTAATCCCAGGAACGTGGCAGACACACAAAGTTAACAACTCGCCGGTGAACAACCTCGAGCGCTGAAACCCATTTGATAATTGGTGGTGAAATCGGAGATAAAAAAAGGGAGAGCAAATATTGGAATTACATTTGGCAGGTGGCCAGAAACACGGCTTCGGGAAAATGAATGTTAATGTGTGTGTCGGATGTGAAAGTGGCCAACTGCTCGGAAAACACTTTAATCAAAGCGTCTTTACAAGCTGCTGCTGTGGTCGTTGTGCGTCTCAAAACCTTCACTGGTTGTAAAGTGAGTCTCTGAAAAGCCCGGAAGCCACAATTGAAACAAAGGGAAACTGCTCCAGATGCTTTGTCTTCCAGAACAGAGCCGAGCCAAGGACGCCATTTGTTCACGGAGGAGAACGAGGACAGAGTGGGACTCCTCCCCGGACTGGGAGCAGTCAGCTGGAGCCAGCACGGGGACTGGGAGCTGCAGGTGGATGGAGGCTCAGCGGCTCATGGTCTCCACCACAGAGAGACCGGACCTGGTGACTCAGCTCCTGGAACTCAGAGAAGCTGGATGTGGTTCATAGAAAAGAGGAAGAAAGCAGTGGAGTGAGGCTGCAGGGGGTTTTATTGCAACATCTGCCATCATGAATCCAGGGACACGGCTTCACCAGACCTCAGAGGAAACATCTGACCACAGAACACTGCAGCTGATGTCTCTTTATGAGGAGGACAGATCCCAACTGGACCCTAACAAGTCAGGGACACAGCCAGGTCTGATCATCCTGTGGTGGACCCAGTTTAGCAGATGGGAGTATTGTGTCGAAAAGGCCGAAACACCCGTTGACACCAAAGTACACAACTGATGATGCTTCAAGGCATTTGTTTTTTTGCTACACAAAATAGAAAGTATATTGTCAGAAGACTCGTTTAAAAATCTAAGTTTAAGTGAACGTGGCTTCGCTTCATGCCTGCAGTGTCTCACCTAGATATAAAAAATATATATATTTTCCTCCCATCACAATGTGATTTATGAGCCTGGTTTCCATTCGATCAAGCCAAAGCAAAGAAAAACACACAATCCCAAATGTCCCTGGGGAGAATACGCTCGCAGTATAATAGTGTGTCATCAGTAACACCTATCCATTCTAACTGCACCATAATAATGATATACCTCCTTCCTATAGACGTCACATTTAACTGAAAACACACAACATGGGTTATTGGGGTTACAATGATCATACGGCACATTTACAATAATTCCATGTTCTCATATATTCATTTGTTTCCCTTCGTGTCCACAGGCGTCTCCACGTCAGATGAACAGCGACAGCAGTGACAGCCCAACAAATGAGAATCCAGCTGCTCTGCGCCGCCGCCGCTGCAGCCGGAGCCGAGCAAAAGAGTGGCCTTCTCTCCCCCCGGGGTCTGCACACGCTGAGATATTAATAAGTGTCCTTCATCATTTCCCACGGTGGAATCTTGTTAACCTCTGGACCGCATTTAATCAATCCTGAGGAAAACAAACTGTGTCACCAGCCAGGTGCGTCTACTCGTACAGGGCCGAGGCTAATAAATAAATAATTAATAATTAATACACCAACTAGAAAACAATAGAAAAAGGAACTTAGAATAGTTTAAAGATATTTATTAGCTGCTGCTTGAATATATTGATGAATTTGAGAGTGATATTCATTTTGTAACATGTGACATTTGTATTATCATTTGTGTTCCTCACTATAATTTAATATCATACATGTCAGTTTTGACAGGGAACAGATATTATATTGTCCCAATATTTATTTTATAAATATACGTATAAGCTTTGACACCAGTCTCTTATTTAAAGGTCAACAGGAGCCGACGGGCCATAAATAGCACATCACATTTCAAAAGGTTTCATGTTCACAACTAAAATGCAGGTTTTATTATGGATTTATCATCAGCTTTAATAATAGGTTGTCCTTTTTGACAGGGAACACATACATAATTAACATGAAACCAAGACAACAGAAGCTCAGTGCTCGGTGTCAACTGTAATCAAGTGTTATGTAAAATGTAAAATGTTAAATAAAAACATGCAGTGACACTTTCTGTGCTTCATCCTTTCATAAAGTAAAACTCAGCTGAAGTAGATCGTCATGGTTTCTGTCCACCTCAACCGGCAGATTCCTCAAAAGAAACAACCTTAAGAAATATTGAAGTTTTCTGGAATGCAGCATTAAAGCTGTACTTTATAAAAGCTGCATTCATTCCATTGTTTACTTTGCTGTAGTGAGCTAAACGAAGCTTTTCCTCCCACCTTTTTGTTTTTGTTGTCTGGCTCCACTGGTTCCTTTCTGTCCTTGTTCCCTTGTTATCTTCAGTTTCTACAAACAGTTAGAAGACAAAATGAATTTGTTTCACTCAATCTTTTTACCCCGGAGAGAGCGTTCAGTCAGAATGAACGGTGAGCTTGTTCAGATCCTGGCTCATCTCATCCGGCTCCACAGGAAGGAACCTCACCAACGAGGTGATTTAAAGGAAACGAGGAAAGGAAAAGGCAAGAGGAGGATTGGTTCCTTCTGACTGAACACACTGTGATGTATTCATCAATACTGCTGGAGCCGTGCAGGCGAGGCCACGTATGGTTTAGCCGTTCTATTCTCGGTGAGGCAGATAGTGCCCCTCTTGTTAAATTCATCTGTCAATGCTGTTGGAGGACGAGATAAGATGCACACACACACACACCCACACACACATGGAACCAGTCGAAGTGGTATCGATCCCTCGTCCCCTCATTTCTGCAGGATGGTTAAAAATGATTAGAGCTCCAGAACCGGAGTTAATTCTCGGGGACCGGTTCTCTCTCTATAACGACCGTGTGACACGATCAATGCAAATGATCCGGCGCTGCTGTGCCATCAAAATCCAGTCGGGCTCACGGACACGAGGCTTAATCAAGGATTATCTGTCATTGTTTAAGATTTGCAGCGCGGCCGTTTGCAGAAAGACCTCACACGGTTGATTCCTGTTCGGTGTCACGCTCCGAGCCTTTTATTCCAATCCCCCCCCCGGGAAAAAGACAGGATCAGGATGTAGCTTGTTAAGATTCCGAGGCCGGGGTCGATTATTTCTTCCTCTTTCTCTTCTTCTTCTTTTATTAAAAATCATGAGATTATATAGAATCATGCACGACATACGATGGGATGTCGGAGTCAGTGAAAGCTCCTGCATGACTCTGGATGAATTCTACTTTATTATTTATTTTAACAACCTCCTGAAATTAAACAATAAATCACAGTGAACATAATACAGCGGTTTATTTATCATTACACTGGATCTGCTGCTCATATTGTATATTGGGGAAAAATCGGACTTCATCACAAGAGGAACACGGGTGTGAATAAACGTTGGTTGTGCCACTTCTCACTAAGAATCACTACTTAGTTGTCGTATTACACAACACACGTACATCCCATAATGCATTGTGAAAAGTAGTGTTTAACCGACTGTCACTCATTAATCATCATGCATCAAACTGAATGAAAGAAGAAGGAAAGGAAAGGAAAGAAAAACGGCAAAAAGACAAAAGAAAACTGAACAAAATTGTGTCGTCTCCAAAAACAAATAAAAACATAAAAAAGCCTGAATAGAAAATAACTGAAAGTTGAAGCTCAGACACTAAATATTATTAAAGACGAATTTAACCGAGTAGGGAAATGACCCCGAAGTAATGAGCTCTGAAAAAGGTTTGTTCTGTACATGTTCACTTGTCAGTAAACCTGCAGCTCTACGTGTGAACGCCTCCCGGCTCCACCACCTGCTGGGGTCGAGCTCCACTGACGGAGGGTTCACGGTGCGGAGGAGGAGGCTGGTTTTACAGTCGGTGGCTCAGAGTGATATCATGACTTCACAAAGTCAGAGGAAAGGCACAGCGGGGGTGGGGGGGGGATGTGTCAGTAACTATCACGCAGCTCGATGCCACGCCGCTGCAGATCTGTGCAAATATTTTACTAATCATCCGACTGAGGGTGAATGAAAGTCACTCACGGAAACACACAAAAAAAAATCCCAAGCGACTGCAGCTAACTTTAGTTATTTTCCTCTGTTGTAGTCGCAGATGATATCGATCAACACATAAAAACAAATTATCACCACATGATTCATCGCTGCTGCTACACAAACGAAAATGTCTCAATCACATATTATTCTGCACTTTAGTTTTCTCAGATATTGATGGGAACCAGGGAACCAGGGACCGGGGGAGGGGACTGAGGACAAGCTGCTGAATGCCTGTGTGTTTCTGTAATGGTTTAGCCAGGAGCTCTATATAACTGGAAACCAGTGACGGAGGAGGCAGAGGAAACGAGTACAGCAGGAAATGGTTTGTACGTCACCTCAAAGACAAACCTCTAGATATTCTCCTCACTGGATTTATTTGGCTCGTCCAGGAAAGGAAACAACCAAAAATATCAAAAAAACACATTTAAGATAAGACCCCTGAGTGAGTATCATTGTTCACTTGCTCCTCGGCTCCTTGATGGGTTGCTTTCATAAATAGTCCACCGGAGCTTCAGGAGTAATGGTTGTGACTGGAGTTGGCAGCTGGGATCATCTGAGGGGAAGCGACCCGGCGACTGGGAGGGATCATCATCAGATTTGTTGGCCTCCGAGGAGCCGGAGCCCAGGAACACACCAGGACGGAGGTTTTATATATATGAAGACTTAGCAGCCTGACAGACACTCAGACAACGAGGAGCCTCGAGAGCCGGCACCTGGGTAGAACCATAAAAACCATTTCAATAACCATTTCCTACAGATGTGGACAAAACCAAACTCTTCAATTAGGCAGAGTCAAGAACCAGAGAGGAGAGTGCCGGGGAAACAAACAGTGCTCCGGGGATAATGTGTGTGGAGATCAGGACAGGAAACGATTATCAGATGAACATTTGCAATTATAGTTATTAAAACATTTCATATAATAGGTTGGAGGCTTTTAGACCTTAAATGAAAAAAAAGCTTTAACGTGCCTCAGCCTGATTTGGATAATTAACCAATTACAATAAAGTGCAGACAGTTTGCATGTATTGAAATAACTTGACAGCAAAGGTCTAATTCCAATACTTTGTTCAGGCTGTTTTCATTAATATGAATAATCAGAACTTTAACAGCGAATAATTACAAAGTAAAGAATGTCTAAACAAGAACTGTTTTAATTGCACAACTCCATTTCTAACTTTTTGGGTTGTTCACCTCTCATCTTTCTAATTAGTGTTTTTCCTTAGTTGTACAAAAGCCTTTTCGGCCAAATTATGTATTTACTGATGAGGTTAAATATGGTCTGACCCGTCTGCAGCTGAATGAAACCATCGACCACTGGTGTCACCTGGTGAATGGGAGAGAAACGCTCCTGGTGCACGATGACCACGTCTTATAAAGTCTCAGGTGAAGGAGAGAGAGAGAGACGCTGATGCCAGTGGAGCGGCTGACTTCTCTGAGAAGCATGAATGGGAATAAATTACAGTGCAGCAGATTCGTGGATAATCACTTTGCCCCGGTGATGGTCTGAACGACTCGCCGGTGCCGCTGGTGTCAAAGCATCTGAGAGAAAAACCAATGCCACAGTGAGCGCACTTCACAAAGTGAGCGCACTTCACAGATTGTAATTAAGGAAGAATCCGTGTCGATTTCCTTGACACTTTGCTCGTTCAAAAAAAATAAAGTTTACGGCCGACGCTGCACTTCCACGGCCAAGTTGGGAATCGATGGGGGGTGCAGCTGTGGAGAAGATGTAAATACAGACGGACAGAGAGACAGGAAGTCCTCAGTTAGTAGCTCTTTATGTAAATGTCTGCTGTGCACCAATAGGAACCCTGCGTTGCTCCCAGCAGAGAGGCGATACTGTCAGATGTCCTTCTTTAGGCTTATTCTAATTCTTTATACTTGACAAATTAAAAATTTACTAAAGTCCTCTGCCAACCTCATACGACTGTAACTCCACATATACACTTTCTCTATATGCATTTTTTTCGTGAGCCTCGGGAATTAGACTAATGAATTCAAACCTTATTAAACTGCACTAATTCTGCCAAAAGTATTTCAATTAGCAAATGATTTGAAGCGGCGCTTTTTGAGCTGAGTGAGGACGCAGCCTCGTTACATTAGGGATAATCAGACGGGTCCTTAATTAGGAAACAGGAGAGACAGGGGAGGGAGGGACAGCAGGGGGGGAGACACAGTGGGAGACCCAGGGGGAGACCCAGTGGGAGACTCGGGGACTGGTGCTGCAGTGGGGCTGCGTCCTTTAGTTTGCAGCCTTAAACAAAAGTCCAAGTCCTGCTCACACAGACGATGCAAACATTTCTATATCATAATGAAGCCATTTCATTATAACGTCCATTTAAAACCGTATGAGGACAAACGGTTGGCGATTCTTAATTAGCTGCAGCAAATCTCCAATTTACCTCTCAGCTGTAAAAGTTAATGCCCGATGATGTAATTTCTACCACCTGATTATAAATTATTCCTCAATCTACTGTACATAAGCTTCAAATCATGTATCCAGTCCTACAAGAGGCAGATATATCTTTAGAAATGTAGAAATATACATAATATCACTTTAATTTGTAGTCTTTTCTGATCAATAGAAGCTTTGGTGAAAATCCATCCACGTGTTGTTGACGTGTTCTGTGCACGGTGCACGTTGCTCACATCAGAACCAGAGGAGACAACCTGTCCTCTGCCTCCAGAGGTGTCTCCCAGAGCGGCCTTATTATAAAAGTGAGGGATGCAAACTGCTCTGTCCCATGTGGCCAATTGTGCAAAGCTCATATTGTTTAATGGTGCGTTCAGAGGGTCTCTGTCAGTCGGGGAGGGGGAGGGACATCATATTCAGCAGGTGTCGGAGTCCAGGTTTTTAATCAGTCAGTTGTAAAGGCAGCAGCTGCTCGGCGGTACGTGACAAACAGGACGGGGCCATAAATCCACCGCTCGTTCATAAGCACTTGTTCTCGTTAGCAGCCGAGGAATAAATGTCAAGACATAAACGGTGTGAGAGAGAGACGGCGTTTGCTCAAGTGAAATGTCAACGGCTCACAATCCAAACTTATCTCTGTGTGACCCGACACCTCAGAGTGTATCTGGTGAGTCGGTTTGTATCGTGTGAGCAGAGAACATTAAAACAGGTGGAATCAAACCCCCGGTGCATGATAGAGCATAATTTACCAGAGGCAAGAAAAGTAGAGTGTAAGAAAAAAACACCAAATACAAGGATTTCTGGAATTATAACCACATGTGGCAACGGTCAGAGACAATTTGTTTTATGCTTTCCAATCCGTTCAGCTGCTGGATGTGAGGACTCACATTTACTGGTCAGTTGCCGCGGACCTACTGGTTTTTTTTCCTTTCAGGCTCCAGCTCAGCCAGTTCCCCAGAGGATTAAACTGGAGCGAGAGGGGGCGTGTTGATGATGGTTGAACATGAGACGGACACAAAAACAAAAAAAAACCCGGAAAAGAATAGAAATATCTCCCCATGAGAAAGAGGAAGTAAATACGTAGAAGAAGACTTGGAAAAGACGAAGAGATTCTTTTGGCCATGAGGAAAGAAGCTGGTGTCAATTTGTTGTAAAACAAAAATAATCGAGATTTGGTCTAGACCATGTTCTGGAGTTGATGTCTGAAAACAGGTTTTGGTTCAGCTTATGGTAAATGGTCTGTTTTAATTATACTTCATAGTTTATCCATGAGAAAGGGCAATTAGGGGTTTTAGCATCTTGCTCAAGGACACTACGGCATGCAGACTATAGGGAAGACTGGGATCGAACCCCTGACCTTCCGGTTAGAGGACGACCACTCTAACCCCTGAGCCACAGCCGCCCCTACAAATAAGTAAACCCTTTATAAAGTACTTTTTCCAAGTAATTCAACTGGTTGTGTAGAAAACTATAAGAGTCTTCAGCATACCTACCATCAAGGCTAACAGGAAAAACTATAATATATATAGTATATGACACAATATAACAGTTTCTACTTTGGGTCGTGTCCCACATCTCAACTACATTTCAAGGAAATCAGTTGCGTAGTTTTTGTGTATTTCCTGCCGACTAACAAACAAACAAACTAATCATGGGATACAAACATTAAATCAACCTCACAACCTTTATCTCAGTAAACATGACGCCACTTCAGATCATTTCCCATCTGTATCATCCACAGGAAGAGAAGGGACCGTACCACTGATCACTGCCATTTAATTGGTACGCCCCAACCATGTTTCCCCCGGCTGTCGTTTTGAGTAAACAAGGTGACAAGTGGATGAGCTGACCCGCTGTTAAGAGAACTCAGCTCAGCGAGGAGGAGGAGGAGGAGGAGGAGGAGGAGGAGGAGGAGGAGGAGGAGGAGGAGGAGGAGGAGGAAGGTTATGTGACGAGTTGATATTCAGAGCGTGATGATATAAAACGGGGGAAATGCCATCCTGCTCCCCCCCCCCAGGCCTTTTCAGACTCCCTCTTGATATCAGTGTCAGGAAATGATTGACGTTCGTTAATTTCCCACTCCTGCACGGACAGTTGAAGGCAGCGCAGTCGAGGGCTGGAGGCTCCAACCAGGAGTCCATGTTGATGACGCTCCCTCAGAACGCTGCGTGTCGGCTGCATCTCAATCATCATGGATCCACGGCTTCACTGACTCCAGCTCGGGGGGGGGGCATAATCGACTGGAAGTGACTGAAACCCACAGTTACTTTAGGTTTCAAACGTCAATAAGAGACTTTCTCCTTTTATTTTGCTACGACACTATTGAAAAGCTATTGGAAACGGGTGGAAAGATATTTCACAGCATCTATATTTCAGCCAATCTCAAACAGTGTGAAAAGGCCGAGCTTCCTCTTGTTTAATCTGCAGGTTGTTTTCGACGAGCGGTGCAATCCATTTCGTTTCTGTCCACTGGCTAATTGGGATTAATTTGTTAATAGCGCAGACCTCTTCCAGGCTGCTCTCGGGGAGTTATCTTAATTGTTCGGCGTCGCAGATGCTGCAAATTTAACCCATTAGCAAGGAAAAAAATCCTGCAGCGAATTCATCCCTTTACTGAGATGTTTTAAAAGTTTAATCTTACAAGGATATACATGAAAAATGTGAAATATTAAACAAATAATAGGTATTTTATCTTTTGTCTATGCAACACCAGAGGAGGATTTGAAAATTGGAAGTGTTGTATAAGCCGTACAGGGACGAGCAGAGACACAGAAATAAAAGAATATAATTGTATAAAAGCCTTGATAAATAATAATTAATTTATATCTCCAAATGATGTGTAATTGGACGTGGTGACAGTTTCTTTGTCTATGGCATAAAGCAAATAAAATATTTTGGCAAAATTAACTTAATAACTTTCAAATCTTTCTGAAAAGAAAGTTATTGTACAAACTTTGATGAAGTGAACCATAAAAAAATATTTTATTCTAAAATGTCAATCAAAGTTTCACAAGAGCAGTTCCACATCACAAGGGCTGTGTTTAATATATATAGATATATCTATATTATAATATAGATATATAGATATATATTATAATATAGATAAGTTAATGCAATTTATATGGTAAGAATTTAATTGGAAGTGTCAGTTCTGGAGTAAAAAAAGGCGTCTGAGTCATATGAAAGATAATAGAAGAAGTTCATGTGCTTTTCACATATAAGTAAATAAAGTGTTTAAATACACAACATTCATCAAACATGTTTTGTTTCAAACTTCACACGTTTCAGCCTGAACGACTCGAGGCTTTTCACACACTCAGGGTTTGTGTCAGGGTTCATATCAGACAGCATCTGTTTAAACTTCACATGTTCCACACACACAGGGGATTGCTCTTGTTTGTACTGATCTGAGCTTATGGTTATGTGACTGTGTGTGTCTGTGTGAGTGTGTGTTCCCGTTCAAAGTGTGCTAACTGTTTTTCGCTCCAAACATTTCACTCCTTTAATAATCTTCAGAGCTTGAAAATGTGTAATTATCATAACAAAGGATCCAACTCTTTCTTCTACAGGTCCCATCACTTCCCAAATTGTTTTTTCTCCCTTTGTTAAATTGTATGAACATTTTTGGTAGCAACACAAAAAGGAAAAAACACTATAAATACTGTGAAATCTAATCCTCAGTAAAGGTTCCCGTTTTATCCTGGAGCTTGTTGTTGATATTTGTTTTTACACATATTATTAAGAAGTTATTTTTTAACAGGAATCTTTCTGAAAGTCTATGATTCTGTGTCAGTCGTGAACGAAAGAGAACAACAAAACTTAACCTGTTTCCTCATCAGGTGCTTTAATTATCAAACAACTCAACTTAATAAGCTCCTTTTGAGATTCTAAAATATTATTTAGTGATATTACCTCCGACACGGACCTGAGCAGAAGTCTCCTCAGCCTGAATCGAGGTCACGCTGCTGTTTTCCTCCAGAATAAAAGCTCCTACAAAGGAAAACTCTACAGTGAGTTAACATCCCACTGCATCTCACAACACGCCTCATGAATATTTGATGTGGGTCTCCGGGGAGACTTGACATCAGCAAAGTAATCAGACAATGGCCACTTGTTTACTCACAGTTGTTGTTTCTTATTAAAAACAGAAACAGAACAAACCTTTTTGCTTTCACATTAAAAAAGACAAATCATTTTTAAAAACAGTTATATGGGCTTTTTTCTTTTGCTGGAACGTGTGAGTGACATTTGCACACAGGCGGGCGAGCGAGGCACCGGGGGGGTCAGAGAGCAAGTGCAAATCAATCTCTGTGTTTTTAATCTGTGTGCGGTACATGCTGCCAGGGATTTACTGCCCCGGCACAATTAAGACTGTGTCAGCAGCGAGGACAGGTTGTCAGTCACACTGGAAATCTACTAAACTGACTTCTCTCATAGATCCATGTTACTGTCGGGGCTCTCGGAGAAACAAATGGCGACGCGATGGTGTTTGAGATGTGGGCGATGGATACAAGGGGAAATTGATGGGGACGTTTTTCAGTTGCCAGTGTTTTGTGTCTGGATATCAGCACTGGGAAGGAGTAAGTATTCTTTATTTCACCAAAGCTGGTAACATCAGAATATTAAAACACGATGCAGCAGTTATAGTTTTTTGTATTTACTTTTTCCAATTTCCACATTTGATAGCAAATAACTTTTTCTTCCCGTTTGAGACCAGAACATCTCAAAAGAAAAAGCCAGGAGCAATATTCTCATATTCAGGATCCTAATGTTTATTTGAGTGATGACATGAACATGTTTACAGGCTCAAAACTCCCCTCAAAACTGTCCATCGCTGCAGCTCCTCTCTTCAGCCTCTGTCTGAAAACCCGTTCTCTTTAAGACCCTTGAAGACAGAACCAGCTCTGTTAAACTTTGGGCTTTTAAACTGGTTATTATTATGAACACGTTAGTTTGTCGTTAACAGACACAGGTTGATATTAGAACTCTCCTATAGTTATATTTCTGTCCACCTGATGAATCCTCAGCCACGTGTTCCCTCCTTGTCCTCACCCTTGGTTTGTTTGTCCACGCCTTGGTGCTGGACAGGTCGTGGACAATAAGATTTATCGTGGCTGCTCTCGCTGAAAAACGTCTCCCTGTTGCTGTTGAGGGGCAAATTATGGTTGTCAAGTGCACAGTATTCTCACAAAGCCAGAGCTCATCTCCCACAGCGCTGTGTCAGCACTGTGGAACATTCTGGGTGCAGCCATTATCACCGTGCTACAGGGGAGAAGAAAACGCATTCGGCTCGTTTGTATTTCTTTAAAACCAATCGGAGTCGCCTTGAGAGGCGCGACACACAGAACGCTCTGACAGTGACCCTGCAGTGTGTGTGTGTGGGGGGGGGGCTCGTTCGCCATGGGAGGAGCATAAAGGAGACAAATTATGCTTTTTCTGTGTTTTCTATTCCCCCTCAAGTGTGCTATAGAGGTTTTTTTTTGCAAATTTAAAAGTTAAAAAGCCCTAAGTTGGAAGTAAAGGGAGTTCCTCTCGGAAGCTGGTGAAGGAGAACTCAGGCAGCAGAAGGTTTTAATGTAGACTTGCTGCATCAAGGAGACCAGAAGGTGCAACACAATACAATTGCTAACAGAGAGACATGAGTAATTGTCTCCCCCAAGTCTGAAGATGTCTCCCACAGCCTCCCAGTATATCAGCTTGTGTCACCCAGTCCAACAGCAAATCATTGAATGGGCTAGAACTGCTGCCTATCTCTATGTTACATGTGGGTGTTTGTATTCCAGACAGAGGCTGAATAGAGGAGCAGCAGCAATGGACAGAGGAAAGTGATGTTTTTCTCTGAACACTCGTGTGTGAGAACTCTTTCAAGCAATAACGCTAATTCAAACAATGAACCTGTTGTGAATGAATCCACTTAGTGTGAGTCAGACACTTCTCACCTCTTCCTCAGACGCAAACATCTCTGTTGTGACAAAGACGCTAATGAGACGTTTCAGGCAGCAGTGATTATAATTTTGACAAAGAAGCGAACTTTGGCTTTAATAATTCAGAAATGTTTAACACTGTCAACAAATGAAGAGGAAAATGGCCACTTTAGGTTTGGTTTGTTAAAGCCAAAAAAGCACGTTTAAAAAGTTTGTCAAGTTTGGTTCTGGCAACTTTTTCTCTTTTTTAATATTTTATAAACTTTTTGATCATTTCCAAAATAGCTGCCAGATTAACAGATAATGAGAATGAGTATACATTTTAAAACATAGAACAAAAATAAGCAACTTAATTTGATTTGCAAATAGTTTTTGTCATTAATGAGGCTTAAAAACAACTTAATTTCTTCACTGAACTACCTGCACGTCCCGGTTGAGGAATCAAACCGGTGAGCAGAGCAGAGTTGAAATTAAATAATTGTGCGTCTGTGTGTGTGACGACAACGATGAGTGAAGTGACACGTGATCCCAAAGACCTGCGAGTTGACAATGCTGCAGAACTGATTAGTTAAGATGCGATAAAGAGAAGACGATCAAATGTTCACACTTAAAGAGGGAAACTGTCAATGAACCTGTCAGCTGATTCAAATGACATCACACACACACACAAACACACACACACACACATACCCACACACACAGTCAGCGGCGGCAACAACACAGTAAAATAAACAGGAAAGATAAAGAGCCCATAGATTTCTGTCCCTTCCTGTCGTGGCCTCTCTCTGCCTCCGGCCTGATTGATGGCTCTCAGTAACTTATGTGACGGTGAAGTTATTGCCGTGATTGATGACTCGAAGGAATCAATAGCATGCATGCCTCTGACGTGGGGATGAATGCGTACATATTTCAGTGCCATTATCTGACCACAGTTACCATACTCGGGGCAATGTTTCTCAATTTGACCTGCCTGTTCATATCAGGAGGTAAATGACAAATTAAAGGATAGGATACAGAATAGAAAGTGTGTGTCTGTGCATGTCTGTGTGTGTGTTGAAGGCGGGGGGGGCTGCCAGTGTCTCTCTCTCTCTCTCAGGTCAAAGGAGATTTGTTAACAGCGCCTGTGAGATCTCTGCTATTCCTTTTTTAAAGTGATAGTGTTTACAGGCGCACTCGATGATTTATGACCTTGCCTCCCCCGATCGTGTATCGCTCTTCATTTCTGAGATACCACATGTAAAGCAAAAGTCAATTAAATGATTGGGTGACACGGTGCTTTATCAGAGGGGGTGCACTGCCTTGGTCAGTTCGTTTGACCTTTAATTATCTTCCTCCAAACTGGATTAGATAAAGCTTTTGCGCCCCAATGCAAACATGGTGTTATCTATCCTTTCAATTACCCAGGTCCCTTGATGAAGAGGAGGAGGGATTACACAGGGAAACGTCTGTGAGGAAGACGCCTGTAATTGAAGGATGAAGGTCTGTTGTGTTCAATGCACTGATTATCTCACAGGCTGCTTTCATGCTCTGTCTGTAGTTGATCCTAAGAGCTTCTTTTTATTGTAATGTTGAGTTTGACCTTTTTCAAAACAGTCGGGTCCTTCAGCATTTCATAATACAGTGTTGCAGTAAACTGTAATTTGTGTATTGTATGTACTGTGAGTATAGTGTAGTAGTACTGTGTAGTACCGGAGATACACTGCTTCTTTTCCAACTGCATCATCCTTGTTGCTCTGCGGTAAAAACACTGAACTGAAAATAAAGGAATCACACTGATAAATATTCATCTCTTGAATATGATTTGGAAAAACAGATTCAGTTTTATTGTAACCCACGTGTTGTGCGAGCAGATGCAAATATTCAGAGCTGTTAAATATTGAGTTTCATGAGCGCGGGCGGTTTTCTCTTGTAAGCCTTTGGATTCCATCAGATCAGATTCTTAACGAGTTGGTGTTTTGTGTGGAAACGTGCAGAAGAACTGACTTCTTCTCAGATCTGACGGCACATGGAGAACCACAGGAGCCGCGATACCAGAATTAATCAGAACCCTCTTTATGCAGCGACGTCTCGGTAAACAAAATTAACAAAGCAAATGAGACGAGCCGACGAGGGCACGTCCCGCTGACACCGAGGAGTTACTGTCCCAACGTCTGTCTAAGACCTGGGCAGCTGCCTTTCTATTAATTAACTTGGCATAAGCAGTGTTTGGTTTTTGTTCAGCAGCGAGGGCATGGTGGTGGTGGTGGTGGTGGTGCTGCTGCTGGTGGTGGTCGGGGGGGCGGGAGCAGGGGGACGTTTCCACCAGACTGAGGTTGAAATTGCAGCCGGTGAAACCACGAGGGGGAAGAAGCCTCGTCTAAAAGCCCTCTGTAATGTACATGGCTGTCAATCACAGTAGTTTTAGAGGTGCGCCTAAACCCCTGGTCTGTACTGGGGATAAAACAGCTCCACCAAGGGACTGGGATGTTGACAGCTCGGGATCCCAGTTCAACTTCCCCCCCCCCAATCAGCTGCTCACCTGGTTAGTCAACGTTCAGTGAAGCTTTCATCAGTGAGCAGAACCCAGAGCTGGAGAATCTGGGGCCATCGTCGAAGTTCGTGATTGACGACATCACTTTCCCTTGAAAGGTCCTTCCTGTCACCTGAGATCACCTGTTTATTAAATGTTATTGAATATTAAACATATAGTGTGTCCACTGCACAACACACAAGCTGATAAGATGAGTTCTTCTTTCATAAAGCCCATAACCGATTCCTAGCTATAACTATTCTGCTCTTGACACAAACCTCCAACCCTGAGGAGATTCTGAGGGACAGAGTTGGCACTGGATCACAAAATCTGCAAAGTAGGAATTTACATTTCCTCAGGATCAACGGTCAGAAAGTCAAAATGTTCTGTGTTGGTTCTTCATGAGCAGCGACTGTCATTGTGTTATCGTCTGGTGACAGTGAAGCAGAACATTGTGTGAACCTGCTGTGCACAAAGCTCATTGCCTGACAGAGACAGGAAGTAAAACACATGTATTAGAGCCGATACATAAGAGACATTTGTTTTGACAATGAATAAATTCATAAAGTATTACATCAGGAGAACTTTGAAGAACCAGAGACTTCAAACAACTGGAAGCACAGCCAGGGGTGGATTGTCAGAATAAAAGTGACTGGCTTTAGCTTTCATGCCCCGGGAAACTCAAATCCATTCTTTTAAGCTGCAGTGTAATAGACATAATTAATTTGAGGGTTATTACAGTAATGTGAGGGGAAAAAATCAATTCCTCCGGCTAATGGTGTAAGAGCTGCTATTATAAGTGATATTTCAACAACAACAACGAAAGCCGTGCAGGCTTAACTCATGCTTTTAATTTGTGGTCAATCAGGGGTCAAAGTTCACTGAGGAAATGCATCACGTCACACATCCTCCTCCAAAGCCTTTAAGTCACATTAATTCAAACATTTGAATGTATCTGTCAGAGTTGGATCCATTTTCAAGAATTATAAATGCTCTGTTTTCGCAAAGTTGTACAAGTCAAAAGTGAATTAGTTGATTCACACAGAGTCCAGCAGAGACTCTTACTTTCTAAAGAAAGAATCGTCAACACAGGAAGCAACACGGCAACACCCAGAATATTTGATATTAAAATTAAATTAAAATCTCACCTAATCCAAACCTGCACCTGCAACTTTTGGTTCCTGTGTTCTTTGGTCCCAAGAGGATCCAGATAAACATTTGTTTTTAAAGAGCTGATTATATTTCCATCAGGTTTTGGGTTTTTATTCCATTTTATATACAACAAATATGTTTAACTAAAATTTTGAAGAAATTGATTGAAATACAGTTGAATACACTTTCAAAAGTTATTAATAAATAACAGGCACAGCCAGAAATATTCTAAATAATAAAGTTCTATTAATAAATCACAAAGGAGAAAACCGACACATTAAAGTTATTTAAACACATTTAAAATCCTGGTTCATAAGTTCACTTACTGTTAACAAAAACAAACAGATATTAAAGGTAAATAAACAAGTTAATTAAACATTTTCTCGATGAAAATTATAGAAATAAACAAACATACTGATGTTATTATAAACACATTTTAGAATAGTCTCCACGTTTTCTTGGGGTTTTTATTAATATAAAAAGGCAAAAACAAACACGAGTTCAAAAATAAATCCACAGATGAAGTAAGTCATGCCTTTATTGGAGGATGAGGGTTCGACCATGATGCATTATGGGAAGAGGAGGAGGAGGAGGAGGAGGAGGAGGAGGAGGAGGAGGAGGAGGAGGAGGAGGAGGAGGGTGCACCTCCTGTGTCCTTTCATAGCGACCAGGCTCTGCTCCTCCTGTTGACGATGCATGTTTGCATTATCACGTGCATCATTCATATCGGCACACGTGTAAATCTCCTCTCTCTCCTCCTTTTAGCTCCACTGATTAAAAGGAAGCCGGACATTTCTTTAAATGACGGAGGAGGATTCGACGGAGGCCCGAGCAGCAGCCGGCTCACCTCTGATGAATTAACTGTGGACAACACAGAGCCAAGCCCATCGCCGCTCAGACAGCTTAAGTAGTGCTAGGTGTAATAAATGATTCAGAAGTCCCGAGATCCGGCGTGTCAATTTGTAATGTCCTCCAAATGCCCAGCCGCTCCTCCTCCTCCTCCTCCTCCTCCTGCAGCCACACGGCTCCGACATCTGTCTGAAACCAGCTGTAAATTTAATTTTAATGGTGCGACACCTTTCGCTGAGTCATGCACTTTCCCCACCCCCCCCACCCCCTCGTCCGCCTTGCTCCTCTCCTCTTCTTTTCCCAGCGCTGTCACAAACCAGTCTCTCTCTCTGCCCTGTATTATCTCTGTCAGCACAGGGCCTATGGATCTATCAGGCCAGGCTGGGAAGTACAGATAGTGACAGGGGTAATGTGGCCCGGGTCACTTCACATGCCTCCACTCGTCCCTCCTCCCAGCTCTCAATCCTCCGCCATCCACAGGTGGAGGATTTATCTCACTCTCTCTCTGCGAAGTCAACTCAGCTTTCTGTCATTTGTTTACTCGCTCAAGCTGAAGCAAAAGATTGGATAAGAAGAACACACAGGGGAATAAAAGAGAGGAGACAAGAGAGCCACTCTGTTTCCCAACAATCCTCTCGACCTTAAATCATGAAGTGCTGCTGAGATAAGTTTCCATGGATTTATCATATTTACCCAAATAAAACATGGACGTCCGTTAGAAACACTGAGGAGGAAGAACTGTGTGTGTGTAAAGAGCTCCACCGCATTGTGAGTCCTCTCATTAGATGTGTAGATCTCATTAGAGCTTAGATCTTAAAACACGTAGACAATACAAGACTTAGAAAAAAAAACACTCATTCATATATTCATATGAATATGAGTATAAGATAAAACAAATAGATAGATAGATAGATAAATGGATAGATAGAGAGAAAGATAGAAAGATGGATGGAATGGATGGATAGAAAGAAGATAGAAAGATGAATGGATGGATAGATAGATAGATAGATAGATAGATGGATAGATGGATAGATAGCGATAGATGGATAGATGGATAGATAGATAGATAGATAGATAGATAGATAGATAGATATAGATAGATAGATAGATAGATAGATAGATGATAGATAGATAGATAGATAGATAGATAGATAGATAGATAGATAGATAGATAGATAGATAGATAGATAGATAGATAGATAGATAGATAGATAGATAGATAGCAGTTGTTTGCAAAAATAAAGGTAAGAACGTGACTGAAATAAATAAATATGAATATAAGATGTGCAAAAATAAAAATGGGTCTCAAGCTACGAGCCAATCTCACTCTGCCACTGGACTGTGGGAAGACGGTGATGTAAGAGAGAAGTCCTGTAGGGTGAAGAAATTAAGTTTGAACACTTGCTTTAGGGAAACTAGAGTTAACACAGACTTGTCCTTGCATAATAGTTCATTATAAGCCCATAAACTTAATGATGAGAGAAAGATGGAACTCTGTATTTTAACATAAATAAATGGTGACTCTTTATAACTTTTATTTTGCCCTCATACTGTTTGCTGTCATCTAAGAGAGGCCTATGAAATAAGACGGGAAATAAATAACAAAATACATATAATCCATTAAAATCTCTCTTTTTTAACAGTAGGTATGAGTTAAAACTATTTTTCTTAGAAAGAGCAGGTGGAGCTTGTCGTACTTAACAGGTGAAAACAGGGTCTGGTGTTCTCTCTAAATGTGCAGTGTTCCCATCATAGAGAACTCTCTAAGGCTTTTAGGAATTAGCTTGTCTGGCGAGAGATTATAAAAACATATCCAAATTATTTAAAATAAAACTCTCTGCTGTAAAGAAGAAAAAAAACTAAAATCATCTACAAACGACCGGCGACTCGTCCAGGAACATTACGGCTGCAAGTTCAGCCCAGGCAACAGATTGCCCTCCCCCCCCCTAACCACCCTGAAATTCCATCCCAGCTTCTGAAGGTAACTCTCGCTGCCGGTGTCAAAGTTCATGTGTCTACAATCAGGAAAAGGGGGATTGCACAAAATGTGAACTGCACGGGCGCGTGCCAGGAAAGAGCCTTTTCTCTCCAAAAGGAATATTAGGGCGAGATTGCAGTTTGCCAACGAGCCTCCACTTGAAATGATGTCCTCCTGACAGATGAATTAAAGATAGAGTTGTTTGGCGCGGACTAAAGTCTCCTCAGCAGAAAGACCTCGTACCGGCCGTGAAGCGCGGTGGTGAAAATGTTATGGTTTGGTTCTGCTTCACGGCCTCGGGGACTGGGCAGCTTGCAGCCATTGATTTAACTATGAATTCTGCAGTGTATCAAAGAGTGCTTGAAGATAATGTGGGGCCATCTGTCCGAATGTGGGATCTTGCAAAAGGATAATGGTCCTGGGAGCACCGACCCACCGAGGAAAGGGCTCAGACAGGAGGAAAACGGATGGTGAAGAGGTGCAAGGTATGGGCCACGACAAAGCCGTTGCAACATTTGCGGTAACCATTGAAAAAGTGGATTAGGGGACATTTACAAACAGGGCCGAGAACATTGCCAGCGAAGGTTGTTAAACCCAGCCCGTTTATAGAGATCAATCAGATCTGTTGATTGCCGCATCATGATCCAAACCCAGAAAACCGTGGGTCCTGATTTACTGCACGCGCATAAAGGGGGGGAAGGCGGGGTGAGTGGTCTTAGTTGTGTTTGGGGGGGGGAGGAGCTAGCAGGGGGGGGGGGGGGAGCCCACGAAGGTGTAGGGTGGGGGGGGGGCCGGGGCCAAGGTTGGAGAACTGGCAGGTCATCCGCCTAGCGCCCCCCCAATTTGATGAGGGTACCGTTACCCCATCACCCAAGATTGCCCCAGTAAGAATAATAACTTGTTGGAAATAATTCTTGAAATGGTTTAAAATAGCAGGTTTTAATCAACTAAAATCTTTACTACTCGTTACTTTATTCTAGCTAGACATCGAAGCAGTCTAGATATTTATATGCCTGTGAACAGAACGTGATCCAACCACGCAACCGGAACCCCCGTTCATGTTCCTGAGCATATAGTAACAACAGTAGAGGACCTCATCTTTTGAACTTACACAACAGGTGTTTCTCCCAGATGTTTGGTAACCAGTGAGGGAGAAAGATGAAACAAACTGGTCCTTTAAAAAACATTAATCTCATCTTATCTATGTACAGAATGATGGAATGTTTTAATGAATAAATTTAAACCCTTTTCATAGCGAATAAACACAAAATTAAAACCCCGTAGAAACCTGAAATAATGAGCAGAAATATATCTTTTTTTAAAATATTATATATATATATAAAAATATATATTTAAAAGAACGATTCAGGCGAAGTTGCCAGGAACGCATAATAATACATATTTTAAAAGAAGAAACCACAGTAAAAACATTCAAAAAGGGCTTAAAGGCGAATAATCCTTCAAACCCTGTCCAACAACCTAACAACCACAGTACCCAGATTCAAACACTTTTTGCAATTACATATTAAGAGGATAAGTGTTAATTTTATTTTTTCCGCCTTTCAATTGCAACCAGCAAACGAGTTTTATAGAAACCATAATATCTGATAAATATGCCCTTATTTTAAAGGTGAAAGATATATATGATCAGGGCAGGATGTAATTTATGCAGAACCGTGGCCATGCTTAAGAGTCTTACGATGAAAGGCGTATAATATAGTGGAAAGGTTTGACCTCTTGAGCCGTAAGATACATCAATATTACTGTCACTATAAAATGCGATTGGTCCTCATGTCCACGAAGTCAACACAGAAGATATGTGGCTTTCCAGAGTGAAGGTTTAATATACTGACTAGGGTATAATAATATATTGAACAGACACCATCTTACTTGGTTTTCACATAAATATAGTAATTGAACCTTTCCACATTGAGATGCTTATTGTCATATAAAATTTGCATATGACGACGGAAGGAATCATTATATCCCAGACTGACGAAGTTCACCCCCACTACTAATAAAAGAAAACCCAAACTCATTCAAGGGACAACAAAAGACACTCCCCCACTGCGAAAAACTGTAAAACATAACTACAAGCGCTCCTCAAGACTCCGTCCCCTACGTCACCCCAAAATAAAAAACCGGAAAACCCGGAATTCACTATCGCTTTCCCCGATAATCAAAAGCGAGATCCGATGCAGCTCCTTACTATTTTAAAAGATTAACATA
>CM076724.1:22640655-22692299 GCA_038501795.1 Pseudopleuronectes americanus
TAAAAGCACAATAGCAGAGGAACTATTTATATCCTTAACTAAGTATCTAAAAATACAGTAACCGAAAATCACTTTTAATATTATAAGCTAAATAGCACCAACATTTAAAATAGTTTTTTTTTGCAGAAAATGAAGTAGTATTTATGTGTTTGAGGTGCAGCTCATATGATTAATATTCAGTCGGGTGGAGTGGCCCCGACTTCAGGGTGGGTCTCCCTCCCAGGGGTCACCAGATAAATCTTTGGGTTATCAGATGATTAATGGAGTTGGAAAGTTATGAAAGAATAAGCTAAATATTGTTTCACCAATTTCAGATTCCTCTAGACTTAGCAATACTGGTAATTTCACCTTTTTGGGACCCAGACATTTACATTAGGAGGAGGGGGAATCATTCTTGGCAACGCTTCCTTGACACGTGATCACAAATATAAACTTTTATATATATTATGTAATCCCAAAAGGTGGAAAAACTGATTAAATCAAAAACTATTTCAATCATAACCACACTCTGCATCGTGTAAGTGCATAATGTTGGTTTTAACTCAAAATAATGTCTGTCAAATAAAAGCACTCGAGAGAAAAAAGGTAAACCAGATGTCGTCTAGTTTGCAGTCGTAACAAGTGAAGTATAAATATTAGAAACCTTATTATTCTCCTGATCTTTTGTTATGTTTCCACTCCAGTGCATTTTGCAGATTGGACGAAGCAGCTGAGATAAAAAAAAATAACTCCTTCTCCTTCTGAGAGAAACTCAACAGCTCGGCCCCGACAGAGTCAAACTGATGAGAGCAGATGTGCCTCTTGCGACACAAGCTGCAGTGAAATTGATAATAATAATGACTTGCCAAAAAATCTGCTCCTTGGTGAAACCCATTTCATTTCCCCTCTCTCCCCGCAGGATGAACCATTTGGCCCTATAGGGGGTTTAAGATAAGACGGGGGCCTGGCTTATCACCGTCAACGATAACTGGAGAAACGAAACGACAGCGGGGATTTGAGAATACTCGTTCTATACCTGGTCCCTGCACTCTGCCCCCCCCCTCCCCCCTCCCCCCTGTATATGTTCCTCTGCAGCCACAGAACGTGCTGCGGCTCCGAAGCTGCTGCTGTAGAGTGGAACCCGGCGTCCCATCTGAAGAGGTCATTTATTTTGCGTGGCACGAAACGAGGTGAAGATTAATAGCGACACTAGACACATGTGAGCAAGAGATTAGTCAAAAGGCTTTGTCTGAATACTGCAGTGTCAGCAGAAAAGGTCACCGGGCTCCACGTATCCATTTAGCATCGTTATGTTTACTCCCCGCTCTCGGCCGGTGGGTTTCTGCTTAATGCCGTGTGCCTCGGCGTCCTGTCTCCTCTGATGGAACACAAAGTGTGTGTGTGTGTGTGTGTGTGTGTGTGTGTGTGTGTGTTGGCGGATCTCGGCTCGTTGTGCGACGCTTGGATTTGAGTCTTTGAGCGAATCAAACATCTGGATTGTTTGAGCTCTCCTCATTACTCCTGGTTTAATGTGATGTATACCCTTTCAAAAAGGCCAAACTCCCCCCCCCATCCATCATCTGGTGGCCAAGGTTGTTCAACCCGTTCTGATCACAACAGTCAGGAAAGAAAAGAGCAACGTCGAACTAAAGGGCCGACGCCGCTTCGCATTAACTCGCTGAAGGTTTGTCGGCGGCTCCCACACGATGAGATCTGACACAAGCATCCATCCGTCAAGGCAACCGGATCATTCCACGTGGCTGCTTCAAAGAATAATACATCATTTTTTATTATTCTCGGAAAAGCATCACTACGTAGTCCTTCAAATTAAAAAATTAAAAAAAGGAGGGCAGCCGACAGACGTCTCTTTGAGGAACTCGTCTTCCGACCCTTTCTTCTCACACTTTATGTGGGAGTAGATTATGGGAGTAAATTGGGGGCAGCGCCAAAAACAAATTTGGCATCGCACTCCCCGAGACATTTCAAAGCAATCACAGCCGATCTGTTATAATCGCAGCTGTTATTATATTTGTCTGCAACTTCATAACTGTCTCTTTCTTAATCCATCGCCACGCAGATTTGTGATACGCTGCTGGCGTCCTATCAGAGAGCTTCTGTTTTTAAAAATAACATTAAGAAGTCGTCGTGGGCAACAGATAGAATCTTAATTTTTACAAGCACACATTTAATTAGTTCTAGTTCAGATGGGTTATTGCTCCGTAGGTCTCGCTTTATGTTCTCCATATTTAATAATAACCTTTTGCACACATAAGCTTAAGTGAAGAGCCAATTACTCGACATGCAGAAGAAGTAAACAACTTCTTAGACTGAAATCCTTACAGCAAGGGTTACATCTCCTTTATACCTTTTAAATATGAAATATCAATGTAACCACTTGTCTGTATCGACCACAAATAAACAGAACTCTTTAGAAACTATGTAGGAAAAATGCAGCACACGACAAAGTTTGCCGAATGGCTAAAAAAGACTGAGTTCAAGCGCTTCAGACAAAGAGACAATAAGATACAAAGGGTGAAACACAAATACTCCACAGTCTGTTAGCAGCAGTTATGATAGTTCCACTGAGGTTATGAAGATAGAATCGTTTTTTAAAAATCTATGTGGAGTCTCTGTTAATGTTTTTGACCTCTGTGAATTCTGAACAGAATAAAGGTCTGAGAATGTGAATAGCTCTCTTATGATCTTTCATTTCCTTCTAGTAGCATCTGGACTTGTTTACACATCTGAACTATTTCTCTTGCACATTAAATGTTTGTGCTAAATGAGCAGTAATGAAGATATATTTGAACAAATGTCTGTTCGTCCATTATCTTTGCCACGGCCACAGTCGGGTAATAGAGGCTGTGGGCTACGCAGAGTAGACCAGTAAACATCTCCCCAGTAACGTTCTCCAGCTCCTCCAGGTCAGATGAGATGTATCTACAGCTTGTTCTGGGTCTGCACTGGGATCAAACCAGTTGGGGAACGTATGTTCTGCCTGGATATTAATAAAACTCGGTTCTTTCTCTGTACGTCCCGGCTCCTTTACCTATCTATCATCTAAGTCTGAGTCCAGCCAGCCTGAGGAGGAACCTCATTGTCCAGTTGAATCACGGATATAACTCTCAACTTCCAAAAATGCACAACATAGGTGGGAAGTAAATCGAAAGCTTGACCCTCCGGCTCAGCTCCCTCTTCGACAACACGTCCATATTGTTGCTGCTGCTGCACCAATCTGTCCGTCAATCTCAGGCTCGGTGTAACAGTCCGTTGTGAAGAAGACCTCGGACTTGGAGGTCTCGACTCTCCTTCCAGCCTCTTCACACTCGGCTGCAGACCCTCCCGGGGCAAAGCCAAGGGCACGACTTAATGGAGCCAACCGAGCAACATCATCTGCAAAAAGCAGGAAAGGCAACAGGACGCTCCAGTTTGAGATCCTGTCCATGAAAATCATAAAACAGAATCGGCAGGTTGAAAACTTATAAACAATCCTTCAGCGAGCGCCGTGGCTCTCACAGCACACTCTGAACATAAGGAGCAGATGGCTTCTATAAATAACCTGTATATCCCATATAACCATCGTGCACCTGTTGCTAAGAATGGGAACCAGAACCACAGACAGGAGGTGTCCCCATGATCCTTGAGGGACCTTTGGGACAAGGGGGGGGGCTCATTCATCTTCATTATATGTGTTTTTGTTGATCATGAATCTTTGCCCCAAGGTGTCTTGGACAATTAATGTGAAATTTCAAGATTTTCAAAAGGTGTTTCCTTATAAAACTATTTAAACGTAAGCGATGAAGGACTTTTGCTCCACGCTGATGTTTTACCTTAAACATCAGCGGTCATAAATCTCTTACTGGAAACCAGTCCAGAGAGAAAACCACAGACAAAGCACATGTACAGGAATCTGTCATGTGAAATAACTTAAACGTTGGTGGATAGCCTGTCCGTGTGGGATCTCATCACTTTGTGGAAAGTATAAAAAGAAAAAAGCTGATTCCTGAATTCAATGTTTTTGGGCCTTTAAACTCAAAGATGTGGAATCCCTGAGCTCGGGGCTGAACGTTTCTCTGAACTTATTTTCTGTTAAATCAAGTTTATTCTGCTAGAGTTTGGCCGTGAGTTCTTTTCATCCAGTGGTGACAGCAGGTGGGCGTCGGTCAGAGTCCAGCCGCTCGCTGCTCGGTCATCAGAGGAAAGCTTCTGCTCTCTCCTGCTCAGGGCGAGTGGCAACGCTTCCATCAAGAAGGAGTTCAGACTCTTTCAGAGACACTGACACAATCTGACATTACAGCTTGTGTGTGTGTGTGTGTGTGTGTGTGTTTGTGTGTGTGTGTGTGTGTGTGTGTGTGACAGAAGTTGCTGATTAGTTTCATCCTTGTTTCCTTCGTGATTAACGTCTCACTCTTGAGGATCGTTAGAAGCCGTTCAGTCATTAGTGTCTCGTCAAAACTGAAATGACAAAATTAAATACTTCTCCTCCTTCACCGTAACTTACACTGGCGTCATGTTCCAGAGTTGGTTCAGCTCCTGCTGTCATTAATGCTAATTGATCAGAAAGTAATTGGGCAGGATTAATTTATTTCAATAAGCATAAACTATCAATTTAATATCTGTTCATTCTCATTAGCTACACAGAGCAGATCAAACACACAGCTGCTATGAAAAAAAACACATAAATAATTTAGATATACAAAGAGGACACAGGATCTGATAAAATGGAGCATCATAAAAACATCATAAAATACAAACAAGTAAAAATAGATTCCCAACAGATTTTTAGGACAATTTAAATCAGGGTTCTGAGTTTGTAGAATTAAGTTCCTCTCACAGAGGGAGTTCCACAGCAGCAGCAGGACTCGAACAAAAAGTATCTTTAATATACAAACAACTGTAGGGACGATGAGGACAGCCCAACCTGAGGAACACAGGCAGCAGCTTTATCCTCCTAGGGCACAGATACAGTGTAGTAGCAGGCCACAACCAGCAGGGGATCGATGCAGTGCGGGTCTACTATGGTTGAATATCTTTCAAAGTCTGGAAGAAGAGTTGTCGAACGAGCTGGAGATGAGATATGTGGGTTGACAACACAAATGTATTTCACTTGTGTTCTATGTGATTGTGTTGTTTCCCTGATGACATCCTAATATGGTTCAGCCGATCAGTTCAGAATCTTCTCTCAGTGCATCTTGGGTACATTCACACCTGCACCGTCAAGTGGTCAAACCCTATCCAATCCCAATGGAGTCGCCCGGAACAGGCGCAGTTGGTGTAATGGTCTTTAAGGAATTTATAATAATATCATGGTCAACTGGATTCAATACAGAATTTGAATATAGCTAAAACGCCTGCAGCAGAAACTGCAGTGAGCATCAGGTCTGAGAGTTATATTAATAAAAAGCTTTTTCTGCTGGAGCACCAGGCACAACAATCCTGATGGAAACTTAACTTATATATCATATGTGAAAAATAACTTTTCTAAAAATGTTTGACTAAAGCTGAGCCAGTGGAGAATTTGTGGCTGTGAAACAAATCCTTTAGAAATCATGTGTGGGATGTTATCTAATTGATAAGTGCACGAATGTAACTGAATGTTTAACTCGTGATATTCATCAAATAAATTTGAATGAATTGTGATATAAAATGGAATCAGCACAGATGAGCAGCTTCCTGGTCACAGGTGTAAGATGGAGCCTGATATCATAATAATTATATTTGATGAAATGACTGAGAAACATGCGTCACTGGATGCTTCTTGAAAGGAATCGAAGCTTGACCACTGAGTTTACTGCTCGAAAATAAAACCTGCTGCTCCTTATTAAATTTGAGAAATATGAACACCTCACTTCTTTCACATCAAATAAAAATACCTCTATATTTCAGCGCACCTCTGCCTTCAGTGACTTATCTGACTCTGCAGAGCTTTTCAGAAGCGATGCACACGTCTCCTCTGGAAACTCAACGTGCGGCGTCTTAAAGCTGAACTGTTTCCACAAACGAGTGTCAGACAAAGAAAAACACGGAGTCGGCTGATTTCCGATGCACGGTGCGCGCCGCCTGTTGAAGTGAGTGAGCGGAGGCGCTGGAGAGAAGAGTGAACAAAAGCATCTGTGAGGGACACTTCGCATGGAAATCTCCCAGTGAACAGCTTGAGCTCGAACTGGAAGTGGAATAACTTTATGAGTCGAGGCGCCGGCGAATCCAGTGTCAGCTCAGAAAGCGGCGCCTTGAGCAAACTGCTTTTTTACCAAACACACGAGGAATAATGCATGTTGGATGCCAGCTCGGTCTTTATTGATCCGACTGTTGTATCCATCGGTTCCTCCAGTTCGGCTGCAGTTCAGCTGCAGTTTGACTCGTCTGTTTATTTCCCTTTAATAACATGTGCTGCGTTTTTTTCTTTTGTACATGAAAGTAAAAAAAAAGCACAAGAGCTTAAAAGCTGTGAGACGGAGATATGGAAGAAGAAAAGTCTTTTATTTTTCTGCAGGATTCAAAGTGTTATTCAAGTTGGTCCCTTCCTGCTGTGAGGAACAGCAATGTCCTGATCACATGGGGACATGGTCAGCCCTCCTCCTGCTGCTGCCCTGTTACTCTTGGGAGCCGAGCTGGAAACCTACGCACAGAAAAACACCAGGTTTTGATGAGGAAGTAAAGTCCACCACATCTGTCCTCTGTGTGGAATCGGCCAATTTTAATGATCAGATCGCCCGTGTGCAGAACATGTCCTCCCACCCGACACGGTGTTACAGAGGGATGATAATGGGTGCACGGTGCTGACACAGCGCCCAGGAGACAGCTCTGGCTATATATGCGACACAGATTATAATCAATGGAGCACGGGGGGATTCATATAAGCAGCACTCATAGGGCGATGAGTTGTCAGAGGTCAGAAGAGGTAAAAGAAAAATGCAACAAAAGCTCTCGGTCTTTTCTTCACCATTTGTTCCTCATTGTAAAAACAATATTCTGTGTTTGAGGAACGACCTGATTTCTTACTCCATCTTTGACTTCATCCATCTCCATGTACATGACGAAGCCATTGAGGGAAAGTATCTGTCGTCTGGGTCGTGCACGATGATGACTTTTATTTTTCTGGACGTCTTTTCACTGGGTTTCTCTCTTTTTTCTTCTTCTCTCTCATTCCATCAGTTCACTCTCTCTTCAGCTTGTTCACTATCAGCGGCGGTCCAGGGATTCCTTACATTGCAAAAAAACAGAGAGTGACATTGATTCAATTTACGTCTCTCGCTCTCTCGGAGGATGTTTGATATGATATTGACGTATATATAAAATTCAGAAAGGTTGAATTTGCCTCTTCAGACTCATGTGCAGGTGAAGGTCATGAGGAAATAACATAATTTTTAACAGAGAACAAAAGTTGAATAAATAATTGCAATTAGCAAATGTCCCATTATTAAAAATTACTTAATCTTCCTTCTGATTATGATGTTGGCGCTCTGGTGTTTGTGTGCAGGGAGTTTGGGAGATGGAAGGTGAACAACCTGGCTGTGGAGAGGAGAGACTTCCTGGAGTCTCCCATGCCTCTGACGCCCGAGTTCATCAGGAACATCCGACTCCTGGGACGCCGGCCCACCACCCAGATGGTCACTGACAACCTGATCCGGAAGTACGGCACCCACTTCCTGTTGTCAGCTACACTGGGAGGTAAACGAGCATGGAACTATTATTTTATTTCAGGGTTTAAAAGAGTCTAAAATTCAATCAAAAATGTAAGATATTACGTGGTAGGTCTTCAATAAATGTTTTCAGTAAGTCCTAATAATATTGAAAATGAAATTAACTGCTCAGAAATTAGTTTTTGAAGAGAAAGACCAACGAGCAGATCATCTTCAAACCCCCTGCTGATAATGATCTAGTCTGCTCGCCTGAGCCTTGGGAGAAACTATGGATACCTGCTGTTTCTGTCGTATAAATATAACAGCGTGGTGTTCTGAGGGTTATTCTGTACAACTCTCTTTAATTTTGGAAAAGTTTAATAATCCTGGGACCCCAAAATCCCTTCAAATCAGTAGTACCTGACTTGATTCCAGTTTTAAAAAGTCTTAAATTGAACTCTAAGCACACATGTCAGTTATTGCACATCGATGTACTGCACACATTTGTTTATGCCGTCTTTTTTTTTACTGGCAATAATAAACACTCTTTCATTTCATAAATCGGGGAGCTGAAAACCTCATTACAGCTCAGCACGTCTCCAATTTGCAGCTACAATAGTGGCAGCTTCTAAATCCGTTGCATTTTTGGAACAACAGATCCCTGATTGCCGACGCGCGAAGCAGCCTTTTATTTATTTTATTTGTCAGTGAGCGACCGTCCGTTTTTCCAGGTGAAATAAAACCGTTGCTGGCAGATTTAATCAACTGTAACCAGACGGATGATTAAGATGAAATCTGTGAGTTGGATGAAAACTCTCTCTCTCTCTCTCTCTCTCTCTCTCTCTCTCTCTCTCTCTCTCTCTCCTCTCTCTCTCTCTCTCTCTCTCTCGCTCTCTCTCTCTCTCTCGCTGCTTGACTCAGAGCTACTTCTGCCAGATGTAGTGTTTTAGACCATTAGAAGGAAAACACATCCTCAGGAATCAGCTTCACTAAAGTCCACAGTTTGTGTTGATGAAAGGTTTTTAGAGTCGTCTCTTCCCGGCGCCGCAGCTGGGAAACAGATGGACGTGGCCCAGTAACTCGGTCATAGTAAGTAGCTGCATAACACACTGCAGCAGAATAATACTCCACCGGCGGCACAGAGATCCCTCTTCAGAGATGTATGAATACATGCAAACGCCCTGTGCACTGTAAACACACCGCTCCCACCAACCAATCACAGTAACCCAGTTCTCCCTGTTTCTGCAGCGTGATGAATGGACGAGCGCTAATGGTCGTCTGAGCGGAGAGAGAGAGAGAAATAAACTCATTTAAGATGCCGGAGAGGCCCAGAGCAGGTTTTCTCTCTCAAAGAGCAACACTTGCCAATTACCTCAGACCCGAGTCCTTGGTTAGGAAAGGTTTAGTGTGAGTGGATGTATATAATGCAACCCCGGCTGCAGCCCTGCATGCTGGCTCCCGGCCACTTGGCCGCACAAAGAGGAGAATGAGGAGTTTGTCTTGGGCTGCAGCCAGAGATGTGCCTCCGTGGTTCTGAATGGATTGCCTGCGTGTTCAGAAACACATGGACTTAATGTAATTAATAAATAGATTGTGATATTAAGAGGCCGCCCTTCAGCTGCCCGGGGAGGAAACACAGAAAAATGTCCCCGAAGCATTAACGCTGCGTTAAGATGAGAAACGGGAATGTGCACTCAGAGGAAAGAGTGTGTGTGTGTGTGCTGCACCGAGGCTTCTGCTCCTATGAGGGGCTGATAGCTGTGATCAGTGGCGGCTGATTGAGGGGGTGATGTCCTGACTGAGGTCAAATATCTTTGTGCTTCACAGGCGAAGCTCCGGCTGAGCTGCTTACACCTGGGATTCCGTCTCCGAGCAGAGCAGGTGGCAGGTTTATTAAAAAACCACGGAAAAGAGCTAAATCATAGTGAAATTGGGAGAAAATGAGCAACTTGCTGGTTTGAAACGTTTCCCCAGATGCAAACTCAGGCCCAGAAAATATGAGTTAAATAAGATCTGACACAAGTTAACACCCGATATGTGGGAAGTGCATCGTTTCAGCACCTCGGCAACGAGTGCTTAGAAGCAAAGATACTGACAAACACCGAAAGTCACTCAAGATGTTTACGCTTTGATTTTATGTCAGAGTCGAGCAGCTCAGCGGTTCACTGAGTTTATCCTCCGAAGCCCTTTAATGGCGGCAGGTGATGTGACCACACTCCCCTTCTCCCCGTGCAGGAGAGGAGGCCTTGACGATCTTCGTGGACAAGCGGAAGCTGAGTAAGAAAGCGGAGGTGAGCGATTACTCGGGCAACTCCTCCGCCGTGACGCTGGAGGCTCTGCACCAGCTGGCCGCCTCCTACTTCATCGACCGGGAGAGCACCCTGCGCAAGCTGCACCACATCCAGATCGCCTCCACCGCCATCAAGGTAACGCCTCCGCTCCCGAGACGCACGCCAACTGATTCTCCGTGATTCATCAATCTCGTCAAACTCACTTCATCCCAGCAAATGAAAACCAGACGGTGTGAAGCAGGAAGGTTTATCCTCCTGACAGATGTGTGTCTCCATCTTTCATCTGCAGTCAATCCTCTACTTCTGTTGTTAAGTTTTTAACTGGTTGTAAAACAATCTCGTTTTAATATTGTTGCCTCTTTATGACCCACAACAGCCAAGGAGACCATCAGGGAGTAAATCCTCACTGCCTGTGGTCAGGCCTAGAACCATTATCCTGTGTTGCTAAGCTACGCACTTTGCAAATTATAATATTGAGCTAATAACCAGAGCAAAGTCACATCATTAGTCCTCGTGAGGCAGGTTGATCTCCAGGAAGCACAGAAGAGAGGAAACAGCAAATCACTTTGAAAGATCAGCGGCTGCTAAGTTAAATAAGCAAAGAAGTTGATTAAGGGAAAGTTGGGACGTGAATAGAATCGATCAAACAGTATTAGTCCAGGTTTTTTATGAATAATATTAACAGTGGTCTGGAATATTACATTCATATGTATCCCCCCCCCCTTCCCCCCCTTTTACATCTCACTGGTTTTGATAGTAAACATGAACATTGACAGTAAGGGTGATTTCTTGGGTTTTAATATTCAGGGTTCACCTCAGTGCCAAGAGAAGCTTCTTCAGAAACCCCTTCGCTGCATTAAATATGAATTACCTTTGGGAGAAGTGATGTGAGTTTCTGTCCCGTAGTTTTTATATCTTCTATTTATGAAGAAATATTGAAATATTGTCACAATAAGATATGATAAGAAAGATAATCCTTTAGTCGTGCCACAGTGGAGGAGTGTAGAACCTGACAGCAGCAAGAGTCAGAAATAGACATCAGTAAAGTAAAGTCATAATAAGAAGCATACTTATAAATGTGGGAAAAACATATGTGCAGTGAAATGGATTATACATTGACATTGAGTATAACTGACAGAAATAAAATATAAGAGAGTAGATCTGTAACCATGAAAAATGCAAATACTTTCCATTATTCACCATGACACCGTGGTACAACCAGTATGATGATACCTGCAGATCCAGGATTCAAGATAAATGTTTTGTTGTTTTGTGACATAACAAATATAAGAAGGTGCCAAGTTGAGAAATCACACAAATATAAAAATAACACAATAATATATAGTCATGATATTTCAGAGGGAAAGTGATAAATCTAGATATTTACATCATTAAAAAAGAAACACAGCTGAGAATTAAGCGACTTGTGTGAAACTGTGAAATTGTGTAACACTTAACTAACACTTAATAGATTTTAATTGTAATTTAAACTTGCACCATGTGGTTTTATGTGTTATAACAACCGTCAACACTGTCCTTGTAATAATAAAATCATAACAGCGAGGCCGAGTAGACACGATGCTTCTGATCAGCCTGCGTGTGGTGAGATGTGATCTCCAGCTCCAGAAGGCACACTGAGTTTAGGGTTCAAGCAGCTTGACAAGAACATATGGTGAAAAGGGGAAGAAACATGAATCAGGTGAAAGTAGTCTCAGGTCTCAGGTCTCAGGTCTCAGGTCTCAGGTCTCAGGTCTCAGGTCTCAGGTCTCAGGTCTCAGGTCTCAGGTCTCAGGTCTCAGGTCCCAGGTCTGTGCCTCCGGCTGCTGCCTGCAGGTTGCATGGGGTTAGAGGGGTAATGGAGGCAGAAGATGACCCTCCTCTACACCTCCTCTACACCTCCTCTACACCTCCTCTACACCTCCTCTACACCTCCTCTCATTCCTCCGTACAGTCGACTTGTGATGTGCTCTGACTTCTTTCTCCACTGCGGCAGAACATGAATCAGACTCCCTGTACTTATCATCAAAGCTCTGTCCTCTCAATGCCGTGCATTGTGTGCAGGGGCAGGGGGGGTGGGGGTGTCCTCTTTCGTAGCTGAGGTGCACAGGCTGATGCTTCTGTCTGTTTCATTTCTTGGGAATTTAGAGGGTTTTTCTTTTTGTAGCCACAGAAAAGGAGAGGAGAGAGGAGAGAGAGAAAATGGGTTTTCATGCTTCGAAGGCAGGAGATTTGAGAGGAGAGAGGAGAGAGGAGAGAGGAGAGAGGAGAGAGAGGAGAGAGGAGGGAGGAGAGAGGAGAGAGGAGAGAGGAGAGAGGAGAGAGGAGAGAGGAGAGAGGAGAGAGGAGAGAGGAGAGAGAGGAGAGAGAGGAGAGAGGAGAGAGGAGAGAGGGGAGAGGAGAGAGGAGAGAGGAGACAGGAGACAGGAGACAGGAGACGGGAGAGAGGAGAGAGGAGAGAGGAGAGAGGAGAGAGGAGACAGGAGACAGGAGACAGGAGATCTTCACCTCCATCACGTTGGGTGGGGATGGGGGAGTGAGTGAAAAGGAGTGGGAGAGAAACAGCAGGAACCTCGGGGGCCTTAGTGTTTTCGTCCTCTTGATTGTATCGTGTTCTCGTTGTGGAGGAGAAATGTATTTTTGTGTCTCCGTGTCACAACTCTAATCAGACAGTATCTCACTAAGACCTTTGTTTATTGATTTTTGTGGCATAATTGTGGTATATGAAGATTGTAGGTATTTGTCAAGGGTTCCAAATTCTCTGCTTACCCTGAATCTCTCTGTGTTTGTATGTAAATAACATAAAATACTTAAAGCAACACTTTCTAACTCCTACTGAGCAGCATCGCCCCCTGCAGACACACCATGGTGATCTATTCAGTTGGCCTCACTAAACGTGGATATTACCCATGATCCTCTGCTTCCTGAACCAGAACAGCTGCTGCTTGTAACAAATCCACCAAACTCTTGTTTCTTCATATTTTTTAAAGTTTTCCTCCTGAATATTGGAAACAAACTCTGGTTTTTCACAACTCCTGAGACTTTTTAACTGATCCACAGTTCAGCTCAGCTCCATAGAACAGACGCTCAGGGAATGAAAGAGGAAACCTTCTCCAGATTCACACCCACTCCCATCAAACTCATTACGCTGCTATTTTCAAGGTGTAAAATATTGTGTTTCTTTTTAAGCACAGTTACGATTTAAGATTACACAACAGAGAAGTCTCAGATCGAGCTCCAGGCTTCAGGCTTCATTCCCTCAAACAGCCACGTGTCATCATGCAGGTGGCCAATATAGTCATATTAAGTCTTTTTTTAATAAACCAGAATGTATCTACAGTGAACAACATCTGCTCAGCAAAGCGGAAATTGAAAGCTCTGCTCATCAGTCAGTATTTTTTGGCCATACGGCGTATCATATGGCACTGTCAAATAATTCCTCATATGAAATCTGTATTCAGAGGGTAGTATCTCATTTCCTCACATTTACAGCAGCGTTAAAATCCCCCAGTGAGAGGAACCAGGGATCTGATGTGATATAAATATTACAGCTGAACAATTGCGCTTCAAATTATCTTCATTCTTTTTCATCTTGGATTTTTTATTCCTCCCCTCACCAGCCTCTCTCTCCTCCGGATCATGTTTTTGATTAAAGAGCCCCCCCCCCTCAGCACACCGGCTCCAAACCAGCACCCAAGCCCCACGGCCCGGTGCGACTGTGTTACTGATGGACTGACCCTCATTGTCACTTTGCTCCCGACTGTCCTCTGACAAGCCCGACCGGGACAAATCACTGGACAAAAATATGGTGTCCCGCAACCACAAAGGGAGAGAAATGAGAGTGGGTGTCAGGTGACACGCCTTGTCGCAGCAGGAGAAAGCCGAGCGCTGAAATAAGATCTCCTCTTGCAAATGAAGTGTAAAAAGGAAGCTTTGCAGGAGCGGCTTTGTGGCAAAAGGTCAATGGAATCGTCTTCAATCAGCCGCGAGGTGACAAAAAAAAGGGAAAACGTTGTGTGGCACAAAATATGAGAGTGCAGAAGAAAAATCTAAATAACGGCTTTTCTGTTTCTTTCACATTTTCAATCACAGTTGATTCTGTCGAAGTGATTTCATTTACACAGAGAGCAACTGTTTATGTTGCACAAGGAAACGTCTGTTTGAGCAAAGAAAAATGAATCAACCCCGGGGGAGGAAATGTTGTGGAATGAAATCTGTGGAGAATTCAGAGAGGAGCTTAATTTCTATTTGTTGTTTCCCAGGTGACGGAGACCCGCACTGGTCCTCTCGGATGCAGTAACTATGACAACCTGGACTCCGTCAGCTCGGTGCTGGTTCAGAGTCCTGAGAATAAAGTCCAGCTGCAAGGTGCGTGCAAGTACCTCTGCTTTTTAATGTGATTCTCATGTGTTTTCACTAGGGTTGTAAAAAAGTTGGAAACTTTCCATTGGAATTAACGGGAATATACAGGAAAATATGGGAATTAACAGGAATTAACGGGAATAAACTAGAATGTTGTGGGTAAGTTTATACTTACTGTATTTACCTTGTCATATAAAGACATAAATATAAACATTTTGTTTTGTCTGATTTGAGCCCTTGGGAAACTTTGGGCACTTGACTATATGCCTCTGCATCTTTGTGTTGCATTCTTAACATATTTGCACAGTGTTTGCAAATGTACACAGCCTTTCCTTCAACATTGGCTGGGGTGAAATGTCTCCACACATGAGATAGTGCACTTGGCAATGTTCTGTAGAATAAGATGAGAAAAAAGCTTGTAAAAAAACACTAATGCAATGCCAGAGATATAAATAGTTAGGCAAACAATTGGAATCGTCTGTAAAACTATTTTACAATTGATGGATAAATGAATAGAAATAGGCGAGATGGACAGATGAAACAATGCTCAATCAGAGCTCAATATATCCCTCAAATTCCCCAAATTCCCGAGCTTAACTTCCCATGGAAAGTTTCCGGAAATATTCTGCCCCTTTGCAACCCTAGTTTTCAGACACATCAGTAACGATGATGATGATGTCACTAAACGTTTGTTTGTTTCGACAGGCTTGCAAATGATCCTCCCGGACTACCTGAGGGAAAGCTTCGTGCAGGCCGCTCTCAGCTACATCGCCTGCAACGGAGAAGGCGGATTCGTCTGCAGGGACAGCGACTGCTGGTGCGGCTGTGACCCCAAGTTCCCAGAATGCAACTGCCCCTACATGGACATCCAGGCCATGGAGGAGAGTCTGCAGAGGATCACAGAGACGTGGGGGATTCTCTACAAAGAGTTCGAGGAATCAGGTAGGAAGCAATCCTTTGAGTGTTGCAGAGAAATCTAGCTTGTAGAGTGTAAATCATACATGTGAGAGGGAAGAGAGGAGGAATTCAAGTGTTTTATCTCCACCATTAAATCTGAGGAGGAGGAGGTGGATCCTATATGCATGTTTCTCCCTATTCTATGATTTATAGATGGAGTATAATAGGTGGTTGTCGTTCCTGGGTTCTGGCACGACGTCTGAAAAGAGCAAATTAACAGGCCGACAGAACGGGATTAAACATTTCACCGGCTTTCTGCTCGGCTAGTTTACAATACGTCTGCGGCAGATTAATCAGCTACATTTATTGGTAGTCCAGCTTTTCACATCACCAGGGAGACAGAGTTCGAATGGAAGCTCTTAGCATAATGTTGGGTTGTTATCGCCGCGCTCGGTCACCCTGCTCTGCTTGTTATTACTCAGGTGAAATCAAAACGGATGCATATTTCTTTTTTCTTTTCTCTCACTCTTCAGATTTGGCTGAAATGTCCCAAAGTGCAATTACTCTCAATGTTTTCATGGCTGGGTGTGAAATGAGGGCAAGCTCGTGCTCAGAATGCAGATATCTGCAAATCCATAAACGTCCACTGATTTCTACTCTGCTGCTTTATCAGCAGAAGACGAGGACAGTAGGTACTAGACGCTCCCAAGCGGACCAATCACAGCTCTTGCACGTCAACACATAAGCATGAAATGGGCTTAAAATAAGATGATGAACAGTGATTCCTTCCTCTTATTGTTATCCTTGAATCTAATGGTGGCACAAAAGGAAATAATACTGGAATCAGAAAGGTGTAGGTCATTGTTTTAGCTCTACCTCATATGCAATGCAGGTCATAATTATGATGAATAATTTGTTTGTAAAGTTATTTTCAAACGAGAAGTTATAAAGTGTTTAAACCAAGAGGACGAGTAAGAAACAGAAAACAATATATCAGCGACAACAAGCTCAATGAATCAAAATCAAATACTGCAAATTGTACGATACGAAATGTAAAAACGATGACAAATAAAATTTGACAAACACTATTTGATATTAATGGCAAAGGAAACGGATGAAAGAAACACAATTATAGCTAAACACATTCTATGAAGATAAATGTAGCGAATAGAATATGAATTTTCATTAAAATGTAGTGATCACAAAGTCAATTTGATATTTGTACAAAACAGAACGCTGACATGTGGGAGGAGGAAAGTCAAGATAAGTCTCATAAAGTGAATAAATGTGGTTTCATCTCTGAGGAGATAATAATGTTCGAGGGAGTTGATTCTTTATTTCAGTCTGAGATTTATTATTAAGAATCAGATGAGTCACGAGTAAATATAAATATACATTTATTGAATTTAATGCGAACAAGAGGAAATGAAGTTGAATGGATTCTGATGAGAAGGGAGGTGACCCGGCGTAGAAGTGATGCAGGAGTGGAAGTGAGTCACTCAGATATCGACAGGAGCACAGAGGGAACATTTTAAACTTTGACAGCTTACAGGTGATTGGCTCAAGGCGACAGTGTCAGGCTCTGATTGGCTGAAGAGAGATGAAGATAGCAGAGACTGTGCATTGGACCAGGAGGCGCCAGGAGAACCTTCTTCCTGACTGACCGACTCTTAGGCCTCAGTAGCAGTAGAGGAAGATGCAGAAAAAAGAATCACAATAATATATAATAGTAAAAGTAGTATTTGCAGTATTAAAACTAACAGTGATGCAATATTTATCATTTAAAGCTTGACGATGATGATGCGTCAGTAAAACCACAGTTCCCATAAAACATTTGGCTTCCTGCTGCAGAACACTTCATCTTTTACCCTCTTAAGTGACATCCTAGTAGCCTTTGATTTCCTTTTTGCTTTACTGAAGATGATTCAAAGTGATCTTTCACACAGCGGCACCTGCCAGACGCCCGGTCCCAGTGCAGCTTCTACAAAGTCCACGTTTCCAGCCCAAATAAAACCGGCTGCCAAGGTGTCTTTCACTTTCAAAGGCTCCTCGGAGCGACAGAGAGGCTGCGTCTCCTCTGGTGTCCAGAACACAATCCAATGTGAACCTATCAATGGTTTAACGGAGCTTTGAAATGAGCCTTGTCGAGGTTTCTGGTTTCAGGTGGTTCTTCATAGATTAGTAAATATATGACAAGACCAGGACGCATGAACAAAGCTGCTGCAGGACGTAAACATTTAGGGCAGGAAAATCAAAGTTAGGCCACTTAGACAAATTTATTATTAACATAAAACACTCATTATTAGACTAATGTATTTAAACTCATACAATACGAGTAACGCCTAATTATAAACATATAAAGGTTGATGTAAGAACTTCAAAACAACACCTGTGCATTTATTCCAATTGACAATTAGTATTTCTAGATATTTAAGGTATAAGAAATCAATTATTCATAATTTTAAGAAGCTTCAGTGTGAGCAGGTTGGACGGATTAAAGTAACATATTGTATATAGTGAGATTTACATATCTTATATCAGTATTTTCATATCTCCATTGATGATAAAGCAGTTCTGGTTTGTAAATCTATATTTTGTTTCAACCAATCGTCGGATTAGTTTTATCTTCGCCGTTTCCATTCTCCCAGTTTGATCAATCCTGTTGTTCTCTGAGTTGCACTGGGACTGAGACCCAGACGATCTCACGGCAGCGCGGACTGAAAACTTGCTTACTCACAGTTGAGGGATGAAATCTCCCGCCTGGAGTCAGGGCTCAGAGAAAAGAGGAGGATAAGCTGCCGCTGCCCGGGCAAAGCATATTTCCAGCATAATTTCCCCACATACTCCACAGTCATGCCACGGCCGGGCTCTCGTCTGCAGTCCCTAAACAATCCCATTCTAAACGCCACATGGTCTGCTGGTGACGGATCGCTAGGCTGCTCCTTCTCCTTCAGCACATTTGACTCAGCTGCCAATCGACGGCCCTGGACACACATGGGCACTGTACCGGTCCGTCCACAGGGTCCATGTGGACAATCACTTCATTACAGACAGATGTTCCAGGGGTTTGCAACCGAATCAGACCAAGGCCTCCAGTGCAGACGTCTAAATTGGTTTGTTTTGGTCAATTCAGTGCTTATTATCAGCTATTGGGAGTTTTACAAAGCTAGAGTAGGAGATTCCAATTCGCCACCTGTGGTTGGTCTGGCCATGCGTCCATCAGAGGACAGTCGACCAATCAGAGGAGAAGTTTGAACCCTCTCTGCCGTTATTGCTAGATCGCCACAGAGATTAACCCATCCACATGAATACCATAAAACCATATTTGTCATATTGGGCTTAAACTTCTGTTTTCCGTCTTTTTGCCGCCACAGATGAATTCAAGGGGTTCTATACCCGGCTGCCCCAGAGCTACTTCCTCAACGTGTCGACCATCCAGCATCTGTGGTCCCTGGACGGTTCGTTCCAGTGGCGGTACGAGCAGCTGGAGAACAGCATGCGGGTCCTTTCCAGACGAGCGCAGCGGGTGATCTTCAAGCTCTTCAGCCTCAGTAAAAGATGTCACAAGCAGCCGCAAGTTCGACTAGCGAGGGACCGGTAAGTGCCAGCCCTTGACCTGTTTCTGGTCAAGGGAAACTTTCCCGAGTAAATAAGACATGTTGATGTTAACCCGCACAGGAGAAGCAAAGTTCTGGCATTTCTTCGCCCGAGGCTACGTGGAGTCGTAGCCTGCAGTTCTCTCCAGGAATAATCCAGGAGACGTAGGTGGAGGTAAACAAGCTGATGGGTTCTTTGCAAAGTGAACACGGGAGAAATGCCACCGCAACAATACCACTGTGTGCAAGAGGATTTCACATTTTAATCTCTATTGTTCAGCTCTCACCAACACATACGTTCATCCTGCTCAGAGCTGGGAAGCAGTCGTCAACGTCAGTAAAACCAGTGAGACGTCTGCTCTTTAATAAACTCTTTGTCTTTGGCTGTGATAAAAGTAAACTTCAGAGAAATCCCCATTACATCTTTACTCAAAATCATGAAAAGCCAATTTCATTTAAAAGGGCTTCATCTCCACGATATCCTTTGAAATCTGGTTTGATGGCTTCAAATGAAGAAATTCCCCTTTTAATGGTGGTTTTGGTTTATTATTCATATGACTTTGCTATCTTTCCTTTTTTTCAGTATTTTTCTATCACTAAACTCTTCAAAGCTAAAACGTTGTGCGAGTCAATTAACCTTGATGAATTATAGAAGTGCTGACATTCTGTTATTCGTTTAAAAACTACAAATCTGCAGGTTCTTTTGAGTAAAACTTTGCTCAACACTTAAAACAAATTGATCCAACAGATTTCAACATTTTGAAACACGAACAAAATGTTTCTTAACGCTCTATACGTCATTTGAACCATATAATTTTTTTGCGTTATCACTCGAATGATCTGTATGTTCTAATTATTGTGGCTTTTATTTGATTAAATCTAACAAACCACAATCTCCAGTCAGGTGCATCCATTTCCAGGGGGACAATAAGAAGACTATACTTTCTTCTACATTAAAAAAGGGTCACAGCCCGTTAACCGTTTGACCGATGTGGGTTTAATTTGGTCTTGAATCAACAAATCACCAGAAAAAAACACAAAAAAAAACAGAAGAAGCAGTCTGCCTCCATCTGTCAGGGAGTGCGACGGCTGAAGGTGATGAATCCAACCGTCACTGTCAGTCACGGCGCGTTAACTTTGACGGAGCCGCCGCCGTAATGGCAGCGAAGCCACGGAGCACAACACATAAATCAAACGGCAGACGAATCTATACAGTGGAGTCCCTTCGATGTCCAGTCCCTCTCTGCCTCGGTTCACCCTCTCCCTTCAACTCCTCTCTTCAGAGAAACACACACATTAATCACTGATGTGTGCGGCTGATCCTCCCCGTGCGTGGAGAAGGAATGGGGATCGTCATCATCCTCCAGCCGTGGAGTGTTTATCTATTTCCATTACCGCAGCATTAACTGTGAAGCTTCTCATTCTTTTCCCGTCTTCAGAGAAAATCTCAGAGTGAAAATGGCAGATTTGTCTATTTGTCGTCGTCCCCCAGTCCTCTTTCTCTTTTAGCATCCTTGAGATAGATGAGAGATGAGTGATTGATTTTTCTGGCCACTTCTCGTCTGTGCAGACAATTATGAGTGGATAAGACAGTGGAGGGAGCTTTGTTTTTATTAGGCCTGTAATGATAAAACACACACAGCACACTTGGCAAAATCCTCTACATTGTCATTCAAGAGGAGTTTCCACTTCCGCTGCTTTAATTCAATTTTTAAAAAATACCTTTTTCTTATTCATACGCTTCTTCCCCAAAAAAAGGATTCAGGTTTATTTTTAAAACGCAAAGAAAGATCGTGATAAATGTGAGTCCCCCTCATCTCAAACAGTGCAATTAAGATTTAACCCTGAACATGTGGAAAAGGTTTTTAATGAACTCGTCGGGGCTTTCAGACCAATCTCATCTTCACAGCCTCACACTGGTTCAGTCACATTAGGAGAAGATGGCCAGAGGGGGAGAAAGGTGCTGGATGGGGCTTTTTGATTCATTTACACTTTTCACATGGACAGAATCTGAGGGAACGTAGAGGTTAAAGGACCATTCTGTAGAATGTAGTGCCATCTAGAGGTGAGGTGACGTATTGCAATAGCTCTCCTCTTCCCAATGTGTGAGAGAAGTAAAAATGATGAACCCTTCTCGTCTTTCATTGGCCGCTGTAGAAACATGACAGTGCAAGCTGGCACAAGAGGCTCATACCATTAGTGTGTAGTGGATATATACCAATGTAATCATACTTATGACTATTTTATTATATGTTTGCAGATAGAGGAACTTAATCCTACACACTGGAGAGAAATTCTTGAAATACACATCAGTTATTCTTTAAGTACACCCTGCAGTGCAATCAGGAGTGAAGGTATAAAGTCCTGCATGATGATTTGATGTTATATTCCATATGCATCATAAGATACACAGAAAATACATTCAATGAAATGGAGTAAAGATTACAAGACCAACATTAAAACAATGAGGTGGTGCATTACTGTATTTATACTTTTCCCAGTTTGGAGTCAAAGAAGTTGAACTGACCTGAAAACATACCCTGACCTCAGCCGTGGGATAAAGTGGAGCCACGACTGATCTCTGATCTGTGCTTCATCTCATTAATGCACATGCAGCTGGGAGCTCATCTCTTCAGCTAGGTTTCAAAACCATGTAGAAGGAGTCAGAGGAACTCAGGCTGCTATCGTGTTATTTTCTGTTTCTTCAGTCAAAACGTTAGGAGTTAAACTCGGCGCTGGTCTTGTGTCAGGGAATCCAACTGTGGCTTTAATCTTTAAATTCCACAAATCTTCAACACGTCAAACTTCCTGGGTTCAACTATATGTTTCCTCCCAAACTGTGTTTCCTGCCCCTTCACTGCCGGAGTGAGACGGCCCGGTGATTTACAGCGCCGGGCGGGAACCAGGCTTACGGGGGGGCAGAGAGGCTGTACACAATCACACCGGGGAACTAACAGCACAACTGCAGGCTTGTCCCGGCGCCCGCTTTGCCCCGCTGACGCTGTCGGAGGTGAATTGCTGTGCCCACAGGTAGCGGGGGTGATGGATGAGGAAATGCCATTTTTGGTTCACTTCCCTTCGCTGCTTTTTTCCATTAGAAGGTTCTGATATTCAAACTCGGAGTCGATTCCACACAATGCGATGGGGACACACGGAGGAAGGATGCTAACCCCCCGACGGTAATCTGTAACATTTTCAGATTAGCATAAAGTTTACCACAATACACCAGCATCAAAGAAAAAAAGCCCTGTTGTGTTTTCCTGAAAGGGAAGCCAGCGGTATGCGCTGTGCATTGCGTCTCCTCAGCGAGCAAAGAGGATCAGAGGCATAAAGGGATCACAGTCAAGAAAGTGCCACAGACGGGAATCAAACTCCGGCTCACAAGGGGGAATTATACAGTGTGCATGTCTGAGAGCGAGTTGCCCTGCAGCTGCGGCGCACTTCCAATATTAATGTCGCAGTCTGATCAAAGAACAACTTTCTCTCTACATCCCGTCTCCCGCTTCCTCCTCCTTGTCAAACACCGATGTTTGTGCCTATATCCTCCACATGTACATCCTCCTCTCATCAGGCGACTTGAAGGCAACGCAGGAAATGATCCCAAAGAATCTCAGGCAAAACTCTCTTGATAATGCAAACAAATAATCCTGATGAAAGAGAAGTCCTAATGGATTGTTCTGCAAATATCTAGAGATGAGTTTCCTGCTGTGAAAACTGAAACGTAAAAGAACAGACACATACTTTCTTTAGTTATGGGAGTTTTATCTGTTTAAAAAGAAATGCAAACTTTGTGATGTATAAAAATCACAGATTCCAGAAGGGCAGTCAGTTTGAGGAGCTACATTTGTTTTTTATTCCATCAACAATAACATATTAAATTATTTAAAGTTACTTTTGAGCTTGAATGTTGAATCTCTCATGACGATAGCACCGAACACTTTATCAACTTCATTAGGGGAAAGGGTTTGCTTGGTTATCATGGACATTGTTCTTGTCTCCTCAATTCATTTGGTTTTATGTTGTACACAGTATTTTACTATGTAGTATAGATATAGTATGTATAGTATAGTATATAGTATGCACTGATATGGACAGATTGAGATGATGGTTGTGTTTATTAATCTAGAAAAGCAGGATTATATCAGTGTAAATGATCAAAACCATGATTACCACAATCCTCTCAGGCCTTTACAATTTTTTATGATGAAGCTGTCTTCAGGTGCCCTGGACCAAATACAGTCTCTACTTATTAAACGAGTTAAACCCATAATTCCTTTTCAATAACCCACTCTCCCTCTCTCTGCTTGTCTCTCTCTCCATCTCCTGTCTATCTCTCCTCCCCGGTTCAGACCTCGGTCCTACTGGCTCAGTCATTTCCAGTCCCTGCTGTACTGCTCGGAGAGCAACCAGCTCGGCGCCTTCTCCGAGGAGCTCCACAGCTGCAGCTGCAGATACGAGCACAGCCCGTGTCAGCTGCCTCCGCCCTGCACCGTCGGGGAAGGCTCGGCGTGTGCGGCGTGTGCACCGGACAACCACACCCGCTGCGGGAGCTGCAACCCGGGCTTCAGCCTGACGCAGGGGCTCTGCAGGCCCATGGTGGCCGACTCCACGGAGAACTACCTGGGATTCGAGACAGACCTCCAGGACCTGGAGCTGGGCTACCTCCTGCAGAGAGCGGACCGCAGGCTGGAGGTATTTCTGTTTTAGCCTTTGTTTAATCATGTCAGGCTGACGGGAGCTGAGCTGCCTTTCACAGCGGAGGCCTGGGGTGTGCGTACGTGAACTCATGGGAGACACTCGGCTTTACAAAGTGTTTACCTTCTGGCTACTGAGCAACTTTATAGTTTACCCTAGTTTGTTTCCCTGTGGATTTATTGTACAATGTTTTAGATGTTCTGTGCATCTACAAGCTTGGAATAGGAGAAAATTCCATTGGGTTACGGAAATTTTGTTAGGTCGTTTTTAGTGTAATCTTTCTTATTGACAGACAATCGGCACTGGAAACATAACCTCCTTGGCAGAGGCAATGATCTGGAAACAAACAAGACATAATTAATAAATAGCAAAGCAGCCACATTGGCAAAGGGGTTTATTTAGATTGTTATCCTGTTTTATTACTGCACTCATACTGTGTTTCATGTCTGCTTGCTGTCAGGTCCACGCCATCTTCATCAGCAACGACATGCGACTCAACAGCTGGTTCGACCCCTCGTGGAGGAAGAGGATGCTGCTGACCCTGAAGAGCAACAAGTACAAGTCCAACATGGTCCACATGCTGCTGGGAGTGTCCCTCCAGATCTGCCTTACCAAGAACAGCACCCTGGAGCCGGTCCTGACTCTCTACATCAACCCCTTTGGAGGGAGCCACTCAGAGAGCTGGTACATCCCCGTCAACGAGAACAATTTCCCGGACTGGCAGGCCAGGAAGCTGGACCTGCCCTTCGAGTGCTACAACTGGACTCTGACCCTGGGCAACAAGTGGAAGACATTCTTTGAAACCATTCACATCTACCTTCGGAGCAGGATAAAGACTCACGAAGGGCTGAACGACAGCGTCTACTACGAACCCCTGGAGGTTGCGGATCCCGCCCGGAACCTGGGCTACATGAAGATCAACAGCATCCAGGTGTTTGGCTACAGCATGCACTTTGACCCGGAGGCCATCCGCGACCTGATCCTCCAGCTGGACTACCCGTACACGCAGGGCTCCCAGGACACGGCCATGCTCCAGCTCCTGGAGATCCGGGACAGGGTGAACCGGCTGTCGCCTCCCGGTCAACAGAGGCTGGACCTGTTCGCCTGTCTGCTCCGGCACCGGCTCAAACTGACTCCCAGCGAGGTGGTGCGCATCCACGCCTCCTTACAGGCCTTCAGCTCACGTCTGCCCAACTCTATGGATTACGAGACCACCAAGCTGTGCAGTTAACAGCTGCTGGAGGCGATATATCTGGACTGTCACCGGCTCCATGACAACCGCGGGACGTGATCGTGGCTTAGAGTCGTTCTCCGTCTCTGTGGATTACAGAACTGTTGGGTAAACCGGGGAAGGGACCGGCTGTGGACAGCTGATGAATGTACTTATCTGGTTGTTTTGGTTTATTTGTTTTGTGGGCAACTAACTTCAGTGCTATATTATATTCGAATAAGGTGGATCGGCCAGGACGATGCACAACTTGTTTCTCCAGAACGAACTGGAAACCAGTTCAACAGTAGAATTTCAGATTCCACCGCATAACGTTGAACCATCCTGTTTCGATATGACTCTGCTCATTTCTACTGTAAGAACCGAATGCCAAACAGAAATCCACGGACATTTTATGGTTATGGTTAAAAAAAAAGATAATATATGGTACAGTATGTTTGTTTGTAATTTTTATATGTTTCTTTGCTTCGGTGACAGTGCACTTTCCATGAAGACCAGAACAAAGTGGTGTCAGTAAAGATTTTGTAGATAAATTGATATTAAAACATCATGTTATAACAGATCACAGCTGTGGCAAGATTCTTTTCATGGTACTTGATTAGATTTCCTCTCGTTTTGAAAAAGAAATTGGAGTCGGGGGAAATGGGAATGGTTCCAAGTGATTTTAAACAGATTTCCCTCAGATGTTTTTTCTGCATTCTGAACATGTGTCGCAGCATTTTATCATCACTTCACAAAACAGACAATAACACAGGTATTAGTAAATTAAATCAAACCAGGGCAGATCTATTCATGGTCCGTCTCTTCAAGAAACAACCAACAGATCCCTTTTTAATGCTAAACACTGACTCTACTGCACTCAGGCAAGCTGATGTAAAAACTGAAACTGTGTTTGAAAGGCGATATCACTCACAGGTTTAATCACTTACACACTAACTCACGAAGGCTGTAAAATCCATCAAATTAATCCGCTGCCAAATATGATTCAGTGGTGCGCAAAACAAAATGTAATTTAAAGATGAGTGAAGGGCGGAGGTCTAAAGTCGAGCATGAACCGAGTCCAAGTGGTGAGCCGTGGTTTCAGGTCTGAGGAGACGGGACTATTTATATTTATTTTTACTGTAGGAATTGTTGGAAATAATCTGAATCTCTCTCTCTCTCTCTCTCTCTCTCTCTCTCTCTCTCTCTCTCTCTCTCTCTCTCTCTCTCTCTCTCTCTCTCTCTCTCTCTCTCTCTCTCTGCAGCAGTGCATTGTTAGAAACATATCTTCACTCCCCACTCTTCCCAAGCATCTGTTTGCATCTTGTCTCTGGCAGCCGGGCTACACCAGCTGTGTATCTGCTTGTGCCGCGCTCACACTTTACATACAGTATGTGAGAGTGACCTGACGCCTTTGTCAACACTTCCACCGCACTCGCTTATCGCTTACACACACAGACACACTCCTGTATCGGGCTGAGAGGTGTCGAGCGCTCGGCAGTACCATGGCTGTACGGATCCAGGGCAGCGGCTGCTGCTGTTGGAGCTGACGTACCGCTTCCACTGTGCAGCTAGTTTAGACAAGGTGATGGCACAAATACCAATTAGGCTCATGCACAACTGAAGTGAGTAGCAGCATAACAACCGATTGTTGAAGTGTGCTTTCAACACAATGTGTGTCTGTGTGTGTGTATACTGAGGTAGAAGAAGATGAAGGAAGGAAACAAGAGCTTGTAGGATCAGAGGACAGTGTTGTGCAGACGATGTTGTTTCCTTAACCAGATCGACCATAACGACATTTTGTTTCTCAAGCTCAAGCAGAGGCTCAACTCTCGCCTTATTTTATGTGTTCCAATATTTCGGGGATTACTGATACAGAGGTGCAGCTTGATCACAGTTTGATTTCATATTGAGCTGGAAATCCTGAACACAATCCTGCACAGATGCATCATTATCCTTTCTTGCCATTTGAAAGAGAACGGCACTGCAGTGTTTTGTTTTGATGAGACACAACATAGAGATGTTGTTGCATCTCAAAGGCGTCACAGCAACGCACCCTGATAGTTCATTAGTTCATTAGTGTTACGAGCTAACAAGCTGAGTTACAGTTTTTAAGAGCCACTGTCACCGCGAAGTGAAAGTTCGGTGAAGCTAAATAATTAAGAGAAGATCAGTTGTCATTGTTGTTGTGAATACGCAGTTGTGTTAATCTAACATTGGGTTTATCCATCCTCTCTGAAAGTAAACAAGTCAGACCAGCTTTAGGAGCTGATTCAAGTCGGCAGTGAACTTTGAAAATGTTACTAGTCCACTCCGGCTGCTTTTTAATCTTTTAAAATAATACAGACTTTTAATTCAGAGTAGACTCAAACACTGATTTGCTTCTGCCTGAATCATTAACCTGAGGTAGAAGCTGCCTCCTCTAACACAGACAGTGACACCACAGACCAAAGGGAGGTCACGCTCCTGAAGGTTAACTCTCATCACCTCCCTGTGTCTGTTCTCCCTTCAACTCGAGAGCCACGTGGAGCGAGCGCTGCGTTTGATGAGATGAGCCGCTGGTGGAATTTATTACCAGATGTCAGCGTGTCTTCTCCCGGATCCGCTCCATGTCAGCTGCGTGGTGGGAGTGAGCTCTTCACTGCAGTGTGGGGGGGGCGGCTCTGACAGGATGAGAGGCAGCACCTCGGGTTCTGTTTACGAGTCTGTTCGGTGACTTTGTTCCCACTTTGCAGGTCGTTAAATTCAGGGAAATAGTCCCGAAGAACAATGAGAAGGCGAATCTCCCCAAACGCTTTTCAAACCGTGTGCGTGGGAGGGAATGAGATCACAGAGCAGGAAACTGCAGGGGGAAGAAAAAGTAATAATATTTACTCATTTTCACTCCCCCCGAAAAATCAATTAACTCTCTGCAAGCTGAGTAATTATGGGTATTGATGATGTTTTTCAAAGAGAAATGGAAAAATAACTGAAACATAATTCTGCCCCAACCGTGCGTGCGCTTACTTCAAAAACACAACAGATCCCGAGGTGGTGGAGCAATAATTATGATATTTAAAGGCACAGTGCTCAATGAGCAATCAACAGATCAGTTCAAAAAACTTCGTCCTGCAGGAACAGTCATGATTCATTATCTTGAGCTGGTGAATAAGTGTTAAAGGCACCAGTGGCTCCTTGCTGCCTCAGTGTGTGTTTGTGTTTGTGTGGGGGGTGTGTGTGTGTGGGGGGGGTGTGTGTGTGTGTGTGTGTGGGGGGGTGAGGTGAGCTGTGATGAGAGGAGCTCTGATGTTTACCAGTCTGCCAATCAAAGGTAGCAGACGCAAGACAAGCACATTTCAAATGCTGCAAATCTTGATGAGATTCTGTGTTTTCTGATTTACTGGCAATTATTTATCTTGCTTTGGTTTTTTAACTCAGTTTCGACTGAACCTGGAGATTTTGTTTTGATCCAAAATACAAAATATTCACGTTGCTGTCGACCTCGGATGAAATAAATCTACAAACACTCCTTATTCAAATAAAGCAAACAGGCAAGTTTCACACAGCTGGCTCAACTAAACATGGAGGAAAAGTGAATAAAATAAACTATTGTTTGTTGTAATTAAGCGTAACAGATGTTCAAAGCATCTCTGCCTTGTTCATATTTCATCTCTTTCAGCAGAGGCCGTTGCCGTCTCTCCTCAGGTCTGTTGTGTTGATATTCCCTCAGGCCAGGATGTAGGTTAGCCTCAAAAAGCTTTCAGTGATTTATGAATGAGGAGATATTTAAAAAAATAAATAAAAAGATGGGAGAGCCAGACTGATCTGACCCTGGTTAGAGACGGTATTCTGGCTTCTTTTCTTTTAACCTCCACCACAGAGGTCATGTTTGTTTTTCAGCCGAGTGCCTCTAAAAGCTTCTTAAAGGATTTTCATGAAACTTGGTAAAAGGATGAGACTTGAGCCAAGAAAGAACCCACTCAAGTTTGGCACACACAAAGGGGCCGAGTGTGACATTTGGGAGTTTTGGCATTTTCAACCATATCATACTGTGCAAATTCAATCAGGGAATTGTTAGTGCACTTTCAGTGAAGCTCCAGGTTCTATCGATTCAGAGCGTACGTGAAGATTGCACGAGTGAAACAAGCGTTGTTCTACATTCAGGGTGAACTCTTCCTTTATTGAGGCGGTCGAGTATCGTTTGGTGTTCAGGTGAAATCCAGCTGCGTCAGGTTTCTTCTCAATTATGGCGGCTCCCTGTTGTTATGACAACTCGAGGAGATCACTCATCCCCGGGTGGAGATCAGAAAAAATCAACAAACATATTTGTACACAATGATAAAGCTCCCATTCCACACAAACACACACACAAAAGAATCAACTTGTCCAGATCGATACCTTCTGCATTGTTTCTCTCCCACCAGCAGCCTGACTCTCGGTGTCAGTATGGATGAACATTGTCTCGTAGCAAAGTCTGCGGACCAATGTGGACCAAACTCGGGACCCGGCGCCACAACGCAGCCGAGGAACAGGAGGAGGAGGCGAAAGGTAGCTGTCGCCCGCCGATGAATCAATACGCTGCTTTATTGCTTCAGAGAACAAAAGGCTCTGCGCCGAGATCGATGGCACCGCCGAGGAGCCTCTGATAAGAAACTAAATATATATAAATAAATAAAATTCTCCTGGCATTTGGCTGCTTCGTGCCCGCGACCAGATCAGCATCAATTTATTACCGATGTGATGGTTTCCTGCCTGATGTGCTTTTGTATGAGCACAAAATCAATCTTTAGTTTATTAGCCACTGTGATGCATTCTATAGAGACATCGTTCAGACGATGGGACTGTCTTGGACGTGAAGACGCGTCGGCTGTGAATGTGTTGAGATTAAAAGCCAAAGAGAGGAAGAGCAGAAATGATCATAGTTCAGTATTATCTCTGTATCTAATTAGCCTGCGTCTTGATATTGAAAATATGGTAAATATTAGATAAGATGATCCACTCCTGATCCCTGTGGAGGGAAATCTGCATAGTAAAGCAGACCTAATACAGAATAAAGGTGTAAATTATGTAATACAACATTTGTACAACTAAACAAAGACAATGACACAAAAAATTATTGCAGTTAACAAATTATATGATATACATTACTCATATGAGAGTGATCTAGTATAAGATAAGGTAAAAAAAAAGGTAAATGACCTAAATTGAAAATTTCACCTAAATAACATATTGTTAGAAAAATGTCATGGATTTCACCATCGGCCCTTTTCCAAACATTTTCTTAGAACGCATGTTTGTATCGATGGACTTGTGCTGCTTTTAATTCAATAATACAAATAAAAATGCATATCATATTGCAAACAGCAGAGAGTAACATGACAGAAGAGTTTAGCTGTTTGCAATTAACCGGCTGTTGATCATTCAATCGTGTTTATTTTAAAAGGTCGTTTCTTTCTCACTTATTCTCCTCCATTCCTTCATTTCTTCGTCCCTTAACGAAGCTGCAGAATAAAGTGTCAGGCAGCAGAAGGATGAGTAGCAGCATGAAATCATCAGCGTGGACGATGAGACACTAACTTGGACGCCTCGGCTCTACTTTCATTATGGAAAAGTTGTTCCAGAATGTCAAACTGCAGCAGCGGCGGCTTCTCACTGGGTCGGCCCAGCAGAACACAAGTGATCTGATTGGACCCTGTTGAATCGAGGAGAATAAGTGGAACAGCAGGACATTTGCATTGAGTCCCGAGAGTCCACATGACAGAGAATACACAACATAACACAAGACGGATGAGAGGAGAAGGAGATACACTCCCCCCCCCCGACTCACCACCATATTCATCCCTATGAATTATGAATGGCGTTCAACACTCCAAAATAAACTCCAGCAGCTCGTCTGCTGTGTGTGTCTGTGTGTGTGTTTGTGTTGTTCATCAGCTCGAGCGATGGTCAGCGATCAGGCTTTAATATTAATGCGAGCGACCCTTCTGCTCCACAAACACATATTTAGACACAGGATGAGACGGCGCGGCTTTAATGGGATAATCCGATGTGATGACACTCCACCTGCTGAGCCACTGTTTGTGAGCATGGACAGCAACACACAATAAAAAGGCCCGACCTAATCAGCCTGGCCCACGAGAGCCATCTCACGCTGCAACATCAATTACAGAAGAATTGCTTCAGGGATCCTCGGGCCAGGCTTCCCACTGCATCACTCATTAGACGATCCTCTGCTGAGACATGTTCTCATCAGAGGACCGGGGCCCCGCTGCGAGACAAGGTCATGTGTGAATTGTTTTGATTTGTGTCACAGTTTTTACAAACACGCCCCCCACCCCCAGAGTCAATGTGTGAAATCCACGCCGTTTGTTCTCTGGGTGACCGAGGCCATGCGCCGCTGCAGCTCTTTGAAAAAGTATCACTGACTTAATGCTCATGAAACATCAGACTCACCCTTAGATGATGGTAATCCTGCACCAGTGCAGCCATTCCAACTGGGCTCTCTCTCTTTTTCTGAATATTTCACGCGTGCATAATCAGCTGTGAACGGAGCTTGATGGAAAAAAATAATGACTCCTCATTCTCTAAAACATCTTTAGGTTTTGTGTCTTTACAGTTATTGCCCCAGTCGTTACTCCATGATGGTGATAGAGGTGCTGGGAGACGTGTTCACATCTTTGCTTAAAGCATAATGCGAAATATCAAGGCTGGAGTCACCAGCTAATGGAGCCTGAGGCTGAGATGAGCTCTGGGGCACGAATTCAAACCTCATCCGCTTCTTTTTTTAGATATGAGCAACAGGACGGTAGAAGACAAGTAGAAGCTGGACGGTCAAAATCAGGTGAAGCCTATTTGAGCGTGAGTAACGACAACGATCATTTAAATCTGCTGCTGATGCAAGACGTTATTAATGGTTGATGTGGATCAAAATACATTTTTTAGTTCCTGTTTGGTTGTTAAACATGTCTTCATACAGATATGTTTTAAATCTCATCAGGTTTTATTTGTAGCTGGAGCCTGAAGTCATTAGTTTATGTGGTAAGTTAAACAGCTCAGCATCACACTGACTATCGAACGGCCGGCACAAAAGTGGCACATCATATCGGACACCACTTTTCATGCATGTAAGGTCCAGTATGTCAGCTCTTTAAAGCAATAAATTCAAAAATAACGTTACCTACAATATATTTACTCATTCATGTAGGAAAAAAAATCGGCATAAACTTGTACTAGTACTTTGTTGTAATACAAAGTAAATTAGATCTGGGTAAAGTGCAGCTGTGGAGAACGAGTAACCCTCAGTTCAAATAATAAACGTATGTATAAATAATACACAGGTATTGAGTATTTTTTACATATAAATGTTGGGTTTTCATCTTTTAGATTGTTTACCAACCATCTTCTGTAATAAAAGAGCAAACCTTCATCTCAATGAAAAATCTTTGTTATTTATTTAATTATTTATTTAGTCAGAAAAATCAGTTTGGAGAGGAGGGAAAGAAAGGGAAGGAGGGAAGGGCGGGGTGGGGGTAAGGGATGAGATGATCGGGAGTGGAGGGAAAGAAAGTGAGGGTGGTGGGGGGGGGGTAAGGAATCGATGAAAGACTTTCTCATGGCTTCATCCAGCAGAAGAGACAACTCCACCAATTCGCCTTCGTCGTTCCTTCATGCTCTTTCTTTTCCTTCTCTAACTTCTTCATCTCTTTCCTCTCCATCTTCTCCATCTTCTTTTTTTCCTGTTTCTCCTTCTTCTCCTGCTTGGTCTTATCCTTCTTGTCCCTCTGCTCCTTCTTCTCCTGCTTAGTCTTCTCCCTCTCTATGCTCTGCTTGTAATTCTTCATGGCGACTTCCTGAAAAGACAGAGACAATATGAGTTTCACTCTTTTAGTCTAAACCTCAAACAAACCTGCAATCCATAAGTTTCAAATCACAATGAGCTGATGGAACTTACCTGAGTCCTCAGATGGGGGTTTTGATCCACCTGCTCCTTCAGCCGAGTTAATTCAGCTTTCACCATCCTCAGGGTGGAGTAATCAAGATAGGGGGTTTTATCCAACAGTTCCTCCAGGACACTGAACTGAGCCATCTTCTCCCTCAGGAACTCTGGCGTCTCCTCAGCGCTCTCCTGCAGAGATTCAACTTTCTCCTGCTCAACTTGGACGTCCAGGGTCTCCACCAGGTCTTCCTCCTTAACGTTGCTCCTCATGTTCATCTCTGCGAGCTCCTTCTCCAACTTCTGCTCAACTTGGACTTCCTGGTTCTCAATCAGCTCTTCCTCCATTACTTGGATCCTCATGTTCATCTCTGCGAGCTCCTTCTCCAGCTCCTTCTCTTGGGCCTTTGCAGACTCCTCATGTTGAATCAAGGGGATCAAGTCCACATGGTGCTTCAGCATGAGTGAGGCAGGAGACTCAATCTGCTCCACCATCTTTCCCTCTGTCTCCCAGGTGAGGTTGTTGGTGGCGGTCTGCTCCTTCAGGGAGGAGTACTCACCATCCAGCTCCATCATGGCGAAGTATTCCTCCACTTGTGTCCTCAGATGGGGGTTTTGATCCACCTGCTCCTTCAGCCGAGTGAATTCAGCTTTCACCATCCTCAGGGCGGAGTAATTAAGACGGGGGTTTTCCTCCACGATCTCCTTCAGGGCAGTGAATTGATCAATCAGCTGGCTCAGGAGGAAGATGATTTGAGCCTCTGGCTCCTTCAGGGCGGAGAATTCTTTCACCAGCTCCCTCTGACGGGAGTTCAGCTCCTTCGGGGTGAAGTATTGATTCACCAGCTCCATCTGACGAAAATTTTCATTCATCAGCTCATTAAGTGTGAAGGTTATGGCATCCAGCTCCTCCAGGGCCTCCAGCATCTCCATGTTGATCATCAGGTGATGCAGTGGGACCAAGTTGTCCAGAGGTTTTGAAGAGCGATGTCTTCTGTCGGTGTCGTCAGTGGCGGTGAATGGAAGTCCCAGGAGATGTATCTTGTGTGTCTCTTGTTGACTCGCGCTTGTCCTGACTGTGGTTCCACTCAGAGATGTGGCTCCTTATACAGGAGTTATTTGGCTTTGATCTGTTCCTCAACTCCACCTAGCTTCACAGCTTCAAAGCTTTAAAGCCTCAAGCTTCATAGTTTGCCTTAGAAGCTTTAGAAGAGTAAATTGGCTTTGAACTATTTCACAACTGTGAAAAAATGTTACATGGTAGTTGTCATGTGACCTGGACTTACACACATGTGGTGCATGAAAAAGTAACACATATAACAACAATTAAATAAAACATATGTAATATTATAATAACAAGTATGTTTGGATCCATCAGATGATCTGAATCCAGGTACAGGACACCAGGGATTCAGCTAACGAGTCTGTTCATTTCCTGAATCATCTTGTCTACAAAATGCAAGAAATAAATAAAAACTTTACAGTGAAATTGTGAATAAAATTATAATAATAATTGTCAATATAATAATAATAATAATCATTACAACTTCAATAGGGCCTCCCACTGTCAGTGCTCTGGCCCTAATAAGCTCTTTATAAGAAACCTCAAACAATTTAAAAAATGCACAAGAACAAAGAAAACATGGACGTTCTTGAAAGGTTGTTGCTCCATAGCGCTACTAGTGGTTAAGAACTGAACCTGGGTACCTTTAAAGTATTTAATTTTATTACAATGAACCAGAAATCCTTTGTTCCATAGTTTTCCTGTTCAGAGCTTCAGTATTAAAAGCTGTTCAATAGGAAAAAGTCCTGTTCACTACTGATCAATGCTTATATGATATTACCAGACAGCAGATTTCATCCTTCTCCCTTGTTTTTTTCATTTGATGCCAGTTTAATTAAAAAAAAGCTTAGAAATCAATAGAGTTCAAACTAGATAAATAAACAAGTTTGTCAGATTCTTCACATCTATAATCGCAAATCCCAATGAAAACAATACACATCTGAAGACGTTTACTGGGATAATTATGTTTCTAATCATTTGAATACAAGGCAAATATTTCTGTTTTTGTCAAAGTGAACATTTAGTAGATTTCCGATGCGATTGAGCAGAGCCGTTCAATAGTTAAATACAAGTTAGAAAAAGGAGCTAATTTAATCCACTCGGAAAACCAAACACATCTTAACATCCTTGAGTCAAGAAAAGCTCAAGTCCCCTGAAGAGGCAGCACTCTGCAGAAAAGACTTCCCCGTCCCGGTGCCACACACACTCCAGATCCAGCCCTGAGCAGCCTGAAGTGTTGGGAAGTGATCATTAGGAGGCTCGGTGGCACTCGAGCTGTTGACACGTGAGGATGATGCAGCTCGCCGCCTCCTGGTGAGACGCGTCAGCCGTCACAGGGAGAAGAAGATGCTCAGCAGACAGCCGCGGTTATTAAGGTTGAACCAACAAACGCAATCAACGTCCAATCAGCCGGTATTGTGGCAAATCTTGGTGCCTGAAGGAGACTGTGTTCGTTTCCTGTGTCCTCGGGAAGTGGTGAGAGGAGGGAACTTGAGTTGTTCTGCATTTGAATAAGCTTTACATGGCTGGAGGTCGGTTCTGGACATTAGCAGGTTTTAAAGTTCATACCTGATTCACTCTCGAAACGTGACCAATCCAAGTATACTCCAAAAGTCAACACACTCAAACTTTTCCAAACCAGTCAGTCACAACACATCTGTCGCCACATCTGTAAATCCTTTACAAGTGATTCAAAACAGAAAATTGAATACAGTGGGATACGAACCATCGACAATGACAAACAACCTTCAGGAAAGTTTGATCCATGTCCTTTCTGCCAACATGTATAAGGTAAGGTTCATGACCTATGCTGCAGCCAGCCACCAGGGGGCGATCAAGAGGATTTGGCTTCACTTTAAGTGGGCTGTCATAAGCTCCATCTTAATATGCAGTCTCTAGTACTTAGTGCACACAATGCATCATTTCCTTATTCACACAATGACACAATGGCTTGAAAACACTTCTTGTTGTTGTCAGTATAATCTGCGATGGTTTTAACAACATAATTCAAGTACTAATACATTTCAAGAAGGAACATTAAGCAGTGAAATACTTTGATTTACGTCTATTCGTGCGTATGTTGGATCATCATCAAGTACAAAGTGGTATTTGCAAAAACATATTTTGTATCTGTCATCTGCTTTGTGTTTCTTTTTTTTGTTTTTCACATAATGCTGTTGTGTATCATTTGATCTATTATTGTATTAAAGTCCCTGACGGCCTCCTGCTATACATCACGTCAGCCTGTTCCCTCCCAGCCCTTCACTGACGGAACAAAGCTCAGACACAAACACAAAGACAACACACGTTTTATCTCCGACATCAAAATCCATCAGACAGAATTTAACTGGAAACATTACGGGGCAGTTTCCGCCTCCTCCTAATCTTTCTCTTCTCTCGACTTGATTACTTTTCTCCCTCTCGCGGAAGGTGGAGGCTTGAAATCCAGTAAAACAGCGACGCCTCGGCTTTAATTAAGGAAAGCTATAATTGTAATCATTTTGATTCATAAACAAGAGTTGAAAGCTGTTAAAGATGCTTTAGAGGGAGCGATATTATTGATTGAAGGGAGAGATTAGAAATTAATGACCCGTGTGTCCCAGATTGAATAATCAATCTTAATTAATATCAATTTCACAGTGCAGCTGCTCTGTAACAGGTTTTGGTGCCGTTCATTTTTCAAAGCTCTCGGGGAGAACAACACCCCCCATTGAGGGAGTGCAGCGACTGTGCAGGAGGAATCAGAGCCTCACTAGATTTATCCTTAATGCCGTTTCCCCCACACCTCAGTCCCACCGACCTGTAACTAGAAACCAGTTGTTTTTCTATCTTCAGATGAGGAGAATATCAAACCCAAGTATTGAAGCCACATGTTACGAGTCCTCCTGGCAGAGCTGGGACAGTAGAGAGGCTGGGAGAACCTAGTGTTCCTATTAGGCCTTGAATACATCGTGAAACCATCCATCATCCCAGTTTTACTCCATATGACAATGATGAGGTGCTCCAGTGTGTGTGTGTGTGTGTCTTTGTGTGTGTGTGCACCTGCACCTGCAAGCTGTGGAGAGTGTTGCAAGTGATATTTCAAATCCTAATGGAGCGGACAGGCTGATTGCTCCGTGAGAACAGAATAGTGACATCTCTATAGGTGTGCCCTTATCAGGAAAATAATAAGGCAATTTTCAAAAAGAGGAATTAGACGTGCAGACTGTCAAAAAAAAGGTCTGAGCCAATCCAACCGAAGAAGATGCTCATTAGAGAGCTGCAATCTGCATATATTGCATGTCAGACATATTGGCAAAAATGTCAAAAACTAAATCAAAAAAGCCGTTCTAGTGCATCCGCTGGAATTGCTCCTTGATCAGAGTGAATCAATCTGACAGGTCGGTGACGTGATGGTTGTCGGGTGGAAATAAATCACGGTGTAGACATTCATCAGACGTAGTGGGAGTTCAAGTTCTCCCCCCCAGATTGCACCGGAGAGGGAAGTCAGAGAAAAACAAAAAAAGGTTCAATCAATTCCTATTCTCTGAAAAACCAATTCTGATGCACACCAATGTAAAAACGACACGGTTCAGGAAGTACGCAGACAATCATGGTTCTCTGAGAGCCGTAAGAAATAAAAAAGCTTTACACAGAATCTGTGAAAGTGCTTCTCTGCCTCCCATCATCCCCGAGCCCACCACTTAACCAGCTCTGGATGAATTGCTAAATGGGCCAAAGCCTTTCATTGCTCGCAGTACTGATCGAGTAATCTCTCCCATTCCGAGATGCTGCAGCCTGGCAACAGGCGAAAGCCCCCCCCCCTCGTAGGTTCGTCCTCAGACCTCGGCTCCAGTTTGTTTTTCCTAAAGTCGTCTCAGCGGTTAACTTTTTAAAGTGCACGAGGAAGAGACTCGTGATGGATCAGCTCTGTCTCGCGTGGCTCCGAGTCACCTGGCAGATCCCCGTCATCCTCTCGTTGAGACGCGAGCCTGGAGGGCCCCGTAATGTCAAGTGCCTCTGACACGCCAGACAGATGAGGCTCTAAGCCCCCACGCTCCAGAATATTAGGAGGGAACGCCGCAGATGGATGGATGGCGGGCACAGACATAGGGATCCTAATAGAGCTGTTATGATCATCACCAGCAACATGGCCGTCGTCACGTCCACTGGTTTCAGAAAGCGAGGGGCAGTGGCAGCACCTTATCGTTCTTTCAAGACTTACAAGCATTAATTAAGAATCCATTATGAGCCCAAATCCATCAGAAACATGGACATTATGCAGAGCGACAACCCATTATTCCAGCCAGTGTTGTGCTTTGTATGCATGAGTTATAACAATATCTGCTGGGTTTATGTAAAAGAAAAAAAGAGAAATAGGCGGCAAAGCCATCTGTTTGTTGTGGGTTAGGACGCAGAGTGAATATTGATGAGGGCGCCGGTCGTTCCCGGTAATGTGTCACAGCTCACAGCTCCATCAGATAGGCCAGAGCGACAGGAAGTCACGTGACTCGGGTCATAAAGATCAAATCGAATCTGACGGATCCGGATTTTGCAGAACTGGTCCATGCAACATTCCCGTCAGACCCACAATGCAACGTTCACAGAGGGTTTTGATGTTTCCTCACGTGTGTGGGCAGAGCGTTCACATCCAGGCGTCGAGTCAGTGAGAGATGTGAAAGAATTCAAGCCTGTCTATTCACAGACCCGTCATTTTCTATGCTAACAGGATGAATACCGAGCTCGTCTCTTTCTGACCTGTGAATATAATGGATTCTGGCCATGGAAGGTTATGTTTGAATGTAAATGCTGAGGGTTGGTATTTTTCACCAGGTTTTTTAATGTCACGTCTTAATTTAAAGGTGACATTATTGTAAAGGTTTTGTCTTCTGAGTGTTTAGTGACAGCTTATTTGTACCGCCTTGTGTTGATGATTGATGATTATCCCTGTGTTTATTTTGTTTATGAGTTGTGTCTGTGTTAATTGTTATTTTGCTGTTGGACATTTACTTATTAAAAGGACACTTTAGTTTAAACTCTGCGTCTTGGGTCAGTCTGCCTAACGTGCAACCTTTCACAAGGCTTCACACCTCGATAGGACTTTGTTGCTGAAGGACACGTTTATTCAAAGTGATTTCTAGAAACATCTCCTTTGAATATGAACAGTTGAAAGGTCCGATTGATTCATAAATAAATCAGCCGAGAGGTCAAATGAAAGACGCACAGGGCGCCTGCATAGTTCCAACGCGTCCTCTCCCGGTTTGCACGGCTCCTTCTAATCTCCAGCCTCCGCACCAAAAGCGGTGAAAGACACAGAAACAAGATTCATCTGAAATCCCTCTAAGCCCTTATCGAATAAATGCTCATACACAATGAACCCGGCGCACTGGAACAGATGTAAACAAGGGCTTCAAAAACAACACGTGTACACACACACACACACACACACACACACACACAAACACACACAGCTCAAATCCTCAAGAGAGCGAGGGCGGCCCTGCAAATGTTCACGGTTAAATGCAGAATTTAAATTCACGTTAGAGAGAGCGGACTGGAGAACAAACATCACCCTCCTTCATGAAGATGCTCTTCAGGCGGCATTGACACAAATGTTATTGGTGCTTAAGGTTTGCATTAGACAGGAGGTGAGATTCCTCGGAGGCCCTGTGGCAAATTCCCCTGAAGTCCACCCGGCATAAAGACACAAAAAACAAATGACCGCACGTTTATTCCTGGTTATGATTGTCATGGAGAAACAAACACTGCGTTCTCACAGAAACCAGCTCGCTGCCAAGTCCACGTTTAATGTAAAAATGTCACGAGTATTGTGATTGCTTTTGGAATCCACGCCCACCGGTGAGGATTAATATCTGTGGACGGCAGATGAGAGGTAACCTGAGAGCCATCCATCATGGGTTTGATCACTGTATTCTTTACAGTTACCTGGTGGAGGTAAATATGAGCAGGTGTTGGCCTGAGACGCAGCGGGAGGATCATTTATTCTCGTTTTCACCCACGTCTCCCGCATAAAGATTCAATTACTTCTTCGATGACTCAAAACCTTCTCCGCCTGGCCTCAGGAGCAGAAGAAGAGCATTACACACAAACAGGGTAAATAACAACAAATTCTAAATCTGTTCATTTGATAACGGGCCGGGGAAAATGTAATGATCATGAAATATTCAGAGGCCGTGTCCTGGATTGTGTGGATTCATGTGAACATTCTCTCCAGCGCTGCTTCTCACACAGAAGACATCCACTCAATTGAATCCTGCTATTTAGGATCGAGACTTTCTTCTCTCTTGGTGAGAATTGAATTTGAAGTTGAAGAAGAGGAAGGTCATGATCCCAGAGCCTCTGGACCCCGATTACCATTAACTGTAAAAATGAATGATATGACAGATCCCCAATAGTGGAGCCAAAGCATCTCCATCACCCCCTGGTGGCTGGCTGCAGTATAGCTCATCAACCCTTCCTCCTCCTGGTTAGCAAATTGGACATGAACCCATCGAACATCAAAATATATAGTATTAGTTCCTTCCTCCTGCATTGCATGCCAGGCGAGAAACGGAGAAGCAGAGAAAACTTTACCAACTGAATCTGTTGTTCTGATAAACTTTCATAATCATAAAAAAACTGAACAACAAATTACATGTTGTACCAACTTGAATCTGCGTCTTATAAAAGTAATTTAGAGAAAACCGACCTTCATCTCTTCCCATATACGTTCATAGAGAACTTTCTTTTCAGATTACACATCACTGCCTGCTGCAGACTGTAATAAACAACTGGGATCCCAGTATTCGGGAACTATGGCCTCTTCAAAAGTGACAAATTATGAATTTGACTTTCAAATTCTTGTATTTCGGCAACTCGTCGTGTTGTTTGCACTTTTTAGAGGTGACTAATGTGACATTTGCAAATTAAACGTCTTCCTCTGATGCAGAATTCATAAGCAACAAAGACAACACGTTCTCCAACTTGCACGGAAACAAAAAAATATGAATTAAAAAAGTGTCAGTCGGAGGTAAACGGTTCCTCAAGGGGAATAAAACCCAGCGACAGTGACGCCTCCGCTGGCTTTAAAAGATAATGAGGAACACGGCGACATTGCTCATAAGCTGCTCAGAGATTTTCTTTAAATTATTCTTTCCTCACATCTGACTTTGTCCATAAAAGCACAATTTCTCTCTCTCTCTGCGTGAGTTGAATGTTTTTGATCAGGGGAGGACAGGTGGGTCACTTATTTACGATATCTGTCGTCGCAGCAACGACAGAAGCGACTGCAAAAAATTCTTCTGGTAGAAAAACACAAAAGGTTTAGAGATTCCTTTCCTCAAAGGGAACTGGTTAAGCCTCATTTCCATATGAAAGTTTTATTTTCCAGGAAGTCACTATACTGGGTTTTTTAGAGGCTCTTAAACAGAATACATCAGACGCTGGAGGAAGTTCTGTGTGACTTTAAATTACACTTTCTCTGACACATGTTTCAGGATGAACAGTAGTTGGATCTTTGCTTGACAACACGCCACAAAGAGAAACCACAATTACCAGTCACAGGAATGTTTGTCAGCTACAGGAGTTTAAAAATGATCCTTTTAAATGAGTAATGATAGTTATTATATATTTCCATGACTAAATAAGATTCTTCAATGTAATTCAGAGTCCTTTTCCAGTGATGTTGGGATGGAATAATATTTCTTTGCCTTTGGGATTTCTGTTTTCTTTATTTTACATATTTTGTATAAGTGCATATGTTCAGTTTCCTGTTTCTTTTTTGTTGAGCTCTGTGTGTCAGATTAGTAAATTAGTGGCTCTATGAGCATGGTCACAATTGTGCAGAGGTCGATGATATTCCTTATACCAGATGACTTACAACTTTCTACCCTTACTCACAGAGAGAAACCTTAACACCACTGGAGGGAAGGAACATTTAAAAAAAAGCACAAAATGTCTCTTTTGACCTTTTTGAGGAAATCCAGTCATTAAGGTCTTATCGACCGAAAGCTCGGCCTTAACAAAATGTAAATTCCATCGGTCTCCATTGAGCGAGTCCCCTGTCACCCCCCCCCCACGATCATGGAGAGAAACGTGTTCATCATCATCGACTCCTCAACGATGCAGCTTCACCCGACAAAGCTCCTGCACTTTCAATATTGATGACGCCAAGTGTTTTTTTTCCCTTTTGTCTGTCCGACCTTTGCGTGTCTTTGTCGACACACATCTCGAGTGTGAGTCTGCAAGTGAGCAGTGGAGCTCTATTTCAGTTCTGCAGGACCTTGAAGTGTCCTCAAGCAGGACAGTGACTCTCTCCTCCAGCTCCTGGGTGGCCTCTCTCTTGATGAACTCGACCTCCGGCTGCCATGTGGAAGGGACAGGAGGAAAGAAGAGACCTTCCCTGTAAGGAGCAACACTTTCCCTCTCGCCTCATGAAGCCGCTCCATCAATTCCTATTTGGCCATAATAGAATATTACCTTCTGCCCACACACAGCAAGCCAAGTCTATTTTATTATATATTTTCAAATCAACTGGATATAGGACGAGAAGTTTTGCTGCCAACAAGATAAAAAATGTGTTTGGGGATATTAAATTGCTGTGACTCAATTTGCACAAACACAGATGAAGTTTTAATTGGATTATTGTAATAACAGGACAGGCTGATGAAGATGGGCTCTGGACTGAGCAGGGTTTTGGCTGAGGCCCGGGACGGGCAGATTGTTCAGGAGGAGAGGAATCCAGACCGAGACGAGGTTGGACCGGGGGGAGAATTGCAAAATAACTGAGGTGACGTGTGTCAGACTTTAAAGTTATCACGAAACGATGTGGCAGAAGTCTGGAAGGAGAGTTCAGATCATGCAGCTGGATAGTCATTGATCTGACTAACAGCATATCTTGTCTTTTCGAGTTTAAGTTCTTATTGCTGAGGTGATGTCGTGGTGTTGGTTGTTTCTGGAGACACAAAAAAAGCACAATTACTGTTGTATACCTAAGATCGGCCGCTTGAAAGCAGAGAAAATGACCAGAGCAACAACAATTTTCTATCCATTATCCACAGCACTTATCCATTAGGGTCATGGGGGACTGGAGCCAATCCCAGCTGGAGGAGATGTAGTCGACACCCCGGGCAGGTTGTCAGCCACATCACAACATTCAGACACGACCAACAATTTGCTCTCAGACTATAATTAACCCGGAGAAAACCCAAGAGGACACAGGGAAAATCAACCGAGCAGGTTTTGGACTGAATCTTTCCTTTATTACTAAAGCCAGATTCAAACTACTGATTTGCATGCAGGAGTTATTAATTCCCATGGATGGATGATTCATTTCGGAGAGGCAGAAATCAGCACCGCATTTGTTTCCTCGAGTAAATAACATCAAGATATTACAGCAGTCGCAGCTGATGACACAAGTTGTCGAGGCTCCGGAGAATAGTGTTGTTGCTGCAGTGTCTCTGAGACTAACACGTCAAACTGAGTGTGTAACTCTCTGAAACCAGATCCCTTTGAATCCTGTGGGTTTCTGTGTGACACTCTGGAGCAGATATCACAATCCACACAGCGCCGGAGACCTTGAGCTTCTGTTCTGATCCAACGTGGCGAGGAACAAGCTCCCTGCACTTCATCAGACTGTTTCACACCAAACCCACTCGAGCAGTTTATTTTTTTAATTCAATAAAGAGATGTTTGAATCATCAGTCAGAGTGCGAGTCTGCTATTATTGTACCAGTCATGAGCTCGGTTCTTTATTAGAGTTCAGGAGCCTTCGGGCTGCAGATTTTTTTCCCAGAAAGCTTTGCTGTGTTCAGCACTAATTCTGAAGAAATATAGAATCCATTTCTCTCAGACACCCCGGTACCTTGAAAATAGCATTCCATTATAAAGTATGAATCATCACCAGATACACCTGCAGGAAAAAATAGAGATAGATAGAGAGCAGTAATTATATATGAGCTACTTTGTGCTTTTTAATGGTCCGTTACTGAAATAAATCCTCACCATCAAAGATCCAGTAAACACATTAATTGCCGGATCAGATGAGACCAGGGGCCGCAGCTGCTTATTAAAACCAGTGCACACCAGTGTGAGTGGTCCCAGTGGCGCTCCCATGGAGGCGTCCTGCCTGGCTGAGCTTTCCGAGTCATTACTGCTGCCTCCCTGCCGAGCAGGTCACCGGTTCTCCACACACGGGTCAACCAGGAGGAAAATGGACTCGGCTATTCTCGGACCACCGCTAGCGCAAATGGATCAGTTTTCATCCCTTCACCTCTTTTATCATTTTCTGTTCATGCAGAAAAGTTGTGTTTTCACGGGTGTGAATCATCGACACACACGACTGCAGTGCAGCGCTTCCCATCCCCCAGCGCCACAGACCTGTCGGGGTTATTCTGTGCACGATCTCTCACATGCACACACATTTAGTTTTATGTTTTGTGTCACGGAGCCAGGGCCCTCACATGTTTGCTGACTGGTTCTGGCAAATGTTTAATTAAGCATGTGCACATTGTTGCACAGTGACATTGTCTTAGTGTGACTAATGCCTGCCTGCCAACACTGTTTCCCCCCCTCAAATTACAGGCTGAGCTGCTTTGCCTGACATCTCTCGTGTCCCGAGCAACAGTACTGATGCATGCTCAGGCTCAAATTATACATGCAAAGTAGGATTGGTTAGATTCTTTGTTTTAGTGTCATGCCAGGTGTCAAACAATTGCAGTGTTGTTGGCTCAGCCCATCAAATCGTGTAAGACGGAAAATTCTTAAAAAAAACCTTGGACTTGCATGAAAATGTGTATTTATTAATTAATTAACTGCGTCTAATGCTACGAAAATGTTGCTATAAACTAAACTAAATATCTTCAGAAGTACTTGATATCTGGAGGGAATTCATGTCACCGTGGGTTGAATTGTCAAGAGTTTTTAATCAAGCACCATCATCAGGTCAAATTGATTCTAATATTTCGACTCATGCACTCTGTGTGTTAAATGGAAGACATTACTGTCTAAACAGTTGATCACCGAGGGATCATTTGATCTGCTCGATCTCCAGGGACGTTGTGATGAAATCAGGACGCAGCCGGAAAACTCTGAAGTGTCCTCACAATGCTCCACATCGCTTCTGGCACATTCTCAACCGCACCTGCAGAAAGTTTTGGCAAAAAGGTCTCAAGGATTCTGATCTCAGTGCCTCTCGACCCTGAGAGAGTTTTCTCACCTTTTCACAGAATAATAATGAGCTTGGCCGGAGCTTCCTCCTGAGCTGGCACGGCGCTGCAGGGCTGCAGGTTGCTCTGGCAATGTGACTCCGCTCACCCGGATAGAGAGACAAGGGAAAACCGACCACGTCTATTCATGGAACGTGGGAAGACTTCATTTACCCAAATAGATCAGAGTTAAGTTTTGATAATGTGAATGAAGCATTTTCCACAATCGGCTGCAAAACAACAACTCGTGGGTTTGGACTGAAACAGTGAGAAGTTGTGCCCGATTTCTGCAAAATGCTAAAAGTTTGACCCAATTGTATCCGTGGCCGTTAATGAGTGGGAGCCGGGGCTTTGCTCTGTGCAGCCTCGGCCCATGTGAGACGAGAGCCTGGCACGGCAGAGCGTCGGCCACTGGCTGGATCAGCTCCCTCCGCTCTGAGATATTGCATTGACCTCTGCAGCCAGCATCCCAAGATTACCTTGACATCTGCTGGGTGGGTTTCAAGAAAGCTAATTAATCCCTGCTGACCTGGAGTTTGGCCGTCTGTTCTAAAAGCAGCTCCAGACTCGGGGTAAAGACCCAGCGCAGGTCAGCCTCACAGCTCCAGCACGACTTAGTCCTGGAAAAACGGTGCCAAGCCTTTTTCATGTCAAATATTTAATTGGAGATTTCCGGGTTTTGGTTGCCTTGATGTTATTTTTAAACATGTATTCAAATTTATTTCTCTAAAATGTCAATTTGTGAGGAGTTGTGACTGATCCGCTGCACCGCGACTCCCACATCAGCGAGTGTGATTCTTCCAGCTCAGTTTCAAGGCTCCTTCCAGCCCACTGGGTACCGCCAACACTTCCCACCATGAGGCAACATTAATATTCATGAATAATGCCATGCAAAGAAAAGGAGAAAATTAATAAATAAGCAGCCAATGCATTTGGCAATGTCACCCCCCTAACAAGTGCTACAGGGCCCCTGATGGAGCTTGTGATTTCTCTTCCGTGACATTGGTAATTGTTAGAGTTGGGAGACAAACAAAAACTAAAAAGAATTGAAGGCCTCAACGATATTTTCTCAAAGTCCTCCAGGGAAAGTGCTGTGGCCCCGTGGTGGTGTAGTCACCGCAGGTTGAGACGAGTGGGAATTCTACAAGATATTTGCAAATTTATTGCTCTAGTTTTCAAGCAGGTGAAGAGAGCCTTGGGCAAAATTAGGTTTATCTGAGCAATGTTTGCGCGGTACTCTGAGGGGACCGGATAACCCTCTCACTCCGTTTGTCATCGCACAGACGAGTGTGCTCAGCTGCTGCGCCCGGGGAAATTACTGGGTTGTTGTCTACATACAAAATCCAGCTCTAAAACGGGATGGTCCTCGGGCAAACGTGTCAGATTTCCTCTTCTTTGCGACGGAGGATAAATGTGGTCTCTGATGCCAGTGAAGGTCGAAAGGGAAACAGCAAATATTAATGTATTTCCCCAAAACCCTTTGCTCTTTAGTCACGTCAACAACCTTATTTACAGAAAGGCTTTGTGTGCTTTTGGCCTTCAAAATGTTTACATGTAATGTTTAGAGTTGAGGGGAAAAAGGGTCATAAATCAAACACGGTTTAAACTGAAACAACTGTTTGGGTTTGTTTGGCTAAATTAAATAGATTAAAAAGTTAATAATTAATTCAGGAACTATACATTTTGTGTTTTGAATGTTAAAGGCCATGAATAAATTTTACAATACAATTGGCCTTCCTGGAGGCACTTCTAGTGGTACGGTCGATTTGTCTGCATCCTTGCGAATTTTTGGGAGCACGTAAAATCTCCTAGCCCTCGGTTGGCTCTCCCCTTTTAAATATTGTTTTCGTCTATATATTTCGGGGTCAAGATGATGTCTACATGTCAAAATTATGTCAGAATCACAATCTTTATGGCGAGTGAGTCTGTGAGTCTGTGAGTGTGTTCGCTGCCAGATAGCGCAGAGGTCCCGAGGCTCCGCCCCCTGTCCCCGCGCACTCGCTCAGAGAGACACAGTGAGATCAGAGCTCAGTGACTGACTGCTTCTATGGAAACAGTGAAAACAGAGTTTCTCTGGTCTCAGCTGATCAGAGATCAGCGCCGCAGCTTCTTGATCAGAGCAGAAGCTGCAGTTGGTTTCTACCGAGCTGCAGTTTCTGTGTCAGCCTCCAGTCTGACCTGCTCTCCCTTTTTGTTTTCACATTTAAAACGAAATACATATTTTTAAGCTGTTAGGCTGAAGCTATATGTTTTTTATAGAAAAGGAATTTAATGTTTAATGTCTTTAACATCTCTTCCACTCTGTTTGCTTTGCTCTCGTCCTTGTGCTACTAGTCAAAAGTTGAACATTTATAAATATATAAACCAACATACTCTTGCAGGATGTGTTGACCCTGGGGGCTTTCACGAAGGTCACAGACAAGTTCCCCTGTTTGCACTTGTGCTCACAGACCACGACCCCCCCCCCTGTGATGCTGGCATCCGCCCACAACAGACAGAAGGTTAAAGGTCACGTGCACTCTAACACACAGAAGTACTTTTCCCATCTCTGCTCTGGTTTTTAAACTCTCCTCCCACGACGCTCACCATGTCGTCTCCCCCGGGCTCCCGGCCTCTTGCTCTCCATCACTCCCTCACTCGTCCATTCGTCTCCCTGGGTAAAGGAGGACCTCTGCTTCTGGTCTTAAGTCCCCCGGGACCTTCAGACGCCTCCTCATTCCTCATCATCTAACGCTGCTGCCCTCGTTGCAAGTTGCAACTATTTGTCCTTCAGGTCATGGATCTAGTTTGGCTCCCCGAGGAACCGACCAGGGGAGAAGGAGCCTTTTTATAAAAAAAGTCATAATTGCATTTGAAGCTGGCGTCCGCTGCGCAGTCCTATGGGCTCCTTACCAGAGACATGGAAATAAACTGCGTGGTGGTTGTAATGGTCTGAATGGCAGCAGCACGGCGCCCTCAAGAAAATGCTCAAGGGGCAGAAGTGTCAGTGATTAGAGTGGTGAGGGTGTTGTGAAGGTGTCAGACGGTGGAAGTGAGGCCTGCATGAATCTGCTGCGGCAACGGACCGGGTGGTAGTGTCTGCTGCTTCCCATTTGGCAACACGAGTGTGATGCCCTTCAGAGTAATTGCATATCCTCCAAAAGAAAGAATAAAATATCACCAGTGACTGATTTGACGATTGTGAAATCCTGAAAGTCAAACTCTGTTGTTCCTGCTGTTGTTCTGTTCTGGTGTAATAATAGTGAAGCAAGTCTAAACCAGTGCAGGAGGAGAACGAGGGGTTGGAATAACAAAAAGAGGAAAGTCTAATCTTACCCCTTCTCCCCTGTGGCTTTGTTTGTTAACACGCTGCTGATGATACAAACACAATTTGCGATAAGTAAATGAGGTTAATGTATCATGCAAAGTGTTGGATGTAGCTTTTCTCATAACCCCCTTTTCTGATTTTATGAACCCTCTTATTAATGGACATTACACAACCAACACTGGTGAAGGATTGTTTCCTCTCGTCCGTGCAGGAATATTTAATAACTATAAATGTTGTGTGGAGACTTTGTGGACGTTTGCTGAGTGGAGCCGTCCCGTGACATTGGGGAATTCAGTGAGAGGAAAAATAACAAACAGTTTTTAGTTAATATTTTAAAATTATGGAACACAATCGGATTCTAGGACACTGGAATATGTGTTGTTTAAACTGTATGCACTATTATATAAAACACAGGGATTTAGAATTAGTAAAGGACGTCATATAAAGGCATAATGACCCAAAAACAAAATGTACCCGACATAAACCCACTTTAAATCTCACCTTTATCTGAAATCTTCAAGATGTGACCAGCAGCTCTTCAATAACTGTATTAAAATGTACATTACAGGCATCTAGTTTAGAGGAAAATTTAAATGCAGCAACATTTTACTAAACTGACTTTGCATAAACAGTCTCCCTTGAAGAAAATTTGAATAAATAAACATAAGTAGCACATTAAAGTAAAACAGGAAGAGTATGAAAGAGTCCTACAGTAAATGCATTTTCAAAAACATAGCCGAAAAGAAATGGAATATTTGGAGATAAGGGTCCACCGAGGTCATTTAGACGCCGTGAAGAAACAGGCCATCGATTGTTAGATGTTCCAAAGTAGATGACGTCTCAATCTCTGGTTCCAAGTCTTATTATGGTCCCACACGTGGTTCCCTGTGGTTTCAATGAACCAAGATGGCGCTGGGGAAATGTGCCAAACTCTAGGTTTTGAGATGGCAGCTCTCAAACCGATGAGTGACGTCAAGGAGGGTTGATGCTTGTTGTGTTGGAGCAAACAAGCCTCTGTAGACAGGGAAACATCGAGAGGAGCCAACAAGCAGAGCTGAAGGGTTGAAACAGAACCAACAAACATTGATATGCTGCTTGGTCAAACATTGATCATATTTCCCTCCCTAAATACTCTACGTACCTTATTATTCTTAATTTGCCTCATTAGATAGGATGTAAGTCTTATCATTAAATACCTCCACACAATAAATACATCCACAACCCAGATAGCTACAGATGTGGACCTAACTTCAGAATAAAGGCCTTCCTGTAGCTTGGACAAAATGGATGAAACCTAAACGTCGTTTTTTTATGGCAAAAATTTGGATATGAACCTAAAGTAGCTCATGTTGTAAAAGGTGCATTCGGCTCAAATAGTAAAGAACAAGTTCATAGTTAGTGGTTTTGATTGTGACTCAGATTTAGACGTCACCTCCACTGCAGATACACTGATGTGCACTGGGTTTCCCTCTGCATTAAAGAGTCCTGTCAACCCGGCCATAAACGGCTCTGCCTGCTGCCATCTGGCCGACGGTGCCGCAGCATCTGGACCTGACCACCAGGCTCAGAGACAGTTTCACCAGGCCTTAAGACTGTTAAACTCCTCCAAGCTGCCAAAATACAACCCAATCAGTATTACTCACATTCCTTCATAAATTCATCATTCACAATATATATAAAAAAATTTTTTTTGCTTTTGTGGTTTTTCAAATATGTTTGAGCATGGCTGGGAGGGAGCCTGTTAAACAAGAATTGCGTTGCCAACCACTGCTGAGTAAACATGAAGCTCAATCTCCACTGAGCAAATGGTAACACACGTTATGAAGGAGGATCAGCTTCTGGAAAAAGAATTGAGACCTTGGAAAAGGTTTGATTGAATCCATTTTTAAATCTTTATATATGAAAATCATCATTCGAGTATCTCGTGAAGCACCAGTGGTTATTATTATTGTTTAAAGAATTAAAGAACTGATGAATCTCATTCACAGGACGTTTCCCCCACAGGTTCAGATGATGAGGCTTCAGTGTCACAACATACGATGGAGCTAATGTCTGTGGCCTCGCTTCAACACGGTCTGATGCACAAATAGACCACCACAGCACGCCTCTTCAGACAGCACCGGGTGTGTAATGATGCCAGAGGTGTGTGTCTGTGTTACAACCAACCCATACCTTCACCCACAACTGAGATTAATTGCACTTGATTGACTATTTCAGATGCGCTCTCCCGCTTCCTGCCTCCTCAGATGGAACTCCTCGGAATGTATCGGACGACCTGCGCTTATACTCATCAACCATAAATCCATCCCTCATCAGAGAGAGGTCTAATTAAGCTTTTTTTTTATTTCTCCTCTTTTTAATTCTCAGACCTGAGGGAGGAGAACTCCTAATGTGGTGATGCTAAACTCAGGGGAAAAGGTCATTTCACTGGGTTGTGTCATTATTAAATTGGACCAGATTAAACTAAACGGGCCTGTTGTCGTGTTGTTATGAACAGATCTAAGGCCGGTTGTGTTGCTTTGGTTATTTCTGGACAAACGAGCACCTCACACCTACAAGAGGAAATAAGTCTTTCCTGAAAAGGTCACCTGTCAGGGAACATGTAAACACAGGTCATTTGAAAGGCTTTAAAAGACAGAGTGGTTTGACTGAATCATTTAAGCTTCGCTCAGGACTTTGCAAACATGTCAATATGTCCTACACTTTTGACAGATTAGTCAAAAAGCTTGGAGAAACAACACATTTCCCATTTATTCAAAGCAAGAACTTTGAAGCCTCAGGTCGATTCAAACAGGAGTTTTGACCAAATTAGAAAAATACTATGTTTCACTCCAGGTTTCTGAGATCAGGGGACGTTCATGATGAAAGAGCAGCTCTGTAACGTGAACAAAGGCTCCTGCTTCCTTAAGGACTCACCATTAACCTATTGGACAAGTTCAGTTCTTTCTCAATTGGGTTCGAGACCCAGATGCCTCCAGGTCTCGAACGCGCAATTCTCTTAGATGCATTTTGGATAAAAAACCAGTTGCAGGGATCTGAAGTCAAGAAACACGGTCCCCTACACTTGCCCTTTGAAATCAAGTGTTGGCAGTTCATCATCCCAGTGCCTCCAGAAATAGCATCGAGAACTCAACAACCCACTTAAGTGTGCTCTTTGTGAAGAAAGGCAGAAAGCAAGGGGCATCGGAATCAGAACTACATATTGAATTTCTATTAACATTATTACATGCATTCAATATGAAGGGTTTACATTGATGAAGTGTTTTCTATCATAAATCAAATAACTTGAGAATGATTTAATTTAATAAATTGTGTGTTCAATGTATGTTTAGGTTTACATTAGTCAATCAAATCATTCTCAGGTTATTTGATTTATTCTCTCAACATTATAGAAAACACTTGTGTTTATGTAATGCAGTTACATGGGAATTGAAAATGTAACTGAAATACATGAAGTCAACGTTTTAGGCCTCATTATTTTGTATGTTAGTCGTCAAACTTTGGAAAGATACTGATAAATAAAAGCAGGAGGA